>JAFMOC010000058.1:2450000-2460000 GCA_019802505.1 Corydoras sp. C115 | reverse complement strand
TACGTGATGCCCTTAGTGTTAGCAAGCTAGCGTGGCGTGGATTTGGAGACAGCCAAGGTGACTGGCAGGAGGACATGTCCACGGAACGTTCCACGGAAGGTTCCACGGCGTGGGAGGACGACCGTGGGACGGTTCTGCTTCTGACAGCCCCGAGAACCACCGCAGAGAACCCGGGTGACAGGACAGCGGGCAGCTTCCATCATCGCTTCCCAGAGAACCGGGGAGAACCGCGTGTGCTCGCCGGGTGTCTGAGGCAGACTTACCGCAGGGACAGGACTCCTTGAGCGGCTTCATGCTGCCCTCATCCCGCGTGGGGTCCACCGCGGAGCAGGTCGGCACCGACGCTGCTGCCGGCATCTCATCCGTCTTGCTGACCATGATCCGAGCTTGTGAAGCGGACTGCTCTCAGACCAGCCTTGGTTCGCGGTGGTGGTGGTGGTGTTGTGGAGGTGGTGGAGGTGTTAGCAGGGCGAGCTGTGCGCAGACATCCACAGGACAAACACAACTTCACATGGGAAGGACAGGTCCACAGACACGGCGGGCCCACGTGCTTCCTCCTCCTCTTGACCTTTCTGCCTTTGTGTTTTTCCCACCCCCTTTTTGCTGCGCGGCTACGGAAAGCGAACGGGCTCAAGTCTCTCTGGTGTCTTATTCAAAGCTGCATCGTGATGTTAGGCATCACCCACTGTCCATCCACCCATCACCCACTGTCCATCCATCCATCACCCACTGTCCATCCACCCATCACCCACTGTCCATCCACCCATCACCCACTGTCCATCCACCCATCACCCACTGTCCACCCATCCATCACCCACTGTCCATCCACCCATCACCCACTGTCCATCCATCCATCACCCACTGTCCATCCACCCATCACCCACTGTCCACCCATCCATCACCCACTGTCCATCCACCCATCACCCACTGTCCATCCACCCATCACCCACTGTCCATCCACCCACCACCCACTGTCCATCCACCCATCACCCACTGTCCATCCACCCATCACCCACTGTCCATCCACCCATCACCCACTGTCCATCCATCCATCCATCACCCACTGTCCATCCACCCATTACCCACTGTCCATCCATCCACCCATCACCCACTGTCCATCCACCCATCACCCACTGTCCATCCATCCATCACCCACTGTCCATCCATCCATCACCCACTGTCCATCCACCCATCACCCACTGTCCATCCACCCATCACCCACTGTCCATCCACCCATCACCCACTGTCCATCCACCCATCACCCACTGTCCACCCATCCACCCATCACCCACTGTCCATCCACCCATCACCCACTGTCCATCCATCCATCACCCACTGTCCATCCATCCACCCATCACCCACTGTCCATCCACCCATCACCCACTGTCCATCCATCCACCCATCACCCACTGTCCATCCACCCATCACCCACTGTCCATCCACCCATCACCCACTGTCCATCCATCCACCCATCACCCACTGTCCATCCATCCACCCATCACCCACTGTCCATCCACCCATCACCCACTGTCCATCCATCCATCACCCACTGTCCACCCATCCACCCATCACCCACTGTCCACCCACTGTCCCATGTCCACCACCCATCACCCACTGTCCATCCATCCATCACCCACTGTCCATCCACCCATCACCCACTGTCCATCCATCCACCCATCACCCACTGTCCATCCACCCATCACCCACTGTCCATCCATCCATCACCCTCTGTCCATCCACCCATTACCCACTGTCCATCCATCCATCACCCACTGTCCATCCACCCATCACCCACTGTCCATCCACCCATCACCCACTGTCCATCCACCCATCACCCACTGTCCATCCGTCCATCACCCACTGTCCATCCACCCATCACCCACTGTCCATCCACCCATCACCCACTGTCCATCCACCCATTACCCACTGTCCATCCATCCACCCATCACCCACTGTCCATCCATCCACCCATCACCCACTGTCCATCCATCCACCCATCACCCACTGTCCATCCACCCATCACCCACATGCCCATCCAGGGGAGAATATTTCTGGCGCTGGGCAGATGCAGCCAGGACAGGGCGCCAATCTATCGCTGGGCACACACTCACACACAGACACACTCTATATGGGGCAATTTGGAGAATTCAATTGACTTGATCCATGTTTTTGGACTGTGGGAGGAAACCGGAGAACCCGGAGGAAACCCACGCGGACACGGGGAGAACATGGAAACTCCACCCAGATGGGGATTCGAACCGGGAATCCCTAGTGCTGAGAGGAGAACATGCTAACCACTAAGCTATATATAATGCTCTCACTATATATATATATCCCCATCTGGGTGGAGTTTCCATGTTCTCCCCGTGTCCGCGTGGGTTTCCTCCGGGTTCTCCGATATCCTTCCACAGTCCAAAAACATGGATCAAGGTCAATTCAATTCTCCAAATTGCCCCATATAGAGTGTGTGTGTGAGTGAGTGGGTGTCCAGCGATAGATTGGCGTCCTGTCCTGGGTGTATCTGCCCAGCGCCTGAAACGTTCTCCCCTGGATGGGCATGGGGAACCCCACCGCGACTCTAATAGAGGATAAAGCGGGAGATAATGAATGGATATATATATATATATATATATATATATATATATATATATATATATATATATATATATATATATATATATATATATGAAACCAAAGAACCCGGAGGAAACCCACGCAGACACGGGGAGAACATGGAAACTCCACCCAGATGGGGATTCGAACCGGGAATCCCTAATGCCGAGAGGAGAACATGCTAAACACTAAGCCACCGTGCCGCCCTTATGCATAACTCACTATATCATTGTTATTGTAGACGGTATTAGGTTATGTGACAATAAATATCCTTGAATCCTTGAGTGTGCCTTGCGATAGATTGGCGCCCTGTCCTGGGTGTATCTGCCCAGCACCTGACACATTCTCCCCTGGATGGGCATGGGGAACCCCCACCCCCACCCCCCGCGACCCTAGTACATTTTTTTATTGTGTATGTAATTTCAAATTCCTGCATTTTATTTTTAGCTTGTAGGTAGAAAAATGTGTTTGAACCCACAGTTCTATTGAATCCTGAAATCATCCAGCCATCCATTATCTTCTGCTTTAGCCTGTACTAGGGTCGGGGGGGGGGGGGGGAGTTGTGGGTGGGGGTTGTTAGCGACCTTGTTCAAGGTCATGTCAGCCATTGTACTCGGTGGGACCAGAATTCGATCCGGTGACCTTCAGCTTGCAAGGCTGGTTTCTTAACCCCAAGCCTGCGACTGACCCCTGGACTAATTATAAGACCTGGTTTTGAGAACCAAAAAGCTACATGTACACTACAGGTCAAAGTGTGGACACGTCCACTTCTTGTCCTATATGTCAATTTCCTCCACTGACCATATAGATGGACTTTGTATTTTTACAATTACAGACTGTAGTCCATCTGTGTTCTTTGTTGTTGTTAGTCCTCCTGTTGGTTCTCTGTTCTCTGTTGAGAACAGGTATCATCACAGAACAGGTATCATTAGGGTGGTGGATTGTTTCTTGTCAGTTCTGCAGTGACACTGATGTGGTGAGGGGGGTTTAGTTTGCTGTTCAAAGCTTGTAGAGGTGGAGAGACAGCGCAAGTGCTGGTGATGGTTTATAAAGAGTATATAATTAGTCAAGGCGGCACGGTGCTTTAGTGGTTAGCATGTTCTCCTCTCAGCTCTAGGGATTCCTGGTTCGAATCCCCATCTGGGTGGAGTTTCCATGTTCTCCCCGTGTCTGCGTGGGTTTCCTCCGGGTTCTCCGATATCCTCCCACAGTCCAAAAACATGGATCAAGTCAATTGAATTCTCCAAATTGCCCCATATAGAGTGTGTCTGTGTGAGTGAGTGTGTGCCCAGCGATAGATTGGCGCCCTGTCCTGGGTGTATCTGCCCAGCGCCCGAGACGTTCTCCCCTGGATGGGCATGGGGAACCCCACCGCGACCCTAATAGAGGATAAAGCGGAAGATAATGAATGAATGAATAATTAGTCAAATGTATATATAAAGTATGTGAAATGTGGTAATCGAAGCAACAGTGTGGATAGGGACCTCTCTCTCTCTCTCACACACACACACACACACACACACACACACACACACACACACACACAGACGTAGTCATTAGATGTCAGTACAAGTCACTGACTCTGGCCTACAGGACGATCTCTGGATCTTTCCCCTCTTACCTTCACTCTATCTTTTCTAACTACACTCCGACTCGTTCACTTCGCTCCAGTGATGATGGCCGCCTGGCGGTTCCACCTCACCGAGGAGCTCATTCTCACTCCGTGGCGTTCATTCATTCATTATCTTCCGCTTTATCCTCTATTAGGGTCGTGGTGGGGTTCCCCATGCCCATCCAGGGGAGAACGTCTCGGGCGCTGGGCAGATACACCCAGGACAGGGCGCCAATCCATCGCTGGGCACACACTTACTCACACAGACACACTCTATATGGGGCAATTTGGAGAATTCAATTGACTTGATCCATGTTTTTGGACTGTGGGAGGAAACCGGGAGTGAGAACCGTGAGAAACCCACGTGGACACCCAAGGGGAGAAACATGGCGAAACTCCAGCCCCATGTCTATTAAATTTGGTTATAAGAACATTACAGCACTATAACCCACCACTGACACGTAACACAACCTTCAACAGTCGGTGTGAGTTCGGAAGACAGCGGGTTCACACTCACACACAATACTGCCAAGCGAAAAAGTTCTGAAAACGCACAGGCGTGTGCCAAAAAGAGGATTATACACTGTGTGAACGCTATGTTGCCCCGGCAGACAAATATGGTGTATTACCAGCAATCGAGTAATAATAATAAAAAAGCATGACGACAGAAATAACATTGAAATTATTATATAATTATAAATAATTATTGGATATGTTAAAGTGGTATGTATGTACTGTATATCTGTCACATGTCCAGTATGACCTGCTGGATTTATTATACTGGATGTACATTAAAGGTACCAAGTGTACGTCTTTAGTACCAATTTCAATTCAGAGCTGTTAAAAATGGAGCATCCAGGTATGAGTCTGTGAGTGTACAGTACTGACCCGCAGAGCAATACCACATGCTCAGCATTTTAAAAATATGGGGTTGTATTAATCAGATAGAGATGAGAGAGCTGCTTAATTAGTACCTACAACACCATAAACATGACAATGCATTATATTTATATTTATATTTTGCAGATGCCCATGGGACTCGTCTCAACGTGATGGTTGGGTTCAGAACACAGAACACAGTTATGATACATTTACATTTACATTTGGTCATTTATTGGACGCTTTTATCCAAAGCGACTTACAAGGTGAACACAGGGTTCATCACAACATCCCTGCAGCAATGAGGGTTAAGGGTCTTGCTCAAGGACCCACATTGGTAACTTCAGTGGACCTGGGATTTGAACCCCCAACCTTCAGATTGATAGCCCAACACCCTAACCACTGAGCTACCACACCCTTACATACATACTGCAACAATATGGGTTGAGGGCCTTGCTTAAGGGCCCACATTGACGGACTCAAAGACCGAACCCCAACGACTGAGCTACCACGTCCACGATACCACAGTAAACACGTTCATTTGGAAAACCTGAAACCGATGCTTGTGAGGACCGAGTCATTCATTTATTTCATTCATTATCTCGCGCTTTATCCTCTATTAGGGTCGTGGTGGGGTTCCCCATGCCCATCCAGGGGAGAACGTTTCGGGCGCGGGGCAGATAGACCCAGGACAGGGCGCCAATCCATCGCTGGGCACACACTCACTCACACAGACACACTCTATATGGGGTAATTTTGAGAATTCAATCGACTTGATCCATGTTTTTGGACTGTGGGAGGAAACCGGAGAACCCGGAGGAAACCCACGCAGACACGGGGAGAACATGGAAACTCCACCCAGATGGGGATTCGAACCGGGAATCCCTAGCGCTGAGAGGAGAACGTGCTGACCACTAAGCCACCGTGCCAGGACCGAGTCACTGGATAAAAATATTCGTGCTAAATCTCCAACAATGTCCAATCACTGCACAGGATTTGTATATAGATTATATAGAGGGTGTGGTAGCTCAATGGTTAGGGCATTGAGCTATCAATCTGAAGGTTGGGGTTCAAATCCCAGGGCCACTGAAGTTACCAATGTGGGTTCTTGAGCAAGACCCTTAACCCTCATTACTCCAGGGATGTTGTGATGAACCCTGTGCTCACCTTGGAAGTCGCTTTTGGATAAAAGCGTCCAATAAAGGACCAAATGTAAATGTAATATAGATTCATATTCTTTACAACATCAGGAAGATCAGACCCTTTTTGACTGAACATGCTACCCAACTGCTAGTTCAAGCCCAAGTCCTATCCCGGCTTGATTATTGTAATGTGCTACTTGCCGGTATCCCAGCTTCCACAATCAGACCTCTTAAAATAATTCAAAACTCTGCAGCCCGTCTTTTGTTTAACCAGCCCAAGCGAACTCATGTCACTCCATTACTCAGTTCCCTCCATTGGCTCCCTGTAGCTGCTCGCATTCAGTACAAGTCACAGACTCTGGCCTACAGAACCATTTCTGGATCTTCCTCCTCCTACATTCATTCTATATTTTAAAATACACTTCGACTCGTTCACTTCGCTCCAGTGATGATTGCCACCTGGCGGTTCCACCTCACCAAGGAGCTCATTCTCACTCCGTGGCGTTCACCACTGCAAAATGGTGGAACGTTCTTCCCAACTCTGTCCGTAAGGTTTTAAGAAACTATTAAGACGCATCTCTTTAACAAATACCTGTTGTAAAAAAGATTAAGGGGAAAAAAAAAAAAGGGGAGGCGCAGCATCGAATAACAATCAGGTTTGATGGATTTACAGTATAGTTGGTTTTCTCCATGGCTTCTGACTTGTGGTGTTCTCATTTGTAAGTCGCTTTGGATAAAAGTGTCTGCTAAATGACTAAATGTAAATATGTTAAAACCAGCAGAGCTTCTAGTACATGGTAAGACATCAGTGCCCTCTAGTGGTGGAAAACGGACTTGAGTTTCACACAATTCTGCATAAGCATGCTTGAGCATCAAGAGAAACTGTTCAGAAGGTTAATTAGTGACCCTTTCATAAAAATGTCTCTGCCAATCTTCACACGGAGCATGAGCAGCACTCCTAACACACAATCGCCCCCTAAAACCACGTATCACCCACAAACACACTAATACTCTATTAATATGGTGCATTATATATTCCTGAGCCCTAACTTATACAGAACAGCTCATAGTTTCTTACACCAGGGAAGCCAGACATCGTGTCCATACGGACACCCCTCACCTGCCCTATGGCTACTATTCCTAAGGCAAAGCAAAACAACCCAGCTGCAATGTGGGGGTAGGACAGCATGTGCACTACCAAAGGGACTGTACAGTTCTGCAGTTAGATCGATCTAAAGGAGATATCCAGCGTTCTGACACATACACGGCGTTTTAAACCATCTGCTACCACAACACACATGCTACTGAAATCAGGTACAGATTGGACCTCATTCCGGTGTTTTTTTTTTGTTTAGTGGATATGCAAAACAGGTGAAGGAAATATTGCTCTAGAACAGAACATTGTGAATATTTGATGAAACGAGCCATTAGTCTTTAGTTTTAGACCTCAGTGCCATCAGAGTGCCCACTTCAGAAACGGTCGGGGTCTAAGGGGCTCAGGCTGCTGACCATTCATTCATTATCTTCCTCTTAATCATCTGCTAGGGTCGCGGGGGGTTCCCCATGCCCATTTCAGGTGCTGGGCAGATACATGCAGGACAGAGCGCCAATCTATCAACATAACTCAGAAACACACACTGTATGGAGCAATTTAGAGCATTCAATTGACCTTGAATCCATGTTTTAAGACTGTGGGAGGAAACCGGAGAACCCCGGAGGAAGACATGGGGAGAACATGGAAACTGCACCAAGATTGGGATACGAACCTGCATCCTCAGCGCTGAGATGCGGACGTGCTAACCACTAAGCCACCGTGCCGTTTAGCATAGAGGTGAAATGTATTCATATAAACTTTTCATTCATTCATTCATTATCTTCCGCTTTATCCTCTATTAGGGTCGCAGGGGGGGGGGGTTCCCCATGACCATTCAGGGGAGAACGTTTCGGGCGCTGGGCAGATACACCCAGGACAGGGCGCCAATCCATTGCTGGACACACACTCACCCACACACACAGACACACTCTATATGGGGCAATTTGGAGAACTCAATTGACTTGATCCATGTTTTTGGACTGTGGGAGGAAACCGGAGAACCCGGAGGAAATCCATGCGGACACAGGGAGAACATGGAAACTTCACCCAGATGGGGATTCGAAGCGGGAATCCCTAGATATATACTTTTAGTTAATTAAATGAAAGCATGGTGCTAAAAACATAGGTTGCATTTTTGCAAGCAATAGAAAGATCATTCATTCCATCCATTAATCCTCTATTAGGGTCGTGGGGGGGGGTTCCCCATGCCCATCCAGGGGAGAACGTTTCGGGCGCAGAGGCAGACACACCCAGGACAGGGCGCCAATCCATCGCTGGGCATACACTCACTCAAACAGACACACTCTATATGGAGCAATTTGCAGAACTCAATTGACTTGATCCATGTTTTTGGACTGTGGGAGGAAACCGGAGAACCCGGAGGAAAACCACTCGGACACGGGGAGAACATGGAAACTCCACCCAGATGGGGATTCGAAGCGGGAATCCCTGGATATAAACTTTTCATTCATTCATCCATTATCTTCCGCTTTATCCTACATTAGGGTCGCGGGGAGGGTTCCACATGCCCATCCAGGGGAGAACGTTTCGGGCGCTGGGCAGATACACCCAGGACAGGACGCCAATCTATCGCTGGGCACACACTCACTCACACAGACACACTCTATATGGTGATAAAAACATAGGTTGCATTATTTGCAATGTAAAGATCACGTGTTATAAACTGAAACAGTCGATAATAGAAATGCGTTTTAAAATTGCCCAGATTTTGTTGACGTTGTCGGAGATCAGCTTTGTCCCGTCATGTCCTTTCATTAACGTCGTCCATCAGATAACATCCACAAAGTCTGTGTGTCACAGGTGCCTGGGACACCTGTCCCTCATTTGTGTTATCCATTGTCTCCGTTGGGTGATTGGTTTAGTTTGTGCACGTGACCGGGTGTGTTTTGTATTTAGTTTCTGTCGTCCATTTTCCCGAGGCACGTCTTTCTGTTAGAAATCTCGTTCTTCCCCGGAGGAGAACCTACTGAGCGCTTCCTGGGAACGGCTACGAGGAGAAGATCGCCCACGCCGGTCGGCTGGATGAAAACGCTCCCACGAATATAACCTGCGCGGGGATCGTGCGCAGCGCTGTACCGTGGTTGAGCACGGATGAAGAGTTCGAGACACCGGGATGAAAAACATTCATTCATTCATTCATTATCTCCCGCTTTATCCTCTATTAGGGTCGCGGTGGGGTTCCCCATGCCCATCCAGGGGAGAACATCTCGGGCGCTGGGCAGACACACCCAGGACAGGGCGCCAATCCATGGCTGGACACACTCACTCACACAGACACACTCTATATGGGGCAATTTTGAGAATTCAATCGACTTGATCCAGGCGGCACGGTGGCTTAGTGGTTAGCATGTTCTCCTCTCAGCACTAGGGATTCCCGGTTCGAATCCCCATCTGAGTGGAGTTTCCATGTTCTCCCCGTGTCCGCGTGGGTTTCCTCCGGGTTCTCCGCTTTCCTCCCACAGTCCAAAAACATGGATCAAGTTAATTGAATTCTCAAAATTGCCCCATATAGAGTGTGTCTGTGTGAGGGAGTGTGTGCCCACCGATGGATTGGCGCCCTGTCCTGGGTGTATCTGCCCAGCGCCCGAGACGTTCTCCCCTGGATGGGCATGGGGAACCCCACCGCGACCCTAATAGAAG
>JAFMOC010000058.1:2332500-2445000 GCA_019802505.1 Corydoras sp. C115 | reverse complement strand
TCGGTATGTATGTATACACACACACATATATATTCATTCATTCATCCATTATCTTCCGCTTTATCCTATATTAGGGTCGCAGGGGGGTTCCCCATATCCATCCAGGGGAGAACGTTTCGGGTGCTGGGCAGATAGACCCAGGACAGGGCGGCAATCTATCACTGGGAACACACTCATACAGACACACACACAAACTGTACACACTCTATATAGGGCAATTTGGAGAACTCAATTGACTTGATCCATGTTTTTGGACTGTGGGAGGAAACCGGAGAACCCGGAGGAAACCCACGCGGACACAGGGAGAACATGGAAACTCCACCCAGATGGGGATTCGAACTGGGAATCCCTAGTGCTGAGAGGAGAATATGCTAACCACTAAGCCACCTTAACTAAAACTTGACAAAAAAAAAAAAAAAAAAAAAAAAAAGTCACCCATATATACAGTATGCCGCCCATATATATATATATATATATATATATATATATATATATATATAATATATATATATATATATATATATATATATATATATATAAAACATTTTCTCAGCATGTTCAAATTTGAAACAGAATTTTCAAGTTTAAAGTACTTTATTGTCAATGGGGTCACCGAGAAGCAGGGAAGTGTTGGGTATATCTGAAGATTTATCTTATATTTTAATATTCTTATAATAGACCTTTCTGCAAATCAGTAAATTTTAGTACTGTACAATATCATGTAATATTAAAATAACAGCACAGACAGTATGGAAACTGTGCCTCTATCACACATGGCTCATTACATAGCTGTATATTTAATGAGCTATATAGCTTTTAAAAAGCTAGTTAAGCTGAATATACATTTAGATTCAGTAAATTATTAGACAGTACACATCTTTAGCATATAATATTTCTAATGTAGAATCGGTTTGATTGTGATGATTACTTATGTGTGTAATTTTTGCAAACATTGTAATATTTCGCATTACCTCAGTGTTAGAATTAATAATACAAGCTATTTAATAGTCTAATTAATGTGTCGTATAACACAAATGTTTCTGTGGGACGTAGAACTTATTTTTACCTGAATGACAGTTTATTATATTAAATAAATATCTGAGGACTTACCTGTTTCACTCTTGCCGGGAGGTTTTATATTTAAGTCATGGGTCAGCTCTGTAACATAAAAACATGGAGGTTCATTTAAATGTGGACAACACAAATAGAAAGTAGTAAAGAGTCCCAATACTACAGACACCGTTATACGACTTGCATCCATGTTGCCTTAATTGGTCATATCTTTATATCCATCCATTATCTTCCACTTTATCCTCTATTAGGGTCGGGGGGGGGGGGGGGGGTTCCCCATGCCCATTCAAGGGGAGAACGTTTCGGGCGTTGGGCAGATACACCCAGGTCAGGGCGCCAATCTATCGCTGTGCACACACTCACACACACAGACACACTCTATATGGGGCAATTTGGAGAATTCAATTGACGTTGATCCATGTTTTTGGACTGTGGGAGGAAACCCACGTGGACACGGGGAGAACATGGAAACTCCACCCAGATGGGGATTCGAACCGGGAATCCCTAGTGCTGAGAGGCGAACGTGCTAACCACTAAGCCACCGTGCCGCCCTTCATATCTTTAGAAGTTTATTTAAAGCCTTTTATGATTTTACTGTCAGCTCCCATGACACTGCCTAATTTCTGCAAAAAATGGCATTATTTTCCCCCAAAATCTTTTTTCTTTTCATTTACTACCACTAGTCTTTTATACACTCTTGCACTTTAGCTGATGTCTGGACAAATTAGTACAAGCTGGGATTGCAGCAACTAGAAGATGGCCCCAATTTAAAGTCCATCCATCCATCCATTATCTACCGCTTTATCTTTAATTAGGGTCGTGGGGGGGTTCCCCATGCCCATCCAGGGGAGAATGTTTCGGGCGCTGGGCAGATACACCCAGGACAGGGCGCCAATATATCCCTGGGCACACACTCACTCACTCACACAGACACACTCTATATGGGGCAATTTGGAGAACTCAATTGACTTGATCCATGTTTTTGGGCTGTGGGAGGAAACCGGAGAACCCGGAGGAAACCCACGCGGACACGGGGAGAACATGGAAACTCCACCCAGATGGGGATTCGAACCGGGAATCCCTACCGCTGTGAGGAGAACATGCTAACCACTAAGCCACCGTGCCGCCCCCAATGAAAGTCATACATTAAAATTCAATCTAAAGCAAACGTTAAAATGCATCTATTCTATTGACATGATGTAAGCTATTACACTTATTCATTGATTCATTATCTCCCACTTTATCCTCTATTAGGGTCGCGGTGGGGTTCCCCATGCCCATCCAGGGGAGAACGTCTCGGGTGCTGGGCAGATAGACCCAGGACAGGGCGCCAATCCATCGCTGGGCACACACTCACTCACACAGACACACTCTATATGGGGCAATTTGGAGAATTCAATTGACTTGATCCATGTTTTTGGGCTGTGGGAGGAAACCGGAGAACCCGGAGGAAACCCACGCGGACACGGGGAGAACATGGAAACTCCACCCAGATGGGGATTCGAACCGGGAATCCCTAGCGCTGAGAGGCGAACGTGCTATTACACTTAAATTATTTATTTTAATTAATTTAATTACGCTTTTAAAACATTTCAAATTTCAAATACATATTAATATACAAAACAGCCTCAGTTTGTTTCCTGCCTCTGCATTTATGGCTCAGGTGGACGGGTCGGTCACGTATTGTATTACAGGCCTGGGCTGCCAGGAAGTTATTGAGCTGCCGCTCTCACAGCATTGTATGTTCCTTTCCAAAGAGAGTCAGGGAGGGGGCTGGAGGCAATTTCATCCCCTCCTCCAGCAAGAGAAGCACTGGTTTAGCCCTTCACATGCACTCTGACTAATCTGTGCTCACAGGGTGGGGCAGCAAACAATGTGTACACGTGCATATTACTATTACCCTTTTATAATTTACACCCAGGAGATGTTATAAAGAACTGTCAGAGACGAAATACCAATAATTAATGATCAGACATGTACCACATGTGATATACAGTCCATTTCAGATTAACTGCCTTGTTGTTCCTGATGCTGTAAATCTTTCCTTTTATATGGTTAATGTAGCATATGATATAGTTTATATCTATTGTATACTACTTTTTATATATATATATATTTATATATATATATATATATATATATATATATATATATATATATATATATATATATATATATATATATTCTTACATTTATTTTATATACTGTATATACATATATTAATATATTATATTTCTAGTATAATATTCTACTAATATATAATATTCTACATTATAGGTGGTTAGCATGTTCGCCTCTCAGTGCTAGGGTTCGAATCCCCATCTGGGTGGAGTTTCCATGTTCTCCCCATGTCTGCGTGGGTTTCCTCCGGGTTCTCCGGTTTCCTCCCAGTCCAAAAACATGGATCGAGTCAATTGAGTACTCCAAATTGCCCCATATAGAGTGTGTGTCTGTGTGAGTGCGCCCTGTCCTGGGTGTATCTGCCCAGCGCCCGAAACGTTCTCCCCTGGATGGGCATGGGGAACGCCCCCCCCCCCACGACCCTAATATAGGATAAAGCGGAAGATAATGAATGAATGAATATTCTACATTATATTTACATTTGTAGTTGTATATTATATATTATATATATATTCATAGTTGTATATTATTATATTTCACATATCTATATACTATATTTTTGTATTTAAAAAAAAAAAAAAAAATTCTCATTTTCTTCTTTAAAATTTAAATTTAATTATAACTTTAAAATAACAGGCTAATCGGGGTCCGTGACCCTTAATTTGGTTCTTATCTCATGTAGCACATGTGATATTAACGATAATAAAATTTTCTTGAATCTTGAGGTTGGTCAGTGCTACATTCCGACCTTGCACAGTATGCTGAATAATAAAACAGTTCAACAGAATGTGCTGAATTCAGCAAAGCTATAAAAAACTCCAAGGTAGGTGAGCAAAACATTGAGATGATTAAGTGCCATCTTAAGGAAAATGACTATTTGTTCTGCAATTGGATTGCAGCGGTCCGGAATCTATCACTGCAAACTCAGCCTTTCACCTTTAACTAGAACAGAGGTCCCAAACGCTCACATCGAACCACCGTACATCTGATGATCTCACTTTGCGCAATCGCAAGCATGTCTGACGGCTGGTGGAAAACACTGCCGCAGCTGTGTTCCTTCAGACGCACCTGTGCAGCGTTTCTGCAAGGACAGGATCTCCAGGTGTAAGCCATGCAGCATCGTCAGCTGCTCCTGCCGCAGAAAAACAATGCTCCTCTCCACGCTCTCCACTTGCCGTGCCAGTGCGGTCCTGTCCATCACCACCACTTGTGACCTCTAGCAGGATAAAAAAGACAAATGAATCTAAACCTCTGTCTCTGTTGATACCTATATTGGACGGACTGCGTTCTATCATTAGAATCAAATTCCTAGGTAACTTTCATTCATTCATTATCTCCCGCTTTATCCTCTATTAGGGTTGAGGGGGGGGTTCCCCATGCCCATCCAGGGGAGAACGTCTCGGGCGCTGGGCAGATAGACCCAGGACAGGGCGCCAATCCATCGCTGGGCACACACTCACTCACACAGACACACTCTATATGGAAGAATTTTGAGAATTCTATTAACTTGATCCATGTTTTTGGACTGTGGGAGGAAACCGGAGAACCCGGAGGAAACCCACGCAGACACGGGGAGAACATGGAATCTCCACCCAGATGGGGATTCGAACCGGGAATCCCTAGCGCTGAGAGGCGAACGTGCTAACCACTAAGCCCTAGGTAACTTTAATATAGTTAATCTTTAATACTTACATGTTGGATAATAATTACAGAACAATTTTTTGCCCTGGGCAGCACGGTCTCTTAGTGGTTAGCATGTTCTCCTCTCAGCACTAGGGATTCCCGGTTCGAATCCCCATCTGGCTGGAGTTTCCATGTTCTCCCGGTGTCTGTGTGGGTTTCCTCCAGGTTCCCCCCACAGTCCACTAACACTAACACTAACACTCACACTAACACTTTTTTTGCCCTGGGCAGCACGGTCTCTTAGTGGTTAGCATGTTCTCCACTAAGCACTAGGGATTCCCGGTTCAAATCCTAATCTGGCTGGAGTTTCCATGTTCTCTTGGTGTCTGTGTGGGTTTCCTCCGGGTTCTCCGGTTTCCCCCCACAGTCCAAAAACATGGATCAAGGTCAATTGAATTCTCCAAATTGCCCCATATAGAGTGTGTTTGTGTTTTGTGGGCGCCCTGTCCTGGGTCTATCTGCCCAGCGCCCGAAACATTCTCCCCTGGATGGGCATGGGGAACCCCCCCCCCACCCTAGTAGAGGATAAAGTGGAAGATAAAGGATGGATGCCCTTGGTAAATGACATTGTACTTAACAGTGTCGACATGGTAATGTGTTTTGTAAAACTTCATTAACTTTTCAACTAAAGAACATACCAATTTTTTTAATGTCGCTTTGGGCACATCACCAGCCTAATATAAGGAATACAAATACTTCTGGTATCTTTGTACCTTATTAGTCTGTATAGAACCCCATAAGTCGTCTTCAGAGCTAGAACCTTTGATAATAATTGGTTTTAGAACATCAGAACACAGTGCATGCTATAGGTGTCCATCATATTGTGTGGTAGTCTGTTACTGTTAGTGGTGTTTATGTTGTGTAACACTCACCGGAATCTCCATGTCGGCTGATATTAGGGACGAGTGTTTAATTTAATGCTTTAAAAAGGGCTCGAATAAGAAAAGCACGGCGCGAGGGGATTAAAGCAGCTCAGCCGGGCCGACATCCTCCGAACCGAACCGAAGCGAACCGAACCGTCCGGACGACTTTCAGCGACGCGTTAAGACCTGACTGCAGTCCGGATTCCCGCCGGAATTAAAGGCCAAATCAGTCACACGCTCGCACTCCACTTCTGTTGCTTTAAAAAAACAAACAAATGGAAGGTTGAATAATCCTGTGTGTGCTGCCGGTGCTACGCCATCACCTCCTCCATCGTCTCCTCCATCACCTCCTCCATCGTCTCCTCCATCGTCTCCTCTCTGCCTCAGCTCGTCTGTCTGCACGGTGGAAGCGGGATGAGCGCGCGCGCGATCGGATTGGTGGCAGCGCGCGCTCGAGGGCTCCAGCTGCGCCGTATCTCATTACACACACACTCACACTAACACTAACACTAACACTAACACTCACACTCACACTCACACTCACACTAACACTCACACTCACACACTAATACGAACAATTATATTTACACTAACACTCACATTTACACTAACACTCACACTAACACACTAATACTAACAATTATATTTACACTAACACTCACATTTACACTAACACTCACACTCACACTAACACTAACACTAACACTCACACTCACACTCACACTCACATTTACACTAACACTCACACTAACACTCACACTAACACACTAATACTAACAATTATATTTACACTAACACTCACATTTACACTAACACTCACACTAACACTCACACTAACACTCACACTCACACTAACACTAACACTAACACACTAATACTAACAATTATATTTACACTAACACTCACATTTACACTAACACTCACACTCACACTAACACTAACACTCACACTCACACTCACACTCACATTTACACTAACACTCACACTAACACTCACACTAACACACTAATACTAACAATTATATTTACACTAACACTCACATTTACACTAACACTCACACTAACACTCACACTAACACTCACACTCACACTAACACTAACACTCACACTAACACTCACACACTAATACTAACAATTATATTTACACTAACACTCACATTTACACTAACACTAAACACTCACCCTAACACACTAATACTCACAATTATATTTACACTAACACTAACACTAACACTCACACACCAATACTAACAATTATATTTACACTAACACTCACATTTACACTAACACTAAACACTCACCCTAACACACTAATACTCACAATTATATTTACACTAACACTAACACTCACACTAACACACCAATACTAACAATTATATTTACACTAACACTCACATTTACACTAACACTAAACACTCACCCTAACACTCACAATTATATTTACACTCACATTTACATTTACACTAACACTCACATTTACACTAACACTCACATTTACTCTAACACTCACATTTACACTAACACTCACATTTACTCTAACACTCACATTTACACTAACACTCACACTAACACACTAATACTAACAATTATATTTACACTAACACTCACATTTACACTAACACTCACATTTACACTCTCACACTAACACTTACACTCACATTTACACTAACACTTACACTCACATTTACACTAACACTCACACTCACATTTACACTAACACTCACATTTACTCTAACACTCACATTTACACTAACACTCACATTTACTCTAACACTCACATTTACACTAACACTCACATTTACTCTAACACTCACATTTACTCTAACACTCACATTTACACTAACACTCACATTTACTCTAACACTCACATTTACTCTAACACTCACATTTACACTAACACTCACATTTACTCTAACACTCACATTTACACTAACACTCACACTAACACACTAATACTAACAATTATATTTACACTAACACTCACATTTACACTAACACTCACATTTACACTCTCACACTAACACTTACATTTACACTAACACTCACATTTACACTAACACTTACACTCACATTTACACTAACACTCACACTAACACTTACACTAACACTCACATTTACACTTACAATCACATTTACTTAACAGTGTCGACATGGTAATGTGTTTTGTAAAACGCTTTTACCCAACGTGACCTTCAAAGCGAACACATGATTGTTCACATTTAAGGGTCTTGCTCAAGGACCCAAATTGGTAACTTCAGAGGACCACAACCTTCAGCTTGATAGGCCAACACTCTAGCCACTGAGCTACCACACCCTTAATATACACATTGAGCAAAGTGTGCACATGTGCCTGGAGCAGTGTGCACGATGCATGGTTCCTGGGGAGCAAATAGTGTTAGGTGCCTTACCCAAGGGCACTTCAGTCAGAGTACTTGGTGTGATTGAGAATCGAACTGAGAGAATAAGAGAGAGAGAGAGAGAGAGAGAGAGAGAGAGAGAGAGAGACTAAAGGTTTTACAGCAGTTGTGTAAAATGTGTAAGAGCATATTATTGAAATACGTAAAATGAAACATTTATAATTATTTGCAATAATTCACAATGACCAGCACACACGCCAAATGTTACACCTTTATTTTCAATAGTAAAGCAAAACATAAATTATATTTTTTATCAATTAACAGAAGAATTAATACAAAAAAACAAACACAGAAAATGCACATTTTGACATGTATTAATTATACGAGAGAAAAAGCAGATAGCACCACAAACAGTCTGTTCATTTCTGGCCCAGAGAATGTAGCGCGAAAGCGAAATGATTTAAATTAGTAAATATTCTCATATACAATTAAACAAAATCAACTGAACATGGCTTTGGAAATCATGTCAGCTGATTAAATAATTTCCTTCACAATATTCATCAAAACGTTTAACACTTTACATAAAACAGATCGATGAGCAAATGTTAGCACTTTAAACCAATAAAGCCAAAAGATAAATGTCTGATTTGTACATATTAATGGTTCGGAGTTTATTCTAAGGTCCTGGAGACTTTACAGTGATTTCAAAAGAGTTAAGCTGCCTGGAAATAGACCTTGGCAAATGTAATAAAATAACCATTTTTTTGTGTAAGGCAGAGCTGGGTATTTTTTTTTTCTCAAGGGGTGACATGACGAACTGGGTCTGAAGTAGAGAGCTGAACACACAAGCTGAAATGAATGAATGAATGAATTCATTCATTATCTTCCGCTTTATCCTCTATTACTAAGCCCTATTACTAACCACTAAGCCACCGTGCCGCCCTTGAATTACAAATTAATAATACAAAAAATATCAAAATCGTAGTGAAAAAAGCCTTCATCACACATTAACACATTGCATCTTTAGACGCCATGACGGTTAGCAATGAATCATCTGTGAGCTGTAAGCGAACATCACCAATCCACACACACTGCACTTGCACTGCACAGTAAAGATTTAGAACATGTTAATCACCATGGTAATGACTCCAGCATTTCTGTTATACGAGTCCGGCACACGCTGAGGTCTCGGAGACGGTGACCCCATCTTGCTTTCAAAAGCCCGTTTTCTGTTGTGTTTTGCACGTAGAAAACAGATCTACAGCTTTTTAACAAACAGTCGGCTCTGTGGCTTTCTGGAGAAAAAGCTACCTTTGCCCACAGTCACTTTCGAGTGTTTTGAGGTAGCAGAGGTAGATGTTAGAAAAAGGCTTAAGAGGTCTACAGAAGTTTCAATAAATTAACCATTTGCAGTCTCCACAAGGCAACTCTTTAAACTCTATAAAACAGTATATACATAATAGTTATAGAACATATTTAAGTTATCTTCCTTGTATTAGTGTTAATTTAGTTGTAGTGTAAATGTATAGGCAATCTATATCCTTTGGTGAACTTGCTAATTATTTTTGTAGAAGGTTCGTTAAATATTCTATCACCCCCCTCCACCCGAATCGGCGACATGATAGCTATGTCGTTACGGTGTGGAGCTATTGATCTGAAGGTTCAAATCTTCTAAAGTTTCCAATGTGGGCCCTTGAGCAAGACCCTTAACGCTTATTGTGTCAGGGGTAATGCATCATGGATGACCCTGTATTCTAACTCCAATGATGAAGTTGGAATACTTGTCCATCCATCCATCCATTATGTTCCACTTTATCCTCTATTAGGGTCGCGGGGGGTTCCCCATGCCCATCCAGGGGAGAACATCTCAGGCACTGGGCAGATACACCCAGGACAGGGCGCCAATCTATCACTGGGCACACACTCACTCACACAAACACACTCTATATGGGGCAACCACTAAGCCACCGTGCCGCCCCTACTTGTAAGTCATATCTGCTAAACAATGTGATGTAAAATTAACATGTAGCAGTGTGGTGCGAGGGCGTGATGGGTGGGGTCTGTAGACTGGAGGCACCTGCTTAAGATTGATTGCTCCAATTATCTCTCTCTCCAGGGAACTGTGAAAAGGGGCTGGAAGAAGAGAAGAGGGGGAGATATCTGGAGTGATGAGTGTACATTTGGGCGTATTGTGTGTTAAAGTGAGTGGATTTTACAGTATTTACTATAGAGGATGCCCAGCGATGGATTGGCGCCCTGTCCTGGGTGTATCTGCCCAGCGCCCCAGACGCTCTCCCCTGGATGGGCATGGGGAACCCCACCGCGACCCTAATAGAGGATAAAGCGGGAGATAATGAATGAATGAATGAATGAATGAATACTATAGAGGAGCTATGACTTTATTACAGGAGTTCAATTTAATTTATTTCATTCTACTTTCTTTTGCACACGCTTATTTTTAAATGGAAAATGTAAATGTTTTTAATATGTATGCTTTGTACAGCGTCCTTGGGTGTTCTGAAAGGCGCTTTCAAATAAAATGTATTATTATTATTCATTCATCCATTCATTATCTCCCGCTTTATCCTCTATTAGGGTCGCGGTGGGGTTCCCCATGACCATCCAGATTGAGAACGTTTCGGGCGCTGGGCAGATAGACCCAGGACAGGGCGCCAATCCATCACTGGGCACACACTCACTCACACAAACACTCTATATGGGGCAATTTGGAGAACTCAATTGACTTGATCCATGTTTTTGGACTGTGGGAGGAAACCGGAGAACCCGGAGGAAACCCACGCAGACACAGGGAGAACATGGAAACTCTACCCAGATGGGGATGCGAACCGGGAATCCCTAGTGCTGAGAGGAGAACATGCTAACCACTAAGCCACTGTGCCGCCAATGTATTATTATTATTCAATTTTACAGGTACTTTATCCAAAGCAATGTACAAGTACCCCAACTTGATAGTTGGGGTTAAAATCCAGCACCCCTGGACCAATAAGGATTAAGGGGCTTGCTTACGGACTGGTAACTTTAATCGACTCAAGATTTAAACCCCAGACCTCCAGATTAATAGCCCCACATCCTAACAACTGAGTTGCATCAACCTCAATATCACTTTTACCAGTGATGACCAAATTGTTGTGTTACAGCTACATACTGTATATGCTGTTCATATCCATCCATCCATCATCTTACGCTTTATCCTATATTAGGGTCGCGGGGGGGTTCCCCATGCCCATCCAGGGGAGAACGTCTCGGGCACTGGGCAGATACACCCAGGACAGGCCAATCCATCGCTGGGCACACACTCACTCACACAGACACACTATATGAGGAAATTTGGAGAACTCAATTGACTTGATCCATGTTTTTGGACTGTGGGAGGAAACCGGAGAACCCGGAGGAAACCCACGCGGACACGGGGAGAACATGGAAACTCCACCCAGATCGGGATTCGAACCGGGAATCCCTAGCGCTGAGAGGCGAACGTGCTAACCACTAAACCACCGTGCCGCCATGCTGTTCATATGACAAGTCTTAATTATTAAATATTGGAGGTCAAAAATTCATTCATTCATTCATTCATTCATTATCTCCCGCTTTATCCTCTATTAGGGTCGCGGTGGGGTTCCCCATGCCCATCCAGGGGAGAATGTCTCGGGCGCTGGGCAGATACACCCAGGACAGGGCGCCAATCCATCGCTGGGCACATACTCACTCACAAACACACTCTATATGGGGCAATTTTGAGAATTCAATTGACTTGATCCATGTTTTTAGACTGTTGGAGGAAACCGGAGAACCCGGAGGAAACCCACGGGGAGAACATGGAAACTCCACCCAGATGGGGATTCGAATCGGGAATCCCTAGCGCTGAGAGGTGAACTTGCTAACCACTAAGCCACTGTGCAGCCGGTCAAAAATTGATTTTGCTAATAAGGAAAAGACATTTGTTCTGTGGTTACAATAATAACTGCAAACGTATAAGTTGCTATTTACTTCCAGAAAACTGAGATTAAGCACACAAACCAAGAAAGCAAAAGTAAGGAGACAGGGTCAGAAGTCACACTGTGAAATACAGGGATGAAGGCACACCCAGAGCATTTGGTTTTCATGCTCTTTTTCTCTGAATATTGTAAGAATAAGAAATAAACACCACTTCACGCAGTATTTCCTGGATATTTAGCTCAGCATGACATGTCGGTTGGTTTTCAGGCAGTGTATTACCTTCATGCCAGCATCAGCACATACCTACATATCATATATGAAGTCTTGCATGTCTAGTCATTAAGCTGTTGTATGACATCACAAGCTGTTTCCATGGCAGCCTTGTGATGAGCGAAGTCTGTAATAGAACTTTAACTCAGTGCAAGTGAACGTTAATCCATAAGGCCTAGAAACAAAGAGCTTTCTTCCTCGTATGACAAAACCTCATCAGATGCCAGCATCTGGAAGACCCGGGATTAAAGGGAACTGATGTTTAACGGCCTCCGAGTGAACCGTCCTCCCTCTTCTGCTCACTTGTCCTTGTCCTTCTCCTTCTTCGCCTCCTTCTCCCGACTGGATTTGAGGAAGTCGGTGCGCAGCAGGCGGTAAAACAGCACGATGTTCATGAGCGTCATGATGGCCAGACCCACACTCCCGACCGTGTAGCTGAGGAGTGGGATGTGCTCGCGGTTCAGGACCAGCCAGCGGGTCATCCAGGCCAGCGTGTTGATGCGGAACACCACGTACGTTCCCAGGTTGATCATGCTGTTCACCCGGTACACGGTGCTCTTGGCAATACTGGCCATTCGAAGCATCTGTCTCAGGTGGAGGAAGACTGAGTTGATCTCCACAAGCAGGGCCACAACAGCGAAGCCCACGTAGCGATAGGTCAGCACTGACAACCCAAAGCAGGTTATTACCTGTAAACACATTGAGAGAGGTGACCATCAGGCACTTTTTGCTTTGGATGCAAAAAAACAGTCAAACATACTGTACATACTTATGTCTCATTTGTATAATATTCATTCATTCATTCATTATCTCCCGCTTTAGCCTCTATTAGGGTCGCGGGGGGGTTCCCCATGCCCATCCAGGGGAGAACGCTGAGTTTCGGGCGCTGGGCAGATACACCCAGGACAGGGCGCCAATCCATCGCTGGGCACACACACTCACTCACACAGACACACTCTATATGGGGCAATTTTTTGAGAATCCAATTGACTTGATCCATGTTTTTGGATTGTGGGAGGAAACCGGAGAACCCGGAGGAAACCCACGCAGACACGGGGAGAACATGGAAACTCCACCCAGATGGGGATTCGAACCGGGAATCCCTAGTGCTGAGAGGAGAACGTGCTAACCACTAAGCCACCGTGCCGCCCTATTTGTATATGTTATTTATAATTATGTACTAAGAATTAGTTAATAATACCTGAAAAAAAAAATAATAATAAAATAAAAAAAAATATATATATATGGCTTTGTGGTTAGTATGTTCTCCTCTCCGCGCTAGGGATTCCCGATTCGAATCCCAATCTGGGTGGCGTTTCCATGTTCTCGCCGTGTCCGCGTGGGTTTCCTCCGGGTTCTCCGGTTTCCTCCCACAGTCCAAAAACATAAATCAAGGTCAATTGAATTCTCCAAATTGCCCCATATAGAGTGTGTTTGTATGAGTGAGTGTGTGCCCAGAGATAAATTGGCGTCCTGTCCTGGGTGTATCTGCCCAGCGCCCGAAACGTTCTCCTCTGGAAGGGCATGGGGAACCCCCCCACGACCCTAATGGAGGATAAAGCGGAAGATAATGGATGGATGGATATAAATAAAGACCTTTCTCTCTCTCTCTCTCTCTCTCTCTCTCTCTCTCTCTCTCTCTCTCTCTCTCTCTATATATATATATATATATATATATATATATATATATATATATAAAATATACACACAATTTTTTTTCTTTTATGGTCAGGGCCTTGACAACACCTCCACAGTCATCTCATCTATTTTGGGTGGTAGATGAGTCTTAACAATGCAGTGGAATGGGGGGAAAATGCAATACGGCTGGTGGAGTTTTAAACACTGTGTTTTCTCAGCGTGCACAACACAAACTAATACACCATAAAAACATCAGTCACAGCATTGGCAAGAATAAAGCGTCGAAACTCCCTTCATCAATTCAATATTAGTAAAAAAGTTAACGCTGCACAGAAATATGTTGTGACATCACAGAAGCTCGTGGAAATGATTCAGCAAATGTGTGATGTAATCAAAGCTTAGGCTGGTCCAATCAAATATCAGTGTGTGAGACCCTTTGTTTGTGGCCAGGCAGTGTATATAGGTATGACCTGTTTACATATTTGTAGGAGATACATTTCCCATTTAATCAGTTCATTTAGAGCGTGGGCGCACGTTCGCCTCTCAGCGCTAGGGATTCCCGGTTCGAATCCCCATCTGGGTGGAGTTTCCATGTTCTCCCCGTGTCCGCGTGGGTTTCCTCCGGGTTCTCCGGTTTCCTCCCACAGTCCAAAAACATGGATCAAGTCAATTGAATTCTCCAAATTGCCCCATATAGAGTGTGTCTGTGTGCCCAGCGATGGATTGGCGCCCTGTCCTGGGTGTATCTGCCCAGCGCCCGAGACGTTCTCCCCTGGATGGGGATGGGGAACCCCACCGCGACCCTAATAGAGGATAAAGCGGGAGATAATGAATGAATGAATTTAGAGCGTACATCAGCAAAAAAAAATAATTAGAAATAAAAAAATAGATAAAAGAAATTTAGAAAATGAAAGTGGTTGCTACAGAATTAAATGAATTCGCCTTTTGCATGCATTCTTATCTCACTGTCACGAGAAACAGCTGATGCTTCATGCACAATGAGAGCATTGACCATCAGCAGCAAACAAGATCGACAGTCACTGCTTATTCCAGTCACTGCTTATTCCAGAGAAGTCTTCAAGAACAAGCAACATACTAACATTTCCAAGGTGTTTAATCAAAGAGTTTATCTTCTTTCTAAATCTGCAGAAATACTTTTTACAGAACGAAGAAGTCTTATGAAATATTATAGCTTCAATGGGCAGAGATTTACAATGTCTGGTCGAAAAGAAGGGTGTTATGATCTGGAATTGCATTAAGTAGTCTGCTTAAGGCCCAGTAACGTAATGGGGCAATAAAATGAGGTCAGCCGTACTGAATCACCAGGCTGTACATCATTACGGTATGCACATCAAGCATATTCTGAGACAACCACGCCATGATTCACCATTTACATTTAGTCTGTACAAAAAAACACAAGAAATCATCTTTACATGGATATTTAAAAAACAAAAAGACAATTAAAAGTCGAAAAAATTAAATTTTCGGTGCTTTTTAATGTGAAAAGGTAAGTCCAAATACCTTTCTACATCTGAATCTATGTCTATAGTCCCCATATAATTACCCCCAAAAAAGTTCAAAAGTGGGGTCCATTCATCCATTATCTTCAGCTTTATCCTCTATTAGGGTCGCGGAGGGTTCCCCCATGTCCATCCAGGGGAGAACGGTTCAGGCGCTGGGCAAATACATCCAGGACTGGGCACACACTCACTCACTCACACTCTATATGGGGCAATTTGGAGAATTCAATTGACCTGGATCCATGTTTTTGGACTGTGGGAGGAAACCCATGCGGACACGGGGAGAACATGGAAACTCCACCCAGATTGGGATTCGAACCGGGAATCCCTAGTGCTGAGAGGAGAACATGTACATCATTACGGTAAGCATATTTTGAGACAACCACGCCATGATTCACCAATTACATTTAGTCTGTACAAAAAAAACACAAGAAATCATCTTTACGTGGATATTTAAAAAACAAAAAGACAATTAAAAGTCGAAAAAATTAATTTTTTAATGTGAAATGGTATTTTCAATATGAAAAGGTAAGTCCAAATGCCTTTTACATCTAAATCTGTGTCTTTAGTCCGAATATAATTACCCCTCAAAAAGTTAAAAAGAGGGGTCCATCCATCCATTATCTTCTGCTTTATCCTCTACTAGGGTCACGGGGCGGGGGGGTGGGGGGCAAATACACCAGGGACAGGGCGCCAATCTATCACTGGGCACACACTCACTCACACTCTATATGGGGCAAATTGGAGAGTTCAATTGACCTTGATCCATGTTTTTGGACTGTGGGAGGAAACCGGAGAACCCGGAGGAAACCCACGCAGACACGGGGAGAACATGGAAACTCCACCCAGATGGGGATTCGAACCGGGAATCCCTAGCACTGAGAGGAGAACATGCAAACCACTAAGCCTTTATTTAGTTGCCGCCCAACAAAATAACTGTAATTGTAACACTACAAAGTTCATCTATATGGTAAATGGAGGAAATAGACAATGGAGCAAGAAGGGGGCGTGTCCAAACTTTTGACCGGTACTGTACACTCTGCTTTCATTAGTGGTGATCTATTTATAGCTGTGCTGCAACAGAACTGTTGATTTGATGATAAATAAAGCACTTATTCTGTTAACACCCTGAACCTTCAGAAGGTTAATAACTCAGTATGTAACTTTGATCATCCACTAGATGGCGTTCTGTGACCTGCATTAGATAAACAGCATTTTGCATTGCTTATCAGTTGTATGCAAAATTAAACCAAATGTTTTTGCTTTACTTCCAGCCTGACTGCATGCCGCCATGTTTTAAACTTAGTTTACTGTTTCAGTGACATTGTTACGTCCAGCCACCCATTATCATTATATCAGTATATATTTTATATACTGTTTATACATAAAGCGGCACGGTGGCTTAGTGGCACGTTCTCCTCTCAGCGCTAGGGATTCCCGGTTCGAATCCCCATCTGGGTGGAGTTTCCATGTTCTCCCCGTGTCTGCGTGGGTTTCCTCCCACAGTCCAAAAACATGGATCAAGTCAATTGAGTTCTCCAAATTGCCCCATATAGAGTGTGTATATGTGTGTCTGTGTGAGTGAGTGTGTGCCCAGCGATAGATTGGCGTCCTGTCCTGGGTGGATCTGCCCAGCGCCCGAAACGTTCTCCCCTGGATGGGCATTAGGAACACCCCCCCCCCCAACCCTTATAGAGGATAAAGCGGAATATAATGGATGGATGGATATACATATATTTATATATTATATTTATAGTTAAAATATTCTATATTATATTTATATTGTAGTTGTATATTCTATATTATTATATACATACACACACACACACACACACATACATATATATATATATATATATATATATATATATATATATATATATATATATATATATATATATATATATATATATATTCTGGCGGCACAGTGGCTTAGTGGTTAGCATGTTCTCCTCTCAGCACTAGGGATTTCCAGTTTCAATCCCAATCTGGGTGGAGTTTCCATGTTCTCCCCGTGTCCATGTGGGTTTCCTCCGGGTTCTCCGGTTTCCTCCCACAGTCCAAAAACATGGATCAATTCAATTGAATTCTCCAAATTGCCCCATATAGAGTGTGTCTGTGTGAGTGAGTGTGTGCCCAGTGATAGATTGGCACCCTGTCCTGGGTCTATCTGCCCAGCGCTCAAAACGTTCTCCCCTGGATGGGCATGTGGAACCCCACCGCGACCCTAATAGAGGATAAAGCGGAAGATAATGAATGAATGAATATTCATAGCCCTATATTCTATTTCATATTTCACATATCTATATACTGTATTCATTTTATCTCCTTTAAAATTTACATTTAAATTATAACTTTAATAGAACAGGGTAATCGGGGTCCGTGACCCATAATTTCGTTCTTGTCCCATGTACCACATATGATATTAATGATTAGGGGTGTCTTCAACTAAGGATTTTCATAGTCGAATCTGATTCGTCAGGCTTTCCCTATAGTCGACTGATAGTCAAATCAGTTAAAATTTCACCACAAGATGGCGCTATAAGCGTGGTTTTTAAAAAATATATATTTTTTATATTTTATATTTATTATATACTTGTTTTTCTAACAAAAGAAAACCTTTTTTTTTTTGTTTTTTTTTCTACAAATTAGGATGATTTTATTTAACAAAAGGCTATATATATAACGAAAACAAAGACATTTCATGTAAAAACTAATGCTTAGCAGCAGCCATGGGCACCCCCATGTGGTCAAAATGGTACATTCGACTATGAGGTTCATAGTCGACTACGGTTCTCCGAATCGAATAGTCGAATCAGCGAATATTGCAGCTCACCCCTATTAATGATAATAAAATTTTCTTGATTCTTGATCAGCAGAAAGGGAGACCTATTGAGTTACCATTTACGGTCTTTAGCCATGTGGTCAGGACAGAACCCTGCGCTTAACACAATGACATGGCTCACTCTGACCCAAGTGGTTTGGAACGAAAACACTTAAACTAAATCCTCCCAGCTCCAGTCTGAGAACGAGGGACCGCTGTAATTTGCAGATGTCTGCTTCTTGAAGCAATACACAACACAGCTGTGGCTTTTCTAGAGATATTCACTGCGGCAGAAATACTTTACTAAAATCTTGGGGTCTCGCTCTGCAGCTAGTGGTCACCATCTGTTTTCAAGCAGACGAGCACTGTGTGGTTTTACTTTGTTTGAAAAAAAAACAACAGCTGGATTGTGAAACTGGTGCAACTGCAGTATATACATTATAAATGGTTTCAGAAATGTTAAACAAATCACATTTCAGGGACATTTTGAAAACAGTGGCATGGACTGTAAGCAGGGCGGCACGTTCTCCTCTCAGCTCTAGGGATTCCCGGTTCGAATCCCCATCTGGGTGGAGTTTCCATGTTCTCCCCGTGTCCGGGTGGGTTTCCTCCGGGTTCTCCGGTTTCCTCCCACAGTCCAAAAACATGGATCAAGTCAATGTTCTCACAATTCTCACAATTGCCCCATATAGAGTATGTCTGTGTGAGTGAGTGTGTGCCCAGCGATAGATCGGCGCCCTGTCCTGGGTCTATCTGCCCAGCGCTCGAAATGTTCTCCCCTGAATGGCCATGGGGAACCCCTCCCCCCTGCGACCCTAATAGAGGATAAAGCAGAAGATAATGAATGAATGAATGAATGAATGTGGCTTAGTGGTTAGCATGTTCTCCTCTCAGCACTAGGGATTCCCGGTTCGAATCCCAATCTGGGTGGAGTTTCCATGTTCTCCCCTTGTCCACATGGGTTTCCTCTGGGTTCTCCGGTTTCCTCCCACAGTCCAAAAACATGGATCAAGTCAATTGAGTTCTCCAAATTGCCCCATATAGAGTGTGTCTGTGTGAGTGAGTGACTGTGTGCCCAGCGATAGATTGGCGCCCTGTTCTTGGTGTATCTACCCAGCGCTCGAAACGTTCTCCCCTGGATGGGCATGGGGAACCCCCCCCCAACCCTAATAGAGGATAAAGCAGAAGATAATGGATGGATGGACTGTAAGCAGCTGAACTAAATGCATCCCTTAGCCTAATCATGTGACAGGATGCTAAAACTAATATTAATTTATAGGTGGTGAGTATAGTTGTAGTCTGATGCTCACTACACAAGCTTGCCCATGTTATTATATGCCGTGGTAGCTCAGTGGTTAGGGTGTTGGGCTATCAATCTGAAGGTTGGGGGTTCAAATCCCAGGTCCACTGACGTTACCAATGTGGGTCCTTGAGCAAGACCCTTAACCCTCATTGCTCCAGGGATGTTGTGATGAAGCCTGTGCTCACCTTGTAAGTCGCTTTGGATAAAAGCGTCTGCTAAAGGACCAAATGTAAATGTAAATGTAAGATCATGAAGAGATCATCCTCCACCAATTCACCTTCATTTGTCATGGCTGATCTCACCACACCCGCCACACCTTGGCCTTTCCACCCCAAACAAAATACCACATTCATGTGTCAGTAATTCACACAAGTCTTTCTTAAATATGTAGAACATCTGCTACAGTGCATTAAAGAGTGGTTCTAGTGTGTGTCACACCTTCATTAAACACATTCTACTTCCCCATCGAGGCCACTTATCTCGCACTACTTAAAGCCCTCATCAGCTTTATGCTTTTACCATCTGGAGCCTGTATTTCACGTGACCCCTGATTTGGCAGTAGTCTGTGTTTGAGTCGTAGATGTATTTGAGGAAAAGGAATTTGTGATTTGGAGTGGAGTGTAAATTTTTACATTTCAAGATACTTTGACATCTTGAAGTGAGGTATTTTTTTTTTTTATTCAGAGCTGTAAAACCAGATCGGCCCTCTTACTCACCCAAAAGTCCTATTTCACGTGTTTACCTTGGCACCTGTCTCCTGCAGGTATTTACATCTGTGCTATATCAAGTGTTTATATCGGTTTCTTCCATATCTCGAGCTTCTTGCCTTGTTTTGAGTATTTGCCTGTAAAGATCACTTAGAGGACAGAGATGTGTATCGTTGTTTGGGTGTTAGTAATTGACCCTGCAGGGAAAAGCCACACAGTAAATGTGTGTTTTTCAACACACTACTACTTTCTCCCTGAATACTCAAGAGTGTCTATTTAAACACTAGGGAATACATACTGAGAGCTGAAAAAAAAAAACCCAAACCAGCTAATCTGCTGCTCGTATTATGTCATTGTTTCCAAGAAAAACCAAAGTTACAGTTAAAACAAGTTTTTAAAAACCACCCCTATATCGTGTTTAATTACTTTTTTTTTCTACATTATTTCTGCTTGTGAAGTAGATCTCATTCATTCATTCATTATCTCCCGCTTTATCCTCTATTAGGGTCGCGGGGGGGTTCCCCATGCCCATCCAGGGGAAAATGTTTCGGGCGCTGGGCAGATACACCCAGGACACCCAGGGAGCCAATCCATCGCTGGGCACACACTCACTCACACAGACACACTCTATATGGGGCAATTTGGAGAACTCAATTGACTTGATCCATGTTTTTGGACTGTGGGAGGAAAGCGGAGAACCCGGAGGAAACCCACGCGGACACGGGGAGAACATGGAAACTCCACCCAGATGGGATTCGAACCGGGAATCCCTAGCGCTGAGAGGCGAACGTGCTAACCACTAACCGAGACGTTCTCCCCTGAATGGGTATGGGGAACCTCCGCGACCCTATTAGAGGATAAAGCGGAAGATAATGGATGGATGGATAAATGCTCTGTCACATCTCTGGGAAAAGCTACTAAAGGTGGAGATTAAATGTCCCAAGGTTCTGCAAAGCTGGAAAAACTAAACTGATGTAATCTTCTAAATCAAATATGAAAATTCACGGATGATCTGATCCCTTACCTCAACTAACAAACTCCATCTGAATTTTAACATTTTCTTAAAAAGATTTAATTGAACATTAATAATGTTGGCCAAAATCCTCTGTCCACATAATTTCAAAGGTCTGTTGTGTCGTGTGTTTAAATAATTGCATGTTATTTCTCAGATGCATCATGTGCCTGAACTTCTCCTTGCTGTTTGCTAGCGGTCATGTGATTGAACCCTGGTCAGTGGATGAGAACTGGTAATTACTAAAGGGGCGGGAGAGGCTTAACAAACCCATCTGTTGTTTACAATTTAGTTTATATTAAATGTTTATTCAGTCTAATACGGTGCAGTGTCTCACTACGCTGGATAAACATTCATTCATTAAATCATTCATTCATTATCTCCCGCTTTATCCTCTATTAGGGTCGTGGTGTGGTTCCCCATGCCCATCCAGGGGAGAACGTCTCGGGCGTTGGGCAGATAGACCCAGGACAGGGCGTCAATCCATCGCTGGGCACACACTCATTCACACAGACACACTCTATATGGGGCAATTTGGAGAACTCAATTGACTTGATCCATGTTTTTGGACTGTGGGAGGAAACCGGAGAACCCGGAGGAAACCCACGCAGAACATGGAAACTCCACCCAGATGGGATTCGAACCGGGAATCCCTAGCGCTGAGAGGAGAACGTGCTAACCACTAAGCCATTGTGCCGCCTTAACAAAATTAATAATTTAAAAATTGAACAATTGTGCAAAGCTTAATCGGATAACAGGAAGTGGGTGAAACTGCATTTGCAAGCTTTTTACCAGACACACAGATGAAGCTGATATGGGGTGGTGGTAAAGAACTGTTCATCTGCCACCAGCCAGTGTTTCGAACAACCTGCTCAGCACTGACGTTTACCAAACCTTTACAAAATGTCAACGCATTCACCCCATTAGAAGGCAGTTCTTAAAAATATTAAAGGAATTAAGCCTAGCTGTGATGGCTCAGTGGTTAGGGCATTGGGGTATCAATCTGAAGGTTGGGGGTTCAAATCCCAGGTCCACTGAAGTTACCAATGTGGGTCCTTGAGCAAGACCCTTAACCCTCATTGCTCCAGGGATGTTGTGATGAACCCTGTGCTCACCTTGTAAGTCACTTTGGATAAAAGCATCCAATAAATGACCAAATGTAATGTAAATGTAAATGTACAGCAGATGACGTTGGTGGTGCCTGCGGGCAGCAAAGCTGAAATATCGGGGATCTAGTGACATTGGTTACAGTGTCACCGGTGCACTATGAATGTGCCCCATTGCCCATCCAGGGGAGAACGTTTCGGGCGCTGGGCAGATACACCCAGGACAGGGCGCCAACCTATCGCTGGGCACACACTCACTCACACACACACTCTATATGGGGCAATTTGGAGAATCCAATTGACTTGATCCATGTTTTTGGACTGTGGGAGGAAACCGGAGAACCCAGAGGAAACCCACGCAGACACGGGGAGAACATGGAAACTCCACCCAGACAGGGATTGGAACCGGGAATCCCTAGTGCTGAGAGGTGAACGTGCTAACCACTAAGCCACCTTGCCTTATATAAATATATATCTCCAAAGAAAATCTAAATTTAAGCACAGTCAACTTTGAAAGTTAAGACAATCTGGGTTATTCCAAAATATTTAAATATTTAGAATTTAATGTTTAGCGTGTAATCCAGGGAAGAGTGTTGCCAATCCATCGCTGTGCACATACTCACATACAGACACATAAAATTTATGAAAGCAATTTAGATAGGGGCAATTTAGAGCAGCCAGGTTAATTTGAATCTTGGTGTACATGTTCTACCTGTGTGCATGTGGGTTTCCTCCGGGTTCCTCCCACAGTCCAAAAACATAATTAAAATTCATCCTATTCAACCTATCGCTGGGCACACACTCACTCACACACACACACACTCTATATGGGGCAATTTGGAGAACTCAATTGACTTGATCCATGTTTTTGGACTGTGGGAGGAAACCGGAGAACCCTGAGGAAACCCACATGGACACGGGGAGAACATGGAAACTCCACCCAGATGGGGATTCGAACCGGGAATCCCTAGTGCTGAGAGGAGAACGTGCTAACCACTAAGCCACCGTGCAGCCTGTATATGTAATCGTACAAGACAATTTGTAGCTGTGAGGGTTAAAAATAGGGCTGCAACTAACGATTATTTTGATAATCGATTAATCGGTCGATTATTTTTTCGATTAATCGATGAATCGGATAAATAAATTTTTTTTACATTTACATTTAATGATTTCACAGACGCTTTTATCCAAAGATGGATGTTTTTCAGTAAAATTATTCTATAGTATAGTATTACATATAGTCATTTTAATTTCAAATGCTATTTGGTTCCAGCGTTATTGAAGTTCTGCAGGTCACGTAAGCGGTTGCGACATCGCGAGTAACGCGGAAATCGCACGAACCAAAGAATCGATAATGGAAATTCATTATCGATACTTTGGATAATCGATTTTTATCAATTTTATCGATTCGTTGTTGCAGCCCTAGTTAAAAGAACCTTTTTTTCATGGTTTTGGGGAATATTGCAGTATTTTCTCTTTCTCTGTTTCAGTCATCAGTTCATATCCATGTCCTTTCATTGTATTGACTCAAAACAAACAAGATCAAACCTTATTTATATTGTTTAACAACATTTGTTCATGTTTTCAAAATACATAAAACCTATATATTAACTATAACCATACCCAGGGGGCAGATCTAGTTTGTTTACATTTTAGATTAGTTGGCATATCATTTGCTGCTTTAGTAAGTGGTGTGTTCAAAGTCTACAGGGTTAGCTTACCAAAGCATGATGGGTCATGTTTCACAGAACAAACCTTCCGGAAAGTTTGGCAACTGAACGGGAAACAAAACATTGCTTATAGATTTTCTTTCAGGTAACCAATTCCTGTCCTATCTGAGTAAATTACACAGTTAACGGTGGCGGTTTAAATTGTAAATTGCTCCAGGTATTTACCGTATTTTCCGGACTATAAGGCGCACCTAAAAGCCTAAAATTTTCCCAGAAATCGTGCGCCTTACAACCCGGTGCGCCTTATACGTGTACGGAGTTCCAAAATCTATAAAAGTATTGTTGTGCGACCCGGTGGTTTTTTCCACACATCACAGTCACTGCTGAAAAAGCCGAGTGAAGAAAATTAATTGGGAGCTCGCCGTCATTCCGGGAGGATTAAATAAAGAACTCCGACCGCTGGACATTGGCGTAAACGGGGCGTTTAAAGTAAAGTTGCGGGCGGCGTGGGAGCGACGGACGATAGACGGCGAACACACGTTTACTAAAACTCGGGAGGTGGCGGCGGGGCGAGTTACGCCACCGTCTGTGAATGGATTGTGGATGCCTGGGCCGAGGGTTCTGCTGTAACCGTCGTCCGAGCTTTCACGAAAGCCGGCATCGTCGCCGAACAGCCGCCTGGCGACGGGACTGACTCAGACATTGATGAGAGGGAACACCGGAGTGCTCGATAGTGAAACAGCTTTTTAATTTAGACACAGAAGACGTTTAATTTAGACACATTTTTAATTTAATTTTAATTTAGACACAGAAGACGAGGACTTTGATAGATTTGTGGGAGAAGAGTGATTAAAAATAATGTGTGTTTTGTCAAGTAGTAGAATAAACTTAAATAATAAATCAGCGTTTTGCATCCTTTACTTTTCTTGTAGATCGTATGTTTTAGCGAGTGCCTTATAATACGCTGCCGTACAGAATAAGTACCGTACAGAAATAGAGTCCGTAATTCAGACTGCGCCTTATAGTACGGTGCGCCTTATGGTCCGGAAAATACGGTATTCGCAGGTTAATGAAATTGCTAAAAGTGTCAGTTTTAAAACCTGTGTTGACATTCTTTTGTGTGTTTTTTACATTTGGGTGTTTTAAATACAGCGGCACGGTGGCTTAGTGGTTAGCCCGTTCTCCTCTCAGCACTAAGGATTCCCGGTTCCAATCCCAATCTGGGTGGAGTTTCCATGTTCTCCCCGTGTCCATGTGGGTTTCCTCCGGGTTCTCCGGTTTCCTCCCACAGTCCAAAAACATGGATCAAGGTCAATTGAGTTCTTCAAATCACCCCATATAGAGTGTGTTTGTGTGAGTGAGTGTGTGCCCAGAGATAGATTGGCGCCCTGTCCTGGGTGTATCTGCCCAGCGCCCGAGACGTTCTCCCCTGGATGGGCATGGGGAACCCCACCGCGACCCTAATAGAGGATAAAGCGGGAGATAATGAATGAATGAATGAATGTTTTAAATACAGTGGCACGGTGGCTTAGTGTTTAGCACGTTCGCCTCTCAGCACTAGGGATTCCCAATTCCAATCCCCATCTGGGTGGAGTTTCCATGTTCTCCCCGTGTCCGCGTGGGATTCCTCCGGGTTCTCAGGTTTCCTCCCACAGTCCAAAAACATGGATCAAGGTCAATTGAGTTCTCCAATTTGCCCCATATAGAGTGTGTCTGTGTGAGTGAGTGTGTGCTCAGAGATAGATTGGCGCCCTGTCCTGGGTGTATCTGCCCAGCGCCCAAAACGTTCTCCCCTGGATGGGCATGGGGAACCCCCCCACGACCCTAGTAGAGGATAAAGCAGAAGATAATGGATGGATGGAGTAAGGTTACTGTAATAAACAATAGTCTATTACTATTGCTTTTTACAATAGTATGTTTTTAGTTGTAGCTACAGTATAGTTCAATTAGTCTGCATTAGAGTCCAATTTATTAAATGATACTTAACAAAACACACTTAATATTTTAAAACTTGCTTTTCCCAATTAGTCTTAATGCAGTATTTATAAGCCAAAGGCAGAGAAACACTAAATTGCACAAAAACCCTGCCAGCTGACTGTTTTCCTTCCCTTTCTTGTTATCATGCTATATGTGGTGACCATGACAGGTCATGAGTGTTCTACAGAGTCAAAGTCAATAAGATCTTTGTAAATGGCACTATTTGCTTTAGTTGTAGTTTGTGGCTGTTATATAACCCAACAGGAATTTTCCACTTTAAGAAATGGATCACAAGAATTCAGGGTAGTTTAATTTCTCACCCTCAGTCACACTGCTGGGATAGGAATAATGCACCAACCAAATAATACCTGCTCTGTGGTGCTACTATTGGGGTTCTGACCATTAGAACAGAGTAAAGGGGATGTACACAGTATGTACTGTAGAACAAAAACAGATGGACTACAGTCTGGAATTGTAGAACTACAAAGTCCATCTTTACAGGATGTGGAACTGAGAACATGGACAATAAGTGGAGCAAAAAGGAGGCCTGTCCTCTTTTGACTGGTACTGTCCATCCATCCATTATCTTCCGCTTTATCCTCTACTAAGGTCGCGGGGGGGTTCCCCATGCCCATCCAGGGGAGAACGTTTCGGGCGCTGGGCAGATACACCCAGGACAGGGCGCCACTCCATCACTGGACACACACTCCCTCACACAGACACACTCTATATGGGGCAATTTGGAGAACTCAATTGACTTGATCCATGTTTTTGGACTGTGGGAGGAAACCGGAGAACCCGGAGGAAACCCACGCAGACACGGGGAGAACATGGAAACTCCACCCAGATGGGGATTCGAATCAGGAATCCCTAGCACTGAGAGGAGAACATGCTTACCACTAAGCTACTGTGCTGCACTTTTCCTTTTAAACAAATTAAATTTTCTGTGGGGCGGCACGGTGGCTTAGTGGTTACCACGTTCGCCTCTCAGCGCTAGGGATTCCCGGTTCGAACTTCAGAAAAGCTGTGCTGCAAAACGGACGCGTTGTAGACATGAGTTCTGACTTCCTCATTTTGATTAAAAAAAAATAATAATAATAAAAAAATAAATAAATAAAAAAATCCAGCACAAATTGTTGTATTAATTTTTGTTTTGCAGGTTAAAGTGTTAATAATAAATTGTGCTCCTGAATTAATGTTGCTGATGAATTTGAATTTATTATTATTTATTGATTTTATTTCATTTCATTTTTTCTATTTTTTCAGTATCAAATGCCGGTCAGTTCAAAAATATTTCTGGTTTAAATAAGGATTTCATTCCTTTCTGTCACAAACTAAAAAACAAAGTTAATAAAAAAAAAGTTCTTCTTCCTAGGGGGGGCTTAACAGAAAATAATCACTGCATTACAGTATTGCACTAGCACTTTATTTAAATACAATCTGCAAATTGCACAACGTCATATTTACAAGTATGTGTGTGTGTGTGTGTGTGTGTGTGTGTGTGTGTGTGTGTGTGTGTGTGTGTGTGTGTGTGGTATGTCTGTCACTTATTGTGAGCTATTGTAACCAAAATACAAATTCCTTGTATGTGTGAACGAACATACTTTGGCCAATAAAGTCTGATTCTGATTCTGTTGCTTAGCAACACAGAATAGATGCTGCCAGGCAGCCCTTGTTTTAGATCTTTCAGACATGAGGCTGATCTCTGATTCTGGCTCTGACGGTCACTGTTGCCGTTTTACAGCCTTGTGGCTGCAGGCCGTCTCGGGATCAACAGTGTTGTTCCAAAAAGATTAGTGTGTGCACGTGTGTTTACAGAGGAGGTACATGGGGGAGTTTTCATCAGATATGAGGAAGTGGTTTGGAATGGAAGTCTGGAATGGAGTTGCTGGGGGAAGGGCCTTGTTTTTACTGGGGTCTCCTTCATGGAACTCCCTTTTCCAGGAACATAGACATATAGGAGCAGACGCAGATGTTTCTGTATGAAAAATGGCTGGAGGGCCAAACGGACAAAGAACGAAACTTGCAACTATTCCCCGAATCAGCATCGGCCTGATCGTAATATTCAGAAATAAATCTGAGTAAATGTACAAAATAACACGTATTATATTTAGCAGACACTTTTATGCAAAGCGACTTACAAATGAGAGATACCAAAAGATCTGGGAACCGGGAATCCCTAGTGCTGAGAGGAGAACATGCTAACCACTAAACCACCGCCTCTGACCCCTCTTACATTTTAATTTATCCATCCATCCTTTATCTTCCGCTTTATCCTCTATTAGGGTCGCGGGGGGGTTCCCCATGCCCATCCACGGGAGAATGTTTCGGGCGCTGGGCAGATACACCCAGGACAGGGCGCCAATCCATCGCTGGGCACACACTCACTCACACAGACACACTCTATATGGGGCAATTTTGGAGAATTCAATTGACCTTGATCCATGTTTTTGGACTGTGGGAGGAAACCGGAGAACTCGGAGGAAACCCACGCGGACACGGGGAGAACATGGAAACTCCACCCAGATGGGGATTCGAACCAGGAATCCCTAGCGCTGAGAGGCGAACGTGCTAACCACTAACCGAGACGTTCTCCCCTGAATGGGTATGGGGAACCTCCGCGACCCTATTAGAGGATAAAGCGGAAGATAATGGATGGATGGATAAATGCTCGGTCACATCTCTGGGAAAAGCTACTAAAGGTGGAGATTAAATGTCCCAAGGTTCTGCAAAGCTGGAAAAACTAAACTGATGTAATCTTCTAAATCAGATATGAAAATTCACAGATGATCTGATCCCTTACCTCAACTAACAAACTCCATCTGAATTTTAACATTTTCTTAAAAAGATTTAATTGAACATTAATAATGTTGGCCAAAATCCTCTGTCCACATAATTTCAAAGGTCTGTTGTGTCGTGTGTTTAAATAATTGCATGTTATTTCTCAGATGCATCATGTGCCTGAACTTCTCCTTGCTGTTTGCTAGCGGTCATGTGATTGAACCCTGGTCAGTGGATGAGAACTGGTAATTACTAAAGGGGCGGGAGAGGCTTAACAAACCCATCTGTTGTTTACAATTTAGTTTATATTTAATGGTTGATCAGTCTAATACGGTGCAGTGTCTCACTACGCTGGATAAACATTCATTCATTCATCCATTATCTTCCGCTTTATCCTCTATTAGGGTCGCGAGGGGTTCCCCATACCCATCCAGGGGAGAACATCTCGGGCGCTGGGCAGATACACCCAGGACAGGGTGCCAATCCATCGGTGGGCAATTTGGAGAATTCAATTCACTTGATCCATGTTTTTGGACTGTGGGAGGAAACCGGAGAACCCGGAGGAAACCCACGCGGACACGGAGAGAACATGGAAACTCCACCCAGATGGGGATTCGAACCAGGAATCCCAGCGCTGAGAGGAGAACGTGCTAACCACTAAGCCACCGTGTCGTCTGGATAAACATGGGATGTGTATTTACACTGGGCCCCACGCGGACACGGAGAGAACATGGAAACTCCACCCAGATAGGGATTGGAACCAGGAATCCCTAGTGCTGAGAGGAGAACGTGCTGACCACTAAGCCACCTATATATATATATATATATATATATCACATCACTGGGCCTCTCTAAAAAAACACTTCATCCATGGTACTTGGTGGGATCGGGAATCAAACCAGAGATATTTCGGGCACTGGGCAGATACACCCAGGACAGGGTGCCAATCTATCACTGGGCACACACTCACTCACACAGACACACTCTATATGGGGCAATTTGGAGAACTCAATTGACTTGATCCATGTTTTTGGACTGTGGGAGGAAACCGGAGAACCCGGAGGAAACCCACGCGGACACGGGGAGAAAATGGAAACTCCACCCAGATGGGGATTGGAACCGGGAATCCCTAGCGCTGAGAGGAGAACGTGCTAACCACTAAGCCACCGTGCCGCCCCAACTAACAAACTCTATTCTGTTGAATGTCAGCGGGATTCCAGGGATTTGTTCTCAAACGTCTTGAGTAATTTGTTTTAGTCAAACTCTTAAAATAACTCGTTTATTTATATAGACGTTCACACCGAAATCTCCAGTCTCGTTCGGGTAGCACTTCACTTTCCACATCAGCACCTTTTCGGGGGACGGTATTTCCGAACGTGCTGCCAGCTACAGTTGTGTATAACCTGATCGCTTTAACAGAAAGCAGCATTCGTTTTTCCATCTGATGCTCGAATGCGTGCTCAACTTGCTGACTGGGTCGGAATGAAAACTACGACCGCTGACAACCCCACAGGAGCGGAGCGGTCTGGAAAAAATGTAACCTTCTTCAGAATAAAAACAAGAATCATCAATTCTAATAACTCTGCCAAGCATTTATATAACCGACATCACATTTCCAATTAGAATCGATTGAAGGTCTATGGCGACATGGTGTCTTAGTGGTCAGCACGTTCTCCTCTCTGCACTAGGGATTCCCGGTTCGAATCCCCATCTGGGTGGAGATTCCATGTTCTCCCCGTGTCAGTGTGGGATTCCTCCGGGTTCTCCGGTTTCCTCCCACAGTCCAAAAACATGGCTCAAGTCAATGAGTTCTCCAAATTGCTCCATAGAGTGTGTGTGTGTGTGTGAGTGTGTGCCCAGCGATGGATTGGCGCCCTGTCCTGGATGCATCTGCCCAGCGCCCGAAACGTTCTCCCCTGGATGGGCATGAGGAACCCCCCCCCGCGACCCTAATAGAGGATAAAGCGGAAGATAATGGATGAATGAAAGGTTAAGGTAGCACGTTCGCCTCTCAGCGCTAGGGATTCCCGGTTCGAATCCATCTTGGTAGAGTTTCAATGTTCTCCCCGTGTCCGCGTGGGTTTCCTCCGGGTTCTCCGGTTTCCTCCCACAGTCCAAAAACATGGCTCAAGTCAATTGAGTTCTCCAAATTGCCCCATATAGAGTGTGTCTGTGTGTGTGAGTGTGTGCCCTGTCCTGGGTGTATCTGCCCAGAGCCCGAAACGTTCTCCCCTGGATGGGCATGAGGAACCCCACCGCGACCCTAATAGAGGATAAAGCGGAAGATAACTCCAACTAAACTCTCTAAAATCGGTCAGTGTTTACAACTCACAACTTCTCGCTTTGTGAAGTATTTTATTACAATACTGATGAAGATCATATCACCCAGCCCTAAAGCACATTGCTGTAACGTTCCTTTATATTCACATATGACACGGCAATGCATGCACCACATCCTCTTTCTATTTCCAACCCACTTATCTACACTTTGTGCTTCTCAGGAGGAAAAGGAAGTTGAAACTTCACAAGGAAAAAGTGTCTCAGTGCCGCAGGACCAGTCTGCTCCTCCGACTCGCTGCTCCACACACTGCTGTGATTGCCCTTGATCGAAAGCATCAAACTGCTTATCTACACGTTTAAATAAATTGTTTTGGTTATGATTTTATATGTAGACGCATCAAACAACCATGAACCAATGGCAACGGAACGTGTGCTGATGTTCCGATCGACTGCATTCCACATTATTTTTAGCAACAGCGGCTGTTTAATAAACTCTACTTAGAAAATTCATATGAAGAAAAAGATACGAGGTGGGCGGCACGGTGGTTTAGTGTTTAGCACGTTCTCCTATCAGCACTAAGGATTGCCGGTTCGAATTCCCATCTGGGTAGAGTTTCCATGTTCTCCCCGTGTCCGCGTGGGTTTCCCCCGGGTTCTCCGGTTTCCTCCCACAGTCCAAAAACATGGATCAAGTCAATTGAGTTCTCCAAATTGCCCCATATAGAGTGTGTCGGTGTGAGTGAGTGTGTGCCCAGCGATGGATTGGCACCCTGTCCTGGGTGTATCTGCCCAGTGCCCGAAACATTCTCCCCTGGATGGGCATGGGAACCCCATTCATTATCTTCCACTTTATCCTCTATTAGGGAACGTCCCGGGCGCTGGGCAGATACACCCAGGACAGGGCGCCAATCTATCGCTGGGCACACAGACACACACAAGCACACTCTATATGAGGCAATTTGGAGAATTCAATTGACTTGATCCGGGCGACACAGTGGCTTAGTGGTTAGCATGTTCTCCTCTCAGCACTAGGGATTCCCGGTTCGAATTCCAATCTGGGTGGAGTTTCCATGTTCTTCCGTGTCCGTGTGGGTTTCCTCCGGGTTCTCCGGTTTCCTCCCACAGTCCAAAAACATGGATCAAGTTAATTGAGTTCTCCAAATTGCCCCATATAGAGTGTGTTTGTCTGTGTTAGTTAGATTGGCGCCCTGTCCTGGGTGTATCTGCTCAGTGCCCAAAATGTTCTCCCCTGGATGGGCATGGGGAACCCCACTGCGACCCTAATAGAGGATAAAGCGGAAGATAATGGATGGATGGATGTACTACAAACTAAATACTGGCTGCTGTATCTTCCACTAATATCCCATTCCTGGTACCGCTGTTTACTCACCAAGCTCCGCCTCTCACCTTGCTTCAAATACCTCCACACAGACTATTAGTGGAACCTCCGGCAAGTAAATCAGTTAACATCTCCCCACCCTCGGTTCCACCTCCCATCCCAAAATAATGCAATGTTACTAAAGCTGTCTGCTTTAAAGATTTAAGCAATCAGGGTGTGGTAGTTCAGTGGTTCGGGTGTTGGGCTATCAATCTGAAGGTTGGGGGTTCAAATCCCAGGTCGACTGAAGTTACCAATGTGGGTCCTTGAGCAAGACCCTTATCCCTCATTGCTCCAGGGATGTTGTGATGAACCCTGTGCTCACCTTGTAAGTCACTTTGGATAAAAGTGTCTGCTAAAGGACCAAATGTAAATCATACAACAGAGTGTCAGTTGCATGGCCACAAATTCTGAAAGCCCCTGCTACAGAGTACCGGTCAACCGTTTTTCCACTTACCATAACGATGAACTTTGTAGTTTTACAATTACAGACTGTAGTCCATCTGTGTTTTGTTGTTGTTAGTCTCCTGTTGATTTATATGTTGGTCAGGAGCATCAGAACAGGTATCATTTGGGTGGTGGATTGTTTATTGTCAGTTCTGCAGTGTCACTGATGTGGTGAGGGGGTTTTAGTGCAGCAGTGCTGCTGGAGTTTCATTTCTCCACCTCAGTGACACTGCTGGGATAGGAATAATGCACCAACCAAATAATACCTGCTCTGTGGTGGTACTATTGGGGTTCTGACCATTAGAACAGAGTAAAGGGGACGTACACAGTATGTACTGTAGAACACAAACATTTGGTCATTTTGGTCATTTATTGGACGCTTTTATCCAAAGCGACTTCCAAGGTGAGCACAGGGTTCATCACAACATCCCTGGAGCAATGAGGGTTAAGGGTCTTGCTCAAGGACCCACATTGGTAACTTCAGTGGACCTGGGATTTGAACCCCCAACCTTCAGATTGATAGCACAACGCCCTAACCACTGAGCTACCACACCCAAACAGATGGACTACAGTCTGGAATAGTAGAACTACAAAGTCCATCTTTACAGGAATTGGAACTGAGAACATGGACAATAATTGGAGCCAAAAGGAGGCTTGTCCAAACGTTTGATTGGGACTATATGTCTACATCTCACTAGAAGTCAACCAGTTCATAGCATCTGATGGACAGTTGCTGAAAGACTTGTTTGTGTAATGCAGTAAGACAGGTAACACAAGAGGGGTATTTTAGTCGGATGGCAAGTAAAACAAGAACTTCAGGAACAATAAAAATCGTGCCTCGAACAACCTCGAACAAAGTCTCGAAGAAAAAAAAGACCCATTAGTGTCTTCTGTCCCTTCAATGAGTGTGTAATGACTCACCACTGTGTGATGGAAAAGAAGTTCCCACGACTGGTTGATCTTCTGATTGAAAACCATGTCAAGGAAGTCGTATATGAAATACCCTGAAAACGAGAAAAACATTCATGAGCATGAACAGAACACGACTACCGTATTTTCCAGACTATAAGGCGCACCTAAAAGGCGGCACGGTGGCTTAGTGGTTAGCACGTTCGCCTCTCAGCGCTAGGGATTCCCGGTTCGAATCCCCATCTGGGTGGAGTTTCCATGTTCTCCCCGTGTCCGCGTGGGTTTCCTCCGGGTTCTCCGGTTTCCTCCCACAGTCCAAAAACATGGATCAAGTCAATTGAATTCCCCAAATTGCCCCATATAGAGTGTGTAGGTGTGAGTGAGTGTGCGCCCAGTGATGGATTGGCGCCCTGTCCTGGGTCTATCTGCCCAGCGCCCGAGACGTTCTCCCCTAGATGGGCATGGGGAACCCCACCCACGACCCTAATAGAGGATAAAGCGGGAGATAACGAATGAATGAAAGGCGCACCTAAAAGCCTAAAATGTTCCCAGAAATCGGACGTGCGCCTTATAATCCGGTGCGCCTTATACGTGTACTGAGTTCCAAAATCTATAAAAGTATTGTTGTGCGACCGGGTGGTTTTTTCCACACATCACCGTCACTGCTGAAAAAGCCGAGTGAAGAAAATTAATTGGGAGCTCGCCGTCATTCCGGGAGGATTATATAAAGAACTCCGACCGCTGGACATTGGCGTAAACGGGGCGTTTAAAGTAAAGTTGCGGGCGGCGTGGGAGCGATGGATGATAGACGGTGAACACACGTTTACTAAAACTCGGGAGGCGGCGGCGGGGCGAGTTACGCCACCGTCTGTGAATGGATTGTGGATGCCTGGGCTGAGGGTTCTGCTGTAATCGTCGTCCGAGCTTTCACGAAAGCCGGCATCGTCGCTGAACGGCCGCCCGGAGACGAGACGGACTCAGACATCGATGAGAGGGAACACCGGAGTGCTCGATAGTGAATCAGCTTTTTAATTCAGACACAGAAGACGAGGACTTTGATGGATTTGTGGGAGAAGAGTGATTAAAATAATGTGTGTTTGTCAAGTAGTAGAATAAACTTCAATTATAAATCAGCGTTTTGCATCCTTTACTTTTCTTGTAGATCGTATGTTTTAGCGAGTGCCTTATAATACGCTGCCGTACAGAATAAGTACCGTACAGAATACAGTCCGTAATTCAGACTGCGCCTTATAGTACGGTGCGCCTTATACGTGGGTCAAATACAGAAATAGACCCCGTAATTCAGACTGCGCCTTATGGTCCGGAAAATACGGTAATTAGAAAAACTGCTTCTTGAATAGCAAGCAGTTAATAGGGATATAGATCCCATGGCAATGGTAACCAAGATGTCAGTGACAGAGGGCTATTTATAACCATCTCCCACCATGAAGGTCTCCATGGAGACATGGCGAGAACCTGGTAGAATGGTGCAGAATGAACCAAACAAATAGAGGACCGAATAGTAACCCCTGAATGTAAATCGAACAATAGACCAGTAGAAATACATACATATTTTCTTCTTTGTAATTTTTTATTGTACTCCTTACAATTTGTATGCCTTGTGAATGAACACACCCCAAGTAAGTTTAATTTACTCTTTTAAGCAAATGTTATGGTACTTTACATCAAAGTGCATGTTCCGCAGCTGGGTTGGGTACTTCATTTACTCAAAGGGCCATATAAAAATAGTGATTTTTAAAAATCCCTATTAAATGTGACCATTTTATTTTCCCTTTTTTTCCCCCTAAGAATCCTCATCATCAGGCGGCACGGTGGCTTAGTGGTTAGCATGTTCTCCTCTCAGCACTAGGGATTCTCGGTTCAAATCCCCATCTGGGTGGAGTTCCCTGTGTCCGCATGGGTTTCCTCCGGGTTCTCCGGTTTCCTCCCACAGTCCAAAAACGGTCAATTGAATTCTCCAAATTGCCCCATATAGAGGGTGTGTCCCCCCCATGCCCATCCAGGGGAGAACGTCTCGGACGCTGGGCAGATACACCCAGGTCAGGGTGCCAATCTATCACTGGGCACACACTCACTCACACAGACACACTCTATATGGGGCAATTTGGAGAATTCCGTTGACTTGATCCATGTTTTTGGACTGTGGGAGGAAACCGGAGAACCCAGAGGAGACCCTCACGGACACGGGGAGAACATGGAAACTCTACCCAGATGGGGATTCGAACCGTAAATCCCTAGAGCTGAGAGGAGAACATGCTAACCACTAAGCCACCGTGCCGCCATCTTTTCACTGTGTTTTCATCATGAAGTCGACTGAATGATGACGTGATTTAATGGTTTATTGATACCTCTTGATTTTGTAGATTCTAAGGTTCATTACACAACCTTCCTACTAATGCCTGATCCCTCATGCCAGATATAGATTTGAAATACGAGTAAGTTGAGCTTCCTCTCAAACTCAACTGAACAGGACATTGCAATTTACCTCCAAGGGTCATGTGTGCATTCATTTGTTTGTCTGACCTCCATAGCATTCCAAATTAAGCACTGCACAGGCATCAAAACATTAATGTTAGGGCATGTAGAGCGTCTGTGGAGCATCATGTAATATTTACATCTACATGATAATCTATATCTAACAGGACGTTACTACTTTAGAAAAACTATAACAAAACTATATTGTTTTAATGGCTCTCTTATCTTAAAAATCAACACTTCTGCAATAAAGACATTTATTGCTGACCTTGTTTTGAGACTTTGAACAGTCACAAAATACATATATAATGTGTTTTTATTAGGCTGCTGAGATCAAAACACAGTTTAAAAAAAAAAAAATTACCTCCAAATCCACTATATTTTGCAGAGACCTTCTATTTTATATATATATATATATATATATATATATATATATATATATATATATATATATATATATATATATAGGCGGCACGGTGGCTTAGTGGTTGGCATGTTCTCCTCTCAGCACTAGGGATTCCCAGTTCGAATCCCCATCTGGGTGGAGTTTCCATGTTCTCCCCGTGTCTGCGTGGGTTTCCTCCGGGTTCTCCGGTTTCCTCCCACAGTCCAAAAACATGGATCAAGTCAATTGAATTCTCAAAATTGCCCCATATAGAGTGTGTCTGTGTGAGTGAGTGTGTGCCCAGCGATGGATTGGCGCCCTGTCCTGGGTGTATCTGCCCAGCGCCTGAGACGTTCTCCCCTGGATGGGCATGTGGAACCCCACCGCGTCCCTAATAGAGGATATAGCGGGAGATAATAAATGAATGAATGAATGAATATATATATATATATATATTCATTCATTATCTCCCGCTTTATATATATATATATATATATATATATATATATATATATATATATATATTCCCGGTTTGAATCCCAATCTGGATGGAGTTTCCAGTTTCCGGGTTCTCCGGTTTTCTCCCACAGTCCAAAAACATGGATCAAGTCAACTGAATTCTCCAAATTGCCCCATTAACAGTGTGTCTGTGTTGGTGCCCTGTCCTGGGTGTATCTGCCCAGCGCCCAAAACGTTCTCCTCTAGATGGGCATGGGGAACCCCCCCGCGACCCTAATAGAGGATAAAGTGGAAGATAATGGATGGATGGATGGATATATATATTTTTCTAATGACTAACTCCCGCAACAGTCCAGTGTCAGTACAGTCATCAGCAGACGAACGAACAATAAATCGTTCAGACCAGCGGCCTGTTCATGTAAAGTCACATGACTGAAGGTTGTTGTGCTGGTGCCTGGGACGGATCATACGCCACAAAGCCACTCATTGACTGTCGAGTAACACCAAGAGTGGGACTCTAAAAGGAATGTCAAGTATCTATGGAATTCGTCAGCCCTTGCAGTATTTGTAAACTGGATCAAATTAATTGAAGAGCCGAAGGTTCTCAATAAAGAACTCAACGATATAATCTAACATCTGCTTAACGTTTGCTGTCAGTTTGGTTTTTTTCACAAAAGTTTTAACGTCTAAACTGTTTCACATGCACACTGGTCAAAAACAGCAAGTTTATATAATTATATTTTAATCTCCTCCAATTATTTAACCCTTTACATGAGTTTAACTCTTGTATGTTCTGCATTTTATCTATGTTTATATTCAGTACGGCGGCACGGTGGTTTAGTGGTTAGCACGTTCCCCTCTCAGCACTAGGGATTCCCGGTTCGAATCCCCATCTGGGTGGAGTTTCCATGTTCTCCCCGTGTCTGCGTGGGTTTCCTCCGGGTTCTCCGGTTTCCTCCCACAGTCCAAAAACATGGACCAAGTTAACTGAGTTCTCCAAATTGCCCCATATAGAGTGTGTCTGTGTGTGTGAGTGAGTGTGTGCCCAGTGATTTATTGGCAGCCTGTCCTGGGTCTATCTGCCCAGCGCCCGAGACGTTCTCCCCTGGATGGGCATGGGGAACCCGCCCGCGACCCTAATATAGGATCAAGTGGAAGAGAATGAATGAATGAATATATTTCGTGGTGGCTTAGTGGTTAGCACGTTCTCCTCTCAGCACTAGGGATTCCTGGTTCGAATCCCCATCTGGGTGGAGTTTCCATGTTCTCCCCGTGTCTGCGTGGGTTTCCTCCGGGTTCTCCGGTTTCCTCCCACAGTCCAAAAACATGGATCAAGTCAATTGAATTCTCAAAATTGCCCCATATAGAGTGTGTGTTTGTGTGAGTGAGTGAGTGAGTGTCCAGTGATAGATTGGCGCCCTGTCCTGGGTGTATCTGCCCAGCGCCCGAGACGTTCTCCCCTGGATGGGCATGGGGAACCCCACCGCGACCATAATAGAGGATAAAGCGGAAGATAATGAATAAATGTTTATATTCAGTACATACAAGAGTTAAACCCATGTAAAGGGTTTAACTCTTGTATGTTCTGCATTTTATCTATGTTTATATTCAGTAAATACAAGAGTTAAACCCTTTACATGGGTTTAACTCTTGTATGTACTGAATATAAACATAGATAAAATGCAGAAGGGAAAAAAGTCAGCTTGCACCTTTATATGTAACTTTTTTTCAGGGTTTCTTCACTGCGGTGACTGATATAAATCTCGTGTACACCTTTCATCTGCTGATTCACAGTTGACAAGACTGTGTAAATACAGATATGATACTTCACCTCGGAGCATCAGCAGATAAGAATTATGTGCAAAACCAGGCATCGTTCATTACACACTCATCACACAGTGCAAAGTTTACAGAGGATCCAAACACGTAAGATAATATAGATAATACTTTGAGCCTAATGTAAACTCCAGAACTTATGAAATATAAAGCAGCGTCTTTAATCCTGTCTCACTTACCAATTGATACACACACCAAAGCGTGTGAAAAGACCGAAAACGTCTCGATCAGGTCTTCAGCCATCTGAGGATGGATATAAAAACTAGAAAAGACAAAAAAGAAAACTAATTAGGTGACATCATTGTGAAGGAGTTCATCTACATAATATAAAATCAAATGTGACACAAAAAATACATTTTGCAATATGTTTTGTAATTGGGTGGCACGGTGGCTTAGTGGTTAGCATGTTCTCCTATCAGTAATAGGGATTCCCGGGTCCAATCCCAATCTGGGTGGAGTTTCGATGTTCTCCCCGTGTCCACGTGGGTTTCCTCCGGGTTCTCCGGTTTCCTCCCACAGTCCAAAAACGGTCAATTGAATTCTCCAAATTGCCCCATATAGTGTGTTTGTGTGTGTGTGAGTGAGTGTGTGCCCAGCGATAGATTGGCGTCCTGTCCTGGGTGTATCTGCCTAGCGCCCGAGACGTTCTCCCCTGGATGGGCATGTGGAACCCCACCGCGACCCTAATAGAGGATAAAGCGGGAGATAATGAATGAATGAATGCACCTATATTGTGTTTGTGTGAGTGAGTGAGTGTGTGCCCAGAGATAGATTGGCGCCCTGTCCTGGGTGTATATGCCCAGTGCCCAAAACGTTCTCCCCTGGATGGGCATGGGACCCCACCCACGATCCTAGTAGAGAATAAACGCGAAAGATAACGGATGGATGGATAGAAGATACTTTATGCTCGCCTGGCAACCTACAATATATAATCTTATGGATCATAATAAGGCGGCACGATGGTTTAGTGGTTAGCGCGTTCGCCTCTCAGCTCTAGGGATTCCCGATTCGAATCCCAATCTGAGTGTTTCCATGTCCTCCCCGTGTCCGCGTGGGTTTCCTCCGGGTTCCTCCCACAGCCCAAAACATGAATCAAGTCAATTGAGTTCTCCAAATTGCCCCATATAGAGTGTGTCTGTGTGAGGTGAGTGAGTGTGTGCCCAGCGATGGATTGGCGCCCTGTCCTGGGTGTATCTGCCCATAGCCTGAGACGTTCTCCCCTGGATGGGCATGGGCATGGGGAACCCCCCCCCCCCCCCCCCGTGACCCTAATATATATATATATATATATATATATATATATATATATATATATATATATATATATATATATATATATATAAAGCGGAAGATAATGGATGGATGGATCATAATCAGTGTAAACTGGCCTATAGAGTGTCCAAAAGAAAAAAACCTTATGTCCATCACATGTCTGTTATAATTATATATATGAAATTATATACTATTACATGAGGGAAGCATGGTAACATAGTGGTAAGCAGTACTCTGGATCCCGGGTCAAATCCCAATCTAAGTTTCCATGTTCTTCATGTGCCTGCCTGGTTTTCCTCCAGTTTCCTCCCACATTCCAAAGACATGGACATGAAGGTGAATCGGCGGCTTCAAATTGCCCCTATATACTGTGTGGGTGTGTGTGTGTGTGAGAAAGAGTCAGAGTGAATGCCCTCTCCTGGGTGTATCTTTTTGAGTTACACTGTGTATCATGAACATTGTAACTGCATTGTTGGTCAGCCTGTTGCTTCAAGCCTCATATGAGCCTCCATGATTTATTATACAGCATTAAATAACGTTTATTATAAACAATACAATATACAGGCGGCACGGTGGCTTAGTGTTTAGCATGTTCTCCTCTCAGCACTAGGGATTCCCGGTTCGAATCCCCATCTGGATGGAGTTTCCATGTTCTCCCCGTGTCCGCGTGGGTTTCCTCTGGGTTCTCCGGTTTCCTCCCACAGTCCAAAAACATGGATCAAGTCAATTGAGTTCTCCAAATTGCCCCATATAGAGTGTGTCTGTGTGAGTGAGTGTGTGCCCAGCGATGGATTGGCGCCCTGTCCTGGGTGTATCTGCCCAGTGCCCGAGACGTTCTCCCCTGGATGGGCATGGGGAACCCCACTGCGACCCTAATAGAGGATGAGTGGAAGATAATGAATGAATAAACTGTGCTATTAGAAAAACAAAATATATAAAGCAGATAGTCGAGGAACAGAAAGTGATTTTACTATCAAGTCATGTGACACGATGAGTCGCGTTACACAAGCATTGACCTGTCAATCAAACAACCACGATGATGCAACAATAAATTAATAAACACAACATCACACCTTAAGATTTATAAAAGTAACAACATGAGCAGCACTTTTTAGTTTTTAAAGATAATAGTTTTGTAAGCAAGGTCACCGAGACAAACACATGAGACAAACTAGCTACATTTTGTCCTTTTTAGATTATTAAAATATAAATAAATACAATTGGACGACACGGTGGCTTAGTGGTCAGCACGTTCTCCTCTCAGCACTAGGGATTCCCGATTCGAATCCCCATCTGGGTGGAGTTTCCATGTTCTCTCCATGGTTTCCTCTGGGTTCTCCAGTTTCCTCCCACAGTCCAAAAACATGGATCAAGGTAATTGAATTCTCAAAATTGCCCCATATAGAGTGTGTCTGTGTGAGTGAGTGTGTGCCCAGTGATGGATTGGCGCCCTGTCCTGGGTGTATCTGCCCAGCGCCCGAGACGTTCTCCCCTGGATGGGCATGGGGAACCCCTGGAACAGTTTCCATGTTCTCCCCGTGTATGTGTGGGTTTCCTCCGGGTTCTCCGGTTTCCTCCCACAGTCCAAAAAACATAGATTAAGGTCAAGTGAATTCTCAAAATTGCCCCATATAGAGTGTGTTTGTGTGTCCAGCGACCCCCCCCCCAGTCCAAAATCAAAAGTCAAGTGAATTCTCCAAATTGCCCCATATAGAGTGTGTGCCCAGTGATAGATTGGCGCCCTGTTGTGGGTGTACCTGAAACGTTCTCCCCTGGATGGGCATGGGGAACCCCACGGCGGGTTCTCCGGTGTCCTCCCACAGTCCAAAAACATGGATCACGGTCAAATTAATTCTCCAAATTGCCCCATATAGAGTGTGTTTGTGTGTCCAGCGACCCCCACCCCAGTCCAAAATCAAATGTCAATTGAATTCTCCAAATTGCCCCATATAGAGTGTGTTTGTGTGTCCAGCGATAGATAGCCGCCCTGTCCTGGGTGTATCTGCCCAGCGCCTGAAACGTTCTCCCCTGGATGGGCATGGGGAACCCCACGGCGGGTTCTCCGGTGTCCTCCCACCGTCCAAAAACATGGATCACGGTCAAATGAATTCTCCAAATTGCCCCATATAGAGTGTGTTTGTGTGTCCAGCGACCCCCCCCACCCACCCCAGTCCAAAATCAAAAGTCAAGTGAATTCTCCAAATTGCCCCATATAGAGTGTGCATGTGTGTCCAGCGATAGATAGCCGCCCTGTCCTGGGTGTATCTGCCCAGCGCCCGAAACGTTCTCCCCTGGATGGGCATGGGGAACCCCACGGCGGGTTCTCCGGTGTCCTCCCACCGTCCAAAAACATGGATCACGGTCAAATGAATTCTCCAAATTGCCCCATATAGAGTGTGTTTGTGTGTCCAGCGACCCCAGTCCAAAATCAAACGTCAATTGAATTCTCCAAATTGCCCCATATAGAGTGTGTGCCCAGTGATAGATGGCGACCTGTTATGGGTGTACCCGAAACGTTCTCCCCTGGATGGGCATGGGGAACCCCACGGCGGGTTCTCCGGTGTCCTCCCACCGTCCAAAAACATGGATCACGGTTAACTGAATTCTCCAAATTGCCCCATATAGAGTGTGTTTGTGTGTCCAGCGACCCCAGTCCAAAATCAAAAGTCAATTGAATTCTCCAAATTGCCCCATATAGAGTCCTGGGTGTATCTGCCCAGCGCCCGAAACGTTCTCCCCTGGATGGGCATGAGGAACCCCCCGCGACCCTAATAGAGGATAAAGCGGAAGATAATGGATGAATGGACAGTTTTTAACGAAGCCGTAGAGTCCAGAGAGGTTAGGTTTATATTAAAAACAACGCTGCCACTCACCACAGCACCGACCACACGCCCGTGATGAGGCTGTGCACCAAAGATGTCGAGATGTTTCTCCATTTCCAGCGGTTCCTCTGCGCGCTCTCGGGAACAGGCAGCCTGCCGAAGCCGCTGTTGATCAGTTTGAAGAAGCCCACGGACGCGCCGGTCGTCAGCGCGACGGACTGCAGCTCCATGTTGTCGGTTGTCGGTTGTTCGGTTGTCGACGCCTCGCGAATGGAAACGAGCAGAAATACCACGGTCCCTCCTTCAGCACGCCGACGCCTCCATGACTGAGACTTCAACCCGAATGAAGGCGAATTCCACGCCGCCGTCAGGTCACCGCAACGCGGTTGTAGGTTTGGGAAAGCCCGGCCCTGCCCCGAGAACTTGTTCGGCAGCAGCCTGGTTACAAAATCCTGACGCGCTTGTGTAACTTTTCCCTCCATAAAAGCTCACAGCTCCACCACCGCCCACCGAGCGCCGTGTTCAGCGTACATCTCTGTTTCAGCCCCGAAGTTTCACAAACATTACAAACTTACGTTTACAGTTAATAATAATAATAATTATTATTATAATAATTATAATAATAAAAGGGCGGCACGGTGGCTTAGTGGTTAGCACGTTCGCCTCTCAGCGCTAGGGATTCCCAATCGAATCCCCATCTGGGTGGAATTTCCATGTTCTCCCCGCGTCCGCGTGAGTTTTCTCCGGGTTCTCCGGTTTCCTCCCACAGTCCAAAAACATGGATCAAGTTAATTGAGTTCTCTAAATTGTCCCATATAGAGTGTGTGAGTGTGTACCCAGCGATGGATTGGCACCCTGTCCTGGGTGTATCTGCACAGCACCCGAAACGTTCTCCCCTGGATGGGCATGGGGAACCCCACCGCGACCCAAATAGAGGATAAAGCAGAAGATAAAGAATGAATGAATAATAAAAGGGTGGCACGGTGGCTTAGTGTTTAGCATGTTCGCCTCTTAGCGCTAGGGATTCCCAATCGAATCCCCATCTGGGTGGAATTTCCATGTTCTCCCCGTCCCCGTTCTTCGTCCGCGTGGGTTTCCTCCGGGTTCTCCGGTTTCCTCCCACAGTCCAAAAACATGGATCAAGTCAATTGAGTTCTCCAAATTGCCCCATATAGAGTGTGTCTGTGTGAGTGAGTGTGTGCCCAGCGATGGATTGACGCCCTGTCCTGGGTCTATCTGCCCAGCGCCCGAGACGTTCTCCCCTGGATGGACATGGGGAACCTCCCCGCGACCCTAGTAGAGGATAAAGTGGAAGATAATTGATGGATGGATGGATAGCTGTGCTGGTCCCGGTTTGAATCCCAATCTGGGTGGAGTTTCCATGTTCTCCCCGTGTCCGCGTGGGTTTCCTCCGGGTTCTCCGGTTTCCTCCCACAGTCCAAAAACATGGATCAAGTCAATTGAGTTCTCCAAATTGCCCCATATAGAGTGTGTCTGTGTGAGGGAGTGTGTGCCCAGCGATGGATTGGCGCCCTGTCCTGGGTGTATCTGCCCAGCGCCCGAGACGTTCTCCCCTGGATGGGCATGGGGAACCTCCCCGCGACCCTATAGTGTAGGGGATAAAGCAGAAGATAATGGATGGATGGATTTATTTCATTTACGAATCCGTCTCCTTTGAAACCGAGCTCGTCACATTCAGTTCAACTTATTACTGCTGTTTGCTCATAGTATTACCGTTTTGCAGCATAAAAAACAACGAGCGTGGTATGAAGTCAGAACATTTAAAGAATTAATTAGACTTTAAACTCAACAAGTGAAAAGAAACGACGCCCTTAGCCCCAAGCTATTTAATATAAATAAAGGAAACACGTGCGTTTTCCAACGGTGACTTTGGCGACACCTAGTGGTCGTGTATTCCGCTTACACAACTCGTTTTGTCGTTGTGTAAGCAAGGTCACCGAGTCACATTTCACTGAAGATTTTACATAAAGCTCACTTTTTTCACTAAAACACAACTTTCTTTTAATCTAACACATCATGTTTCAGTGTGAGCCAAACACACGAGATAAAATACCTTAATTTTGTTGTTTTTATAATATTAAAATATAAATGAATACAATTACAGGAAGCTTTATTAGGTACAAATCATTGTTTGAACAGCCAATGTCTATTTTAGACATCTGGGTGGAATTTCCATGTTCTCCCCGTGTCTGCGTGGGTTTCCTCCGGGTTCTCTGGTTTCCTCCCACAGTCCAAAAACATGGATCAAGTCAATTGAGTTCTCCAAATTGCCCCATATAGAGTGTTTGTGTGAGTGCCCAGCGATAGACTGGTGCCCTGTCCTGGGTGGGTGTATCTGCCCAGCGCCCGAAACGTTCTCCCCTGGATGGGCAGATGGGCATGGGGAACCCCCCCCCCCCGTATCCTTAGTAGAGGATAAAGCGGAAGATAATGGATGGATGGATAGTAAAGAGTGGCGACACGGTGGTTTAGTGTTTAGCATGTTCTCCTCTCAGCGCTAGGGATTCCCGGTTCGAATCCCCATCTGGGAAGAGTTTCCATGTTCTCCCCCTGTCCGCGTGGGTTTCCTCCGGGTTCTCCGGTTTCCTCCCACAGTCCAAAAACATGGATCAAGTCAATTGAATTCTCCAAAATTGCCCCATGTAGAGTGTGTGTGTGTGAGTGAGTGTGTGCCCAGCGATGGATTGGTGCCCTGTTCTGGGTGTATCTGCCCAGTGCCGGAAACGTTCTCCCCTGGATGGGCATGGGGAACCCCACCGCGACCCTAATAGAGGATAAAGCGGGAGATAATGGATGAATGAATATATAATATTATTTATAGTGTTTTTTATAAATAAAGGAAACAAGGGCTAAGGTTTTAGCGACACCTGGTGGCTGTGTGTTTGGCTTACACAACTCGTTTTGTAACCAGTTTTGTAACTGAGACAAACATTGAGGTGTGTTGTGTGTTTTGTTGTTAGGAGTTGACCAGCACAGCAGTGCAGCAGGGCTACTGGAGTTTTCAAAGTGTCCATACACTGTGCACTGTATGAAACATATCTGCCTTATTGCTTATTGCTTATTATTCTCTGAAATATAAAACACAGTACCTCATTTGTTGATTTTTTTCTGAGAATCATCCACCACCTGAATAATACCTGCTCTGTTAGTGACCCTGAGCATTACAGAACAGACACATAAATAAAAATAATGATAAGATTAATACAGGTGGCTTAGTGGTTAGCATGTTCTCCTCTCAGCACTAGGGATTCCCGGTTCGAATCCCCATCTTGGAGGAGTTTCCATGTTCTCCCCGTGTCTGCGTGGGTTTCCTCCGGGTTCTCCGGTTTCCTCCCACAGTCCAAAAACATGGATCAAGTCAACTGAGTTCTCCAAATTGCCCCATATAGAGTGTGTCTGTGTGAGTGAGTGTGTGCCAGGCGATGGATTGGCGCCCTGTCCTGGGTCTATCTGCCCGGCGCCCGAAACGTTCTCCCCTGGATGGACATGGGGAACCCCCCCGCGACCCTAATAGAGGATAAAGCGAGAGATAATGAATGAATGAATAGAATTACAGCGGCACGGTGGCTTAGTGGTTAGCATGTTCTCCTCTCAGCACTAGGGATTCCCGGTTCGAATCCCCATCTGGGTAGAGTTTCCATGTTCTCCCCGTGTCCGCGTGGGTTTCCTCCGGGTTCTCCGGTTTCCTCCCACAGTACAAAAACATGGATTAAGTCAACTGAAATCTCAAAATTGCCCCATATAGAGTGTGTCTGTGTGAGTGAGTGTGTGCCCAGCGATGGATTGGCGCCCTGTCCTGGGTCTATCTGCCCAGTGGCCGAAACGTTCTCCCCTGGATGGGCATGGGGAACCCCCCCTACGATCCTAATAGAGGATAAAGCGGGAGATGATGAATGAATGATATATTTACAGCATTCGGTCCTATCTGACAGACTATTTAACTAAGCTATTGTTAGTTTGTGATTATTTAGGGAATCCGGTTGCATCAGGGTGGGAAATAATCTGTTAGAACACTGAAAAAAGAACCTCTGTTCTGTTTACGCCATGCTCTTTACATTTGGGATTTTAATCCAGATCTACCTGTTGCTTCAGGGATTTAACAATACACCGACGTCACACGACGAAAGCGTGCCGATTGGCTGGCTGCTTTCTGCTGTGTCACCAAGTCCCGCCCCTCTGTCAGAGTAGAAGTTGTCATGCCGCTCGCAGCTGGAGGAGCCGATAAATAACATCTTCATCTTCATCATCATCATCTTCATCATCATCATCATCTTCATCATCTTCATCATCTTCATCAGAGAAGCCTGAAGCTCCAGTGAGTTTCTTTATTTTACTTTATTGTCTTTGTGTTATATGATTATAAAGCGGAATAAACTGCAAGTAATCAGTCCGACATGAAAAGTTGTGGAACTGGAATTGCAATTGTACAGATGACGTTTCTGCTTCCATCATTTATTTATTCCACTAAATCTGTATATAATGATTGAATTATTTAACAAATGATTAAATGATTGAATTATCTAATTATATCTGTATATAATGATTTACTTCCTGTAATGCCATTTTATTTGTTTAGATGTCACTGATTGCATTATTATTCTTGGATTTATGTGTGTGTGTATTGGATTTGTGTGTGTGTGTGTGTGCATACTGTAAATGTGTGTGTGTGTGTGTGTGTGTGTTAAGCCACTGTGAAAAAAAAGGTTCACCAAAAGTGCAATATAACCAGATACTATACTATTTTTCTGTATAAATAATAATTTCTTATGACGTGCATAGCTGTTATCATGATAATTATTGGTAAAGGACAAACATCGTCTTTATATTTATTAATACATACTTTATTTTAGTGATAAAAATGTCTATATGTGTTCAATAAGGAAGCTAATACAAATGGTGTGTGTGTACATACTGTATATGTGTGTGTGTTAAGTCAGTGTGAAAAAAAGTTCACCAAAAGTGCAATATAACCAGATCATATATATATATATATATATATATATATATATATATATATATATATATATATATATATATATATATATATATATATGATCATCATATATATATATATATATATATATATATATATATATATATATATATATGATCATATATATGATCATATACTATTTCTCTAAATAAATCATAATTTCTCTTGATGTGCATAGCTGTTAAGCTGTTATCATGATAATTATTGCTGAAGGACACACATCTTCTTTATATTCAATAATGCATGCTTTATTTTATTGATACAAACATATTTATAAACAAATCATTAGCTTTATGTAATGTTATGATCCATTAACACTTCATTTTCATACTTCATATCAGTTTTTATCTGTATAAAAAAGATAACAGCATATAATTTTGTGCAGCTACTGTATTTGTTCAAAAAGTGTATTGTGGTTCAAAGTGCCAGTTGCAAGTGCAAAAAGTAATGGAGCTGCCAATTGTCATTGTGTATTCAGCGCACACACACACACACACACACACACACACACACACACACACACACACATTTTAATTAAAGTGTTGAATATGGCAAAGGCTTTGATGTGCAGTATGATTAGTTATGGAAATGTGAATTTGCATTAACAGGTTTTATTCCTGTTCACTGGTTAGCAAGTCTGAAGTTTATTCCTAAGTCTTAATCTTTGAACCCCATCCAAGTCACACTGCATTTTTCACAAATGCATAATACACACATACACACACACACACACACACACACACACACACACACACACACACACACACACACACACACACAAACACATAGGTTCTTCTTTCTTTCTTTCTTTCTTTCTTTCTTTTTTGAAGTATGACACATTTCAGTGATTCAGTTGGCCTTTTGGGAACTATAATGTATTTATAAAGTTTCCTAATAATGTCTATGGAAATTGTTTGCTGATAAAATGAGATGAACTGTAGGTTCATATAAAATATAACGTTTTATTATATTATTAAAGTGAGTTCACTCACAGTGGAACATTTATTGTATATTTTCTATATGTATATTCTTTATCGTATATTTACTATATGTTCAAGTTCAAGTAGCTTATTTATATATATAGCGCTTTTTACAACAGTACATTGTCACAAAGCAGCTTTACAGAATGAAAAGCCTTTAAACCCCCAAAGAGCAAGCCGAAGCGACAGTGGCAAGAAAAAACTCCCTGTTATGTTGTTATTTAAGGAAGAAACCTTGTGAGGACCAAGACTCCGTGGGGGACTCATCCTCCTTTAGCGGCCGGGCAGCAACAACAGTGTAGGACACTAATGTACAGATATTAATTAATTCATTCATTTATTCATTCATTCATTGTCTTCCGCTTCATCCTCTATTAGGGTCGCGGTCTGGTTCCCCATGCCCATCCAGGGGAGTACATTTAGGGCGCTGGGCAGATAGACCCAGGACAGGCCGCCAATCTATCACTGGGCACACACTCACTCACACAAACACACTCTATATGGGGCAATTTGGAGAACTCAATTGACTTGTTCCATGTTTTTGGACTGTGGGAGGAAACCGGAGAACCCGGAGGAAACCCACGCAGACACGGGGAGAACATGGAAACTCCGCCAAGATGGGGATTCGAACCGGAAATCTCTAGCGCTGAAAGGTGAACGTGCTAACCACTAAGCCACCGTGCTGCTGTAATTATATTCATTCATTCATTCATTATTTCCCGCTTTATCCTCTATTAGGGTCGCGGTGGGGTTCCCCATGCCCATCCAGGGGAGAACGTCTCGGGTGCTTGGCAGATACACCCAGGACAGGGCGCCAATCCATTGCTGGGCACACACTCACTCACACAAAACACTCTATATGGGGCAATTTGGAGAACTCAATTGACTTGTTCCATGTTTTTGGACTGTGGGAGGAAACCGGAGAACCCGGAGGAAACCCACGCAGACACGGGGAGAACTTGGAAACTCCACCCAGATGGGGATTCGAACCGGGAATCCCTAGTGCTGAGAGGAGAACGTGCTAATCACTAAGCCACCATGCCGCCTACAGATATTTAACAAATAGAAAAAATCTAACAACTGGAGAACTATATGTGAGTCTATTAAAGGGGTCCTGCAGAACCTCCAGTCCAATTAATATTCAGGTTCCATCCAGTATTCGCTGGTCGTAGTAGTATATGTAGTAGTTAAGCAAGTTTTAAATGATCTAATTTTACACTTGTACTATTTTAAACGTTTTCAGATCCCTCAAACATGAGTCTGACGGAGTGTACTGCAGTGACAGACGTCGTGTGTCTGGAGTCAGAGCTGCAGGATGGACAGTAATTACTTTTCTTTATATAACACACATTCTATTTAATACTTTCATTTTGTAATCTAATTATCGTAAAGTTTTTGTTTGTCAAGTTTTAGTTAAGGTGGCTTAGTGGTCAGCACGTTCTCCTCTCAGCACTAGGGATTCCCGGTTCGAATCCCCATCTGGGAGTTTCCATGTTCTCCCCGTGTCCGCGTGGGTTTCCTCCGGCTTCTCCGGTTTCCTCCCACAGTCCAAAAACATGGATCAAGTTAATTGAGTTCTCTAAATTGCCCCATATAGAGTGTGTTTGTGTGAGTGAGTGTGTACCCAGCGATGGATTGGCGCCCTGTCCTGGGTGTATCTGCCCAGCGCCCGAAACGTTCTCCCCTGGATGGGCATGGGGAACCCCACCGCGACCCTAATAGAGGATAAAGCGGGAGATAATGAATGAATGAATGAATGAAGTTTTAGTTAAGGTGGCTTAGTGGTTAGCATGTTCTCCTCTCAGCACTAGGGATTCCCAGTTCGAATCCCCATCTGGGAGTTTCCAAGTTCTCCTCGTGTCCTCGTGGGTTTCCTCCCACAGTCCAAAAACATGGATCAAGTCAATTGAATTCTCCAAATTGCCCCATATAGAGTGTGTGTGTGTGTGAGTGAGTGTCTGTGTGCCCAGCGATGGATTGGCGCCCTGTCCTGGGTGTATCTGCCCAGCGCCCGAAACGTTCTTCCCTGGATGGGCATGGGGAACCCCACCGCGACCCTACTAGAGGATAAAGCGGGAGATGATGAATCAATGAATGAATGCACTTGGGTGACACCTCGCATATGCCACCTTCATAATTTACAAAAGGATGCTTGGAGACTCTTGTGGTACATTTGGCTGTATTTAGGAGAGGGCGAAATAAGGTGTCCCTCCTGTAGAGGAGTTAAGGTGTTATTAGAAAAAAATGGTTAATTGGCAAAATTTGGTAAAATGTAAAAGGGTGAAGAAAATTCAGTAGAATTCTGCCATAAGCTGCTTTAGGAGCTGATGAATTGTGAACATGTTGGGATCGACATGTTTCCCGAGTGCTTTCCTCCATAACTGAAGGTGTTTGTATCACAGAATGAAGGAGGTTGAGGTGGCCAACCAAAAAATTCTGCTAGTTCGCAGTGAAGGCAAGTTCAGCGCTGTGGGAAATCAGTGTACTCATTATGGCGCTCCACTTATAAAGGGTAAGAAAATGTTCTGTTATTGGCAAAGCTTTTAAATATATTGTCCATATATTGTTATCTGTTTACTTAAGTTACAGGTAATTTACGACATCTAAAAAAGACCATATTTAGATGTATAAAAGCTATGTGTGAGTGCATGGGTGTGAATGTGTATGTTTGTATAACCCAGAAACCATTATCTCCATTATCTTCCGCTTTATCATATATTAGGGTCATGGGTGGGGGGGGGGGTTCCCCCATGCCCATACAGGGGAGAACATCTCGGGCGCTTGGCAGATACACCCAGGACAGGACGCCAATCTATTGCTGGGCACACACTCACTCACACAGACACACTCTATATGGAGCAATTTGGGGAACTCAATTGACTTGATCCATGTTTTTGGACTGTGGGAGAAAACCAGAGAGCCTGGAGGAAACCCAAGTGGACACGGGGAGAACATGGAAACTCCACCTAGATTGGGATTCGTACCGGGAATCCCTATAACCCAGAAACCACTTGCTTGTGTGTGTGTGTGTGTGTGTGTGTGTGTGTGTGTGTGTGTGTGTGCTATATTCTGGGTATTTCTTACATTTACACACTGATACTGTAGGGAACCCATGTAATTTTGGGGATTGTTAGATAATCCTCTGCCCAGCGATAGATTGGCACCTAGTCCTGGGTGTATCTGCCCAGCGCCAGATGAAACTTTCTCCCCTGAATGGGCATGGGGAACCCCCCCCCCACCCCTCAGCGACCCTAGTAGAGGATAAAGCGGAAGATAATGGATGGATAGATAATCCTCACAATGTAAATCATGTTTGAAAGATAAATCATGTTGTCTGGTTATAGTAAAAGTTATAGTTAGAATAATGTTATGATTAATGTTAGGGTAATGTTAGGGGGGGGGGGTTACCCATGCCCATCCAGAGAACGTTTTGGGCGCTGGGCAGATAGACCCAGGACAGGGCGCCAATCCATCGCTGGGCACACACTCACTCACACAGACACACTCTATATGGGGCAATTTGGGGAACTCAATTGACTTGATCCATGTTTTTGGACTGTGGGAGGAAACCGGAGAACCCGGAGGAAACCCACGTGGACACTGCTTTGGAGAACAGTGTCTTCTAAATGAACTAAAGGATGTGATGTATTTGCATCAACAGGTGTCTTGATGGGAAACAGAGTGAGATGTCCTTGGCATGGAGCTTGTTTTAACACCACCACTGGAGATATCGAAGAGTTTCCAGGCTTGGACTGTCTACCGTTGTATAAGGTATATCTGAGGATCTGAGTACAAAACATATCTCGGTGTTCTTTATTCTTAGACGTCATTTAAACGTATTAAAGAAATGAGCAGTGGAGATGCTGGAGTCTGCCACACTGTGCTTGTAATTGGAGGAGGTAAGAACTATTAGAAAACTATAAGAACTATAAGAAAAACTATAAGAAAACTGTAAGAAATTCATTCATTCATTATCTCCCGCTTTATCCTCTACTAGGGTCATGGGGGGGGGGGTTCCCCATGCCCATCCAGGGGAGAACGTCTCGTGCGCTGGGCAGATACACCCAGGACAGGGCGCCAATCCATCGCTGGGCACACACTCACTCACACAGACACACTCTATATGGGGCAATTTGGAGAACTCAATTGACTTGATCCATGTTTTTGGACTGTGGGAGGAAACCGGAGAACCTGGAGGAAACCCACGCAGACACGGGGAGAACATGGAAACTCCACCCAGATGGGGATTCGAACCGGGAATCCCTAGCGCTGAGAGGAGAACATGCTAACCATTAAACCACCGTGCCGCCCTAACTGTAAGAAATATTCAATAAAATATTTTTGTCCAATGGTTGAAAATTGCATTTTATGTTATAGACTGGGTGGCTTAGTGGTTAGCATGTTCTCCTCTCAGCGCTAGGGATTCCCGGTTGGAATCCCAATCTGGGTGGACTTTTCATGTTCTCCCCGTGTCCGCATGGGTTTCCTCCAGATTCTCCGGTTTCCTCCCACAGTCCAAAAATATGGATCAAGGTCAATTGAATTCTCCAAATTGCCCCATATAGAGTGTGTCTGTGTGAGTGAATGTGTGCCCAACGATAGATTCGCGCCCTGTCCTGGGTGTATCTGCCCAGCGCCCGAAAACGTTCTCCCCTGGATGGGCATGGGGAACCCCCCTGCGACCCTAATAGAGGATAAAGCGGAAGATAATGGATGGATGTTATAGACTTTCAGAAATACAAGTACAACATATAAGCCAATAGCAGGCCTATAGCATGTCTATGATTAAAGCTTACTTTAATTCTGGGTGAAGTAGCTGAGTAGTTATGATGTTGGACTATCAGTCTAAAGGTTCTAGGTTCAAATCCCAAGTCTCCTGACAATAACAATTTGGGTCTTTGAACAAGGCTCTTAACCCTAATTGCTCCAGAGATGCTGTGGTCAACCCTGTGCTTGCTTTATAAGTTGCTTTGGATAAAAGCGTCTGTTAAATGAGCAAATATAATGTTATTGTTTGTTTGTGTAGGTCCTGCCTCACTGCAATGTGCAGAAACCCTTAGACAGAATGGATATGATGGGAGAATTATATTAGTGACCAAAGATCAGGAGTTGCCTCTTGACAAGACCAAACTTAGCAAAGTAAGTATTCATAATAATGGATATTTATTAAGACTTTGAGTTCTAATTCAAAACTCTGCAGCCCGACTCGTGTTTAACCAGCCCAAGCCAACTCATGTCTCTCCATTACTCACTTCCCTCCATTGGCTTCCTGTAGCTGCTCGCATTCAGTACAAGTCACTGACTCTGGCCTACAGAACCATCTCTGGATCTTCCCCCTCTTACCTTCACTCTATCTTTTCAAAATACACTCCGACTCGTTCACTTCGCTCCAGTGATGATGGCCGCCTGGCGGTTCCACCTCACCGAGGAGCTAATTCTCATTCTGTGGCGTTCACCACTGCAAAATGGTGGAACGTTGTTCCCAACTCTGTCCGTAAGGCAGAATCTCTAAACAGTTTTAAGAAACTACTTAAGACGCATCTATTTAACAAATACCTGTTATAAAAAAAAAAACAAAAAAGAAAAAAAAAAGGGGGGCGGGGCCGCAGCTTCGAATAACAATCAGGTTTGATGAATTTACAGTGTAGCTGGTTTTCTGCATAACTTCTGACTTGTGGTGTTCTTATTTGTAAGTCGCTTTGGATAAAAGCGTCTGCTAAATGACTAAATGTAAATGTAAGAGGTCTTCATATATACACACACACACACACACACACACACACACACACACACACACACACACACACACACACACACACACACACAGTCATCAGCCATTGCCATTTTATTAGCTTCTTGTAAAAAAATAAAAAATATTCATTACTAATTTGCTCGTTATCTATTTTATTAGCTCCACTTATCATATCTATGCACTTCCTAAATTACAGGCTTAAGTCCATTTGTATTTCTACATACATTGTAGGTCCTCTTTATTCTGTTCTCTACTGTAAAGATGGACTTTGAGTTCTACAATTCCAGACTGTAGTCCCGCTGTTCTCCAGTTTCCTCCCACAGTCCAAAAACATGGATCAAGTCAATTGAGTTCTCCAAATTGCCCTATATACCCATATACAGTGTGTCTGTGTCTGTGTGAGTGAGTGTGTGCCCAGCGATAGATTGGCACCCTGTCCTGGGTGTGACTGCCCAGCGCCCGAGACGTTCTCCCCTGGATGGGCATGGGGAACCCCACCGCGACATTAATATAGGATAAAGCGGAAGATAATGAATGAATATATATATATATGATTAGCATGGGCGGCACGGTGGCTTAGTGGTCAGCACGTTCGCCTCTCAGCGCTAGGGATTCCCGGTTCGAATCCCCATCTGGGTGGAGTTTCCATGTTCTTCCCGTGTCTGCGTGGGTTTCCTCCGGGTTCTCCGGTTTCCTCCCACAGTCCAAAAACATGGATCAAGTCAATTGAATTCTCCAAATTGCCCCATATAGAGTGTGTATGTGTGAGTGAGTGTGTGCCCAGTGATGGATTGGCGCCCTGTCCTGGGTCTATCTGCCCAGCGCTTGAGACGTTCTCCCCTGGATGGGCATGGGGAACCCCACCGCGACCCTAATAGAGGATAAAGTGGGAGATAATGAATGAATGAATGGTTAGCATGTTCTCCTCTCAGCGCTAGAGATTCCCGGTTCGAATCCCCATCTGGGTGGAGTTTTCAAGTTCTCCCCATGTCCGCGTGGGTTTTCTCCGGGTTCTCCGGTTTCCTCCCACAGTCCAAAATAAATGTATACGTTTATTATGTATCTAAATAATGAATTATATTTTTAGGCCATGAGCATTGAGAGCGAAAAAATTTTACTTCGAACAAGTGACTTCTACCTTGAGTATGGAATTGAAGTGTGGACTGGAAAAGAGGTGAGTGGAGACGCTTTATTTATAAATTCCCATCATCTTCTATACACCAGCACATAATAACATTTCCCTTACAGGTGCTCTCCGTGAACTCTGAAGCTAAATCAGTGACTTTCAAGGATGGAACCATTCAGCACTATGATCAGCTGTTAATTGCTACAGGAGCCAGGTTTCTGTTTTTCCTGCCACTTTTTAGCCTTTTATACCCATCTGGTCATTAAAAGTAACACACACACACACACACACACACACTGTAAAGCTGAACTTTGTAGTTCTACAATTCCAGACTGTAGTCCAGCTGTTTGTGTTCTACAGTACATACTGTGTACGTCGTCTTTACTCTGTTCTCTAATGGTCAGAACCCCAATATTACCCCCATAAAGCATGTATTATTTGGTTGGTGCATTATTCCTATCCAGACGACACGGTGGCTTAGTGGTTAGCACGTTCTCCTCTCAGCACTAGGGATTCCCGGTTCGAATCCCCATCTGGGTGGAGTTTCCATGTTCTCCCCGTGTCTGCGTGGGTTTCCTCCGGGTTCTCCGGTGTCCTCCCACAGTCCAAAAACATGGATCAAGTCAATTGAATTCTCAAAATTGCCCCATATAGAGTGTGTCTGTGTGAGTGAGTGTGTGCCCAGCGATGGATTGGCGCCCTGTCCTGGGTGTATCTGCCCAGCGCCTGAGATGTTCTCCCCTGTATGGGCATGGGGAACCCCCCGTGACCCTAATAGAGGATAAAGCGGGAGATAATGAATGAATGAATGAATTATTCCTATGCCAGCAGTGTATCCTATTTACAGCAGTAAAATAATAATCTGGTCATTAAAAGTAACACACACACACACACACACACACACACACACACATGTGTTTATATATATTGTGTAATGTTGTAGAGCTCGGAACTTGGCTTGTCCTGGAGCTGACTTGGATAATGTGAGGGTCCTGCAGACCTACAAGGATGCTTCCGAAATATTTCAGATGAGTGCGGGGGGCAAAGTGGTTATCATTGGAACGTCATTTATAGGTACACTAACCAATTTTCTGTTTGGTGTTGTTGAATGTAATCTTGGGCGGCACGGTGGCTTAGTGGTTAGCATGTTCGCCTCTCAGCACTAGGGATTCCCAGTACAAATCCCCATCTGGGTGGAGTTTCCACGCTCTCCCCGTGTCCGCGTGGGTTTCCTCCGGCTTCTCCGGTTTCCTCCCACAGTCCAAAAACATGGATCAAGTCAATTGAGTTGCCCCCTATAGAGTGTGTTTGTGTGAGTGAGTGTGTGCCCAGTGATGGATTGGCGCCCTGTCCTGGGTGTATCTGCCCAGCGCCCAAGACTACCCTGGATGGGCATGGGGAACCCCACCGCGACCCTAATAGAGGATAAAGCGGGAGATAATGAATGAATGAATGAATGTAATCTCTTAGACAGAAGACATTAAGATTTATGGTCTTTATGGAGTGTAAGCGGCGGCACGGTGGCTTAGTGGTTAGCATGTTCTCTCAGCACTAGGGATTCCCGGTTCGAATCCCCATCTGGGTGGAGTTTCCATGTTCTCCCCGTGTCTGCGTGGGTTTCCTCCGGGTTCTCCGGTGTCCTCCCACAGTCCAAAAACATGGATCAAGTCAATTGAATTCTCAAAATTGCCCCATATGGAGTCTGTGTGAGTGAGTGTGTGCCCAGCGATGGATTGGCACCCTGTCCTGGGCCCATCTGCCCAGCGCCCGAGATGTTCTTCCCTGGATGGGCATGGGGAACCCCACCGCGACCCTAATAGAGGATAAAGCGGGAGATAATGAATGAATGAATGGAGTGTAAGCATGTGCCTCCTTATCTCAAACATTAAAAGCCATAAGGGAGCTAAAGGAAAAGTGTCTAACATATAAAGCGTAGTACAAACCTCTGCTTAAACTGCGTACTTTTAAACTTTTTTAAATACTGAGATCATATTCCCATAGGGATGGAGACAGCAGCTTTTCTCTCTGATAAAGCAAACAGTGTTGCCGTTGTGGGCAAATCCAAGTTCCCCTACCAGTTCACACTGGGACCAGATATCGGCAAAATGACTATGGAGGTTGGAAAAAGCAAATCGTTTTTTTATTCCTCAGTATTTCGTTTCGCTGTTTAAGTCGTAACTGCTTTGTTCAAAGTTGTTGGAGGAGAAGAGCGTGACGTTTCACATGAGCACAGGCGTGGCTGAAATACGTGGGGAAAACAAAAAGGTAGGATTAAATGGATAACCCAGTGGTTTGTGGTATGCTTAGTCATGACGGGTTGCATATCAAATTTTCTTTGTGCAGGTCAAGCATGTCATTTTGCAAAATGGTGAAACCCTACCTGCAGATGTTGTTATTGTGGGAATCGGTGAGTACAGCCTTCTTCATGGAGGATCACATTTGAGAGTCCGCCTTGTTTAGTTCTTAGTTGCTGGCATTGTTGGTTTAAGTAGACTAGTAGATATTGTTTTGGTGTAGGGGTGTCTTCAACTAAGGATTTTCATAGTCGAATCTGATTCGTCAGATTTTCCCTATAGTCGACTGATAGTCGAATCAGTTAAAATTGCACCACAAGATGGCGCTATAAGCGTGTTTTTTAAAAAAGATTTCTTAAAATATTTTGTTATATATTTTATATTGTTAAAGCGCACACATCATTTAAAAAAAATATTAACAGAAAGTAGGATGATTTTATTGACAAAAGGCTATATATATAACGAAAACAAAGACATTTCATGTAAAAACTAATGCTTAGCAGCAGCCATGGGCACCCCCATGTGGTCAAAATGGTACATTCGACTATGAGGTTCATAGTCGACTACGGTTCTCCGAATCGAATCGTCGAATCAGCGAATATTGCAGCTCACCCCTATTTTGGTGGCAAACAACTTTGGAGATTTTGGCATGGTGGCTTAGTGGTGGGAATCCCAATCCAGGTTCGAATCCCAATCTGGGTGAAGTTTCCATGTTCCCCGTGTATCCATGTGGGTTTCCTATGGGTTCTCCAGTTTTCTCCCACAGTCCAAAAATATGGCTGCTCTAAATTGACCCCCCATGTAAAATGTGCATGTGTGAGTGAGTGTGTGTGCCCAGCGATAGATTGGCGCCCTTTCCTGGGTGTATCTGCCTAGCATCCGAAACGTTCTCCCCTGGATGTGCATGGGGAACTCCCCCCACCCCCACCCCCCCTTATGACCCTAGTCCCTAGGTAAAGGATTAAGCAGCAGATAATGTGATGAGAGGCGGCACGGTGGCTTAGTGGTTAGCACGTTCTCCTCTCAGCACTAGGGATTCCCGGTTCGAATCCCCATCTGGGTAGAGTTTCCATGTTCTCCCCGCGTGGGTTTCCTCCGGGTTCTCCGGTTTCCTCCCACAGTCCAAAAACATGGATCAAGTCAATTGAATTCTCAAAATTGCCCCATATGGAGTGTGTCTGTGTGAGTGAGTGTGTGTCCAGCGATGGATTGGCGCCCTGTCCTGGTTCTATCTGCCCAGCGCCCGAGACGTTATCCCCTAGATGGGCATGGGGAACCACACCGCGACCCTAATAGAGGATAAAGCGGGAGATAATGAATGAATGAATAATGCAATGAGATCAAATAGCACAATTAATGAGTCTTTAAAAGTACTACTAATAATAGTAATAATAATAAATGTATTACTTTCTTGTATCATATTTTATTAAATTTAATCATAGCAAACAGTGTTAAACTGTAGTTGAATGTGATAAAATGTCTTTGGTTGGAGTGTTTGGGGTGATGGGCTGCACTTTATAGGTGATTACAATAGTTGTGGCAACAGATGTTTCAGGAATTATAGCAGTTGTGGCAACTGTTGTTGGTAATAATGAGAGACGGACACATATAAAATAATGTAATGTTTTAAATGCCTTAATTTTATTGCATATTTCTTTAAATTGGCACTTTCTGACAATTTTACTGATTTTTTTTAATTGAAAGGCTAATTTGTGTCTAATTTGATCTGCTTTTAGGTGTCATTCCAAACTCGGATTTTCTCAAGGGCAGCACGGTGGCAGTTGATTCGAAGAATGCTGTTATTGTGGATAAGGTAAAACCCATTTAAATAAACATTTATATTTGGTATGTTTTTATTTTTTTTCATCTTAAACCATCCATCCATCCATTATCTTCAGCTTTATCCTAAGGTCTAGGGTCGCAGAAGGTTCCCCATGCCCATCCAGGGGAGAACGTTTCGGGTGCTGGGACAGGGTGCCAATCACCCAGGACAGGGCGCCAATCCAGAACGGGGCACACACTCACTCACACAAACACACTCTATATGGGGCAATTTGGAGAATTCAATTAATTGACCTCGATCCATGTTTTTGGACTGTGGGAGGAAACCGGAGAACCCGGAGGAAACCCACGCGGACATGGGGAGAACATGGAAACTCCACCCAGATTGGGATTACAGTAATTATATTAGTAATTTAGTTGCCCCAGGAAATGTTTTGCAGTTGAAATGGAATAGAAGCAAAAGCTGAATTTATTTAATGACGTATATGGACGTTCGCACCTTCGCCTCTCAGCGCTAGGGATTCCTGGTTCGAATCCCAAACTGGTTGGTGTTTCCATGTTCTCCCCGTGTCCACGTGGGTTTCCTCTGGGTTCTCTGGTTTCCTCCCACAGTCCAAAAACATGGATCAAGTCAATTGAGTTCTCCAAATTGCCCCATATAGAGTGTTTCTGTGTGAGTGAGTGTGTGCCCAGTGATAGATTGGCGCCCTGTCCTGGGTGTATCTGCCCAGCGCCCAAGACGTTCTCCCCTGGATGGGCATGGGGAACCCCCTGCGACCCTAGCAGACGATAAAGCGGAAGATAAATTCCTTTATTTGTCTTCTCCCTGTATAAAGTGCATGAGAACAAACATCCCAGACGTCTATGCTGCAGGCGATGTGGTCTCTTTCCCTCTTTCGTTTTGTGGGGATCAGAGTGTTAATATCGGACACTGGCAGCTGGCACAAGCACATGGTAGATCAAAATATAAACATGAATTCTGATTAAATGTCTTTTTTAAAAAATAAACGAAAATAATGGCTATTTTTCTGCATCTGGCTGCGTCAGGACGTGTTGCTGCTTTAAACATGATGAAGAAGCAGACTGAACTTAATAGCATCCCGTTTTTCTGGACCATGTTGTTGGGAAAAAGTATTCGCTATACAGGTGACTAAAAATCTGTTCTTCTTTAAAACAGCACACGGATGTTTGGTCATAATGTTTAAAATGTTATTGTTTTTAATGTTCCAGGTTACGGTGAAGGCTATACGGAAATTGTTTACAAAGGACGCACTGATGAGAGGAAGTTCCTTGCTTTTTACCTAAAGTAAATAAAAAAAAAAACATATATATATATATATCCATTATCTTCTGCTTTATCCTCTATTAGGGCCGCGGTGGGGTTCCCCATGCCCATCCAGGGGAGAACGTTTCGGGCGCTGGGCAGATACACCCAGGACAGGGCGCCAATCTATCGCAGGGCACACACTCACTCACACAGACACACTCTATATGGGGCAATTTGAAGAACTCAATTGACCTTGATCCATGTTTTTGGACTGTGGGAGGAAACCGGAGAACCCGGAGGAAACCCACGCAGACACGGGGAGAACATGGAAACTCCACCCAGATGGGGATTCGAACCGGGAATCCCTAGTGCTGAGAGGAGAACATACTAAACACTAAGCCACCGTGCCGCTATATATATATTTATCCATCCATTATCTTCTGCTTTATCCTATATTAGGGTCGCGGTGGGGTTCCCCATGCCCATCCAGGAGAGAACGTCTCAGGTGCTGGGACAGGACAGGGTGCCAATCTATCGCAGGGCACACACTCACTCACACAGACACATACACACTCTATATGGGGCAATTTGGAGAACTCAATTGACTTGATCCATGTTTTTGGACTGTGGGAGGAAACCGGAGAACCCGGAGGAAACCCACACGGACACGGGGAGAACATGGAAACTCCACCCAGATTGGGATTCCAACTGGGAATCCCTAGTGCTGAGAGGAGAACGTGCTAACCACTAAGCCACAGTTTTATATATATATTTATCCATCCATTATCTTCTGCTTTATCCTCTATTAGGGTCGTGGGGGGGGGGGGGGGTTCCCCATGCCCATCCAGGGGAGAACGTTTTGAGCGCTGGGCAGACTCACCCAGGACAGGGTGCCAATCTATCGCTGGGCACACACTCACTCACACAGACACACTCTATATGGGGCAATTTGGAGAATTCAATTGACTTGATCCATGTTTTTGGACTGTGGGAAGAAACCGGAGAACCCGGAGGAAACCCGCGCAGACACGGGGAGAACATGGAAACTCCACCCAGATGGGGATTCGAACCGGGAATCCCTAGTGCTGAGAGGAGAACATACTAAACACTAAGCCACCGTGCCGCTATATATATATATTTATCCATCCATTATCTTCTGCTTTATCCTACATTAGGGTCGCGGGGGGGGGGTTCCCCATGCCCATCCAGGAGAGAACGTCTCAGGTGCTGGGAAGATACACCCAGGACAGGACGCCAATCTATCGCAGGGCACACACTCACTCACACAGACACATACACACTCTATATGGGGCAATTTGGAGAACTCAATTGACTTGATCCATGTTTTTTGGACTGTGGGAGGAAACCGGAGAACCCAAAGGAAACCCACATGGACACGGGGAGAACATGGAAACTCCACCCAGATTGGGATTCCAACCGGGAATCCCTAGCACTGAGAAGCGAACGTGCTGACCACTAAGCCACAGTTATATATATATATCCATCAATTATCTTCTGCTTTATCCTCTATTAGGGTCGTGGGGGGGTTCCCCATGCCCATCCAGGGGAGAACGTTTCGGGCGCTGGGCAGACACACCCAGGACAGGACGCCAACCGATCGCTGGGCACACACTCACTCACACAGACACACTCTATATGGGGCAATTTGGAGAACTCAATTGACTTGATCCATGTTTTTGGACTGTGGGCGCCAATCTATCGCTGGGCACACACTCACTCACACACACACAAACACACTATATGGGGCAATTTGGACCGTTTTTGGACTGTGGGAGGAAACCGGAGAACCCGGAGGAAACCCACGTGGACACTGGGAGAACATGAAAACTCCACCCAGATAGGGATTCGAACCGGGAATCCCTAGCGCTGAGAGGAGAACATGCTAACCACTAAGCCACCGTACCGACTTATACATTCTGATTCCTTTTATCAAACAGAGGGGATGAAGTCGTTGCAGCAGCCAGCTTGAACTTTGATCCTGCAGTATCAACCGTGGCAGAAATGATGGCAACTGGAACGCGAATTACAAAAGAGCAGGCAAAGTAAGTACTGTCCATATTTAATTTATTCATTAAATAAATTCAGCTTTTGCTTTTATTACATTTCAACTGCAAAACATTTCCTTCAGTTACATAAGTTACTAATATACATGCTCAAGACTTACTTAGTGGTTACTCAGAATGGGTGGCTTAGTGGTTAGCATGTTCTCCTCTAAGCGCTAGGGATTCCTGGTTCGAATCCCAATCTGGGTGGAGTTTCCATGTTCTCCCCGTGTCCGCGTGGGTTTCCTCCAGGTTCTCCGGTTTCCTCCCACAGTCCAAAAACATGGATCAAGTCAATTGAGTTCTCTAAATTGCCCCATATAGAGTGTGTCTGTGTGAGTGAGTGTGTGTCCAGTGATGGATTGGTGCCCTGTCCTGGGTGTATCTGCCCAGCGCCTGAAACATTCTCCCCTGGATGGGCATGGGGAACCCCCCCCCGCAACCCTAATAGAGGATAAAGTGGAAGATAATGGATGGATGGACGGACCTTTCTTGTAACATTAGGACTGTTCTATTCGTTCTATGTTTTTCAGATCAGATGACTTGAAATGGCTGAACCTTCCCTAGAACCGGTATCAGGATTGGTGAAGATTTCTACTGACGAACTATCATAGATTAATAGACTATAAAACTAAAAATCTGTTTGTATTTCTGTATTTGATGTTAAATAAATGCACCGTTGCAATCAACTCCGGGTTTGATGTCATCTGTAGTATATTTATTAAAAATACCCAAAACAAGGTGTTTGGTTTTCTCCTGCAGTTTTACTAAATATGACAATTTCTTTCTAATTAGTAGTTTTAAGGTAAATTGAATGCACTAAATTGCCCCATGGGAAGCATGGTGGCTTAGTTGTTAGTACATTCGCCTCTCAGTGCTCGGGATTCCCTGTTTAAATCCCAATCTGGGTGGAGTTTCCATGTTCTCCCCGTGTCCACGTGGGTTTCCTCCGGGTTCTCCGGTTTCCTCCCACAGTCCAAAAACATGGATCAAGGTCAATTAAAGTCTCCCAATTGCCCCATATAGAGTCTGTCTGTGTGAGTGAGTGTGTATCCAGGGATAGATTGGCTCCCTGTCCTGCCCCCCCCCCCCCGTGACCCTAGTACAGGATAAAGCGGATGATAATGGATGAATGGAAATTTCCCCATACAGTGTGTGCCCAACAGAGGATTGGCGCCCTGTCCTGGGTGTATCTGCCCAGCGCCCGACGTTCTCCCCTGGATGGGCATGGGGAACCCCCAGCGACCTTAGTAGAATATAAAGCAGAAGATGAATGAATAAATGAGTGTTGTTTAAACGTCAGGGCGGCACGGTGGCTTAGTGGTTAGCATGTTCTCCTCTCAGCACTAGGGATTCCCAGTTCGAATCCCAATCTGGGTGGAGTTTCCATTTTCTCCCCGCGTCCGCGTGGGTTTCCTCCGGGTTCTCCAGTTTCCTCCCACAGTCCAAAAACATGGATCAAGATCAATTGAATTCTCCAAATTGCCCCATATAGAGTGTGTCTGTGTGAGTGAGTGTGTGCCCAGCGATGGATTGGCGCCCTGTCCTGGGTCTATCTGCCCAGCGCCCAAAACGTTCTCCCCTAGATGGGCATGGGGAACCCCCAGCGACCTTATTAGAGTATAAAGCAGAAGATGAATGAATAAAATAGTGTTGTGTAAACGTCAGGGCGGCACGGTGGCTTAGTGGTTAGCATGTTCTCCTCTCAGCGCTAGGGATTACTGGTTCGAATCCCAATCTGGGTGGAGTTTCCATGTTCTCCCCGTGTCCGTGTGGGTTTGGATCATAGATCAAGTCAATTGAGTTCTCCAAATTGCCCCATATAGAGTGTGTCTGTGTGAGTGAGTGAGTGTGTGCCCGGAGATAGATTGGCGTCCTGTCCTGGGTGTATCTGCCCAGCGCCTGAAACATTCTCCCCTGGATGGGCATGGGGAACCCCCCACACCCCACCCCCCGCGACCCTAATAGAGGATAAAGCGGGAGATAATAAATGAATTAATTAATTGGGCGGCACGGTGGCTTAGTGGTTAGCATGTTCTCCTCTTAGCACTAGGGATTCCCGGTTCGAATCCCCATCTGGGTGGAGTTTCCATGTTCTCCCCGTGTCTGCGTGGGTTTCCTCCAGGTTCTCCGGTTTCCTCCCACAGTCCAAAAACATGGATCAAGTCAATTGAGTTCTCCAAATTGCCCCATATAGAGTGTGTCTGTGTGAGTGAGTGTGTGCCCAGCGATAGATTGGCGTCCTGTCCTGGGTCTATCTGCCCAGCACCCGAAACGTTCTCCCCTGGATGGGCATGGGGAACCCGCCACCCCCCGCGACCTTAGTAGAGGATAAAGCAGAAGTTGAGTCCGGTTAATGGCGGGAATTCACCTTTAGTGGGTCTGCCACCCTCCATTAAACCCCCCAAAAGCAGAATAAGCAGAGGCATCTGTCGGTAGGTGGTGGTATTGCACTCTCATCCGAGTCTGTCCACACAGCGAGGAAGACAATGTTGTCATGGAGGTTTAAACTGTCAGGCTCTTCTTTGTTCTCTATTTAACTCGTTTATCGAGCTTAAACCTCATTGCTGTAATAAATAACACGTTCAGAGTGATTTGTGAGCGTATAATCGACTTAATAATACTTATATTCGACATTATATGTTATATTTAGTGTAATAGACTCACTTTAATCTAAATGGGAACGCCTCCGTTAGCTTGTTAGCCTCGTGAGGCGTTGAAGTCATTTACGTCACGTGATGAAGTACGCTATTTCAGCTTTACTTTAAAGATCAGAGTTGGTGGTTTGTGAGTTTTAATCTGCAGTTTTGTCGATGACAACACGTTCCAGTCAGCAGAGCTTCCCAACGACTGCGGGACAGAGAGACGGGGCAGGAGCATGGGTTCAGAAGCTTCCAGAATCCCACACACAGGTAACATTCGCAGGGTAGAACCATCCATTCATTATCTCCCGCTTTATCCTCTATTAGGGTCGCGGGGGGTTCCCCATGCCCATCCAGGGGAGAACGTTTCGGGCGCTGGGCAGATACACCCAGGACAGGACACTAATCTATCACTGGGCACACACTCACTCACTCACACAGACACACTCTATATGGGGCAATTTGGAGTATTCAATTGACCTTGTTCCATGTTTTTGGACTGTGGGAGAAAACCGGAGAACCCGGAGGAAACTCACGTAGACACGGGGAGAACGCTACGGGCGCTGGGCAGATACACCCAGCACAGGACACCAATCTATCACAGGGCACACACTCATTCACTCACTCACACAGACACACTCTATATGGGGCAATTTGGAGTATTCAATTGACCCTGATCCATGTTTTTGGACTGTGAGAGGAAACCGGAGAACCAGGAGGAAACCCATGCGGACACGGGGAGAACGTTTTAGGCGCTGGGCAGATACACCCAGGACAGGGCATTAATCTATCACTGGACACACACTCACTCACTCACTCACGCAGACACACTCTATATGGGGCAATTTGGAGTATTCAATTGACCTTGATCCATGTTTTTGGAGTGAAACCAGAGAACCCGGAGGAAACCCACATGGACACGGGGAGAACGTTTCGGGCGCTGGGCAGATACACCCAGCACAGGACACCAATCTATCACTGGACACTCACTCACATAAACACACTATATGGGGCAATTTGGAGAATTCAATTGACCTTGATCCATGTTTTTGGACTGTGGGAGGAAACCGGAGAACCAGGAGGAAACCCATGCGGACACGGGGAGACCGTTTCGGGCGCTGGGCAGATACACCCAGGACAGGGTGCCAATCTATCACTGGACACTCACTCACTCACACACACTCTATATGGGGCAATTTGGAGAATTCAATTGACTTGATCCATGTTTTTGGACTGTGGGAGGAAACCGGAGAATCCGGAGGAAACCCACGCGGACACGGGGAGACACACACTCACTCACACAGACACACACTATGTAGTGCAAATTAGAGCATTTAATTTACCTTGAATCCACGTGTTTGGACTGTGGAAAGGAAAGCGAACCCTGAGGACTCGCTGACAGGCGAACGTGCTCACCACTAAACCACCTTTAGGGGAGAACGTTTGGGGCGCTGGGCAGATACACCCAGGACAGGGCGTCAATCTATTAGTGGGCACACACAGACACACACTATATGGGGCAATTTAGAGCATTCACTTTACCTTAATCTATGTTTTTGGACTGTGAGATGGAGAGAACATGGAAACTCCACCCATACTGGGATTCGACCCTGGATCCCCAGCGCTGAGAGGCGAACGTGCTAACTACTAAGCCACCGTGCCGCCCCAGCTGTAGTTTCTAACAAGCAAAATGAATTCTACTGCAGGACAGATATTAAGGATGTTTACAGGGGATGTATTGGGACTGAGACTTTTGTAATTCGTCATCTGTGATTTCTCTTTTGGTAACGTTAATTGAAACCGGGCAATGTTTTAATTAATACTCGTTTTGTTCTCTTCTTTTACCAGCTGTTATTTAATCGTGCCATGCCGACCAGCATCCATAACCGAGCGACACAAGTCTGTCCTCCGGCTCCTATCGTTATCGAGAAGTTATCTTCTCGTGAGGAACGCTACGATGAGAACGAGAGCTGCAGAAGCTCCTTGCGCCTTTCGGTCATTTCTGAGGACAGACTTCAGGCTGCAGTGAAACTCGCTAAAAGAGACCTGCACAGAAAACGACGCGAGTCCCTCAGAAGTCCTCCTCATGAGAGAGGTCAAGAGAGGTCACCCAGCCATGAAATACATAATGCAGCTTCTTACCAGGTAGCAGCAGTTCTGTCCATATACACTGTGTTCCAAATGACCCATCCATTATCTCCCGCTTTATCCTCTATTAGGGTCGTGGTGGGGTTCTCCATGCCCATCCAGGGGAGAATGTCTCGGGCGCTGGGCAGATACACCCAGGACAGGGCGCCAATCCATCCCTGGGCACACACTCACTCACACAGACACACTCTATATGGGGCAATTTGGAGAACTCAATTGACTTGATCCATGTTTTTGGACTGTGGGAGGAAACCGGAGAACCCGGAGGAAACCCACACGGACACGGGGAGAACATGGAAACTCCACCCAGATGGAGATTCGAACCGGGAATCCCTAGTGCTGAGAGGAGAACATGCTAAACCGCTAAGCCACCGTGCCGCCCTTGTTCCAAATTCATTCATTCATTCATTATCTTCCGCTTTATCCTCTATTAGGGTCACGGGGGGGGGTTCCCCATGCCCACCCAGGGGAGAACGTTTCGGGCGCTGGGCAGATACACCCAGGACAGGTCGCCAATCTATCACTGGGCACACACTCACTCACACAGACACACTCTATATGGGGCAATTTGGAGAACTCAATTAACTTGATCCATGTTTTTGGACTGTGGGAGGAAACCGGAGAACCTGGAGGAAACCCAAGTGGACACAGGGAGAACATGGAAACTCCATCCAGATGGGGATTCGAACCGGGAATCCCTAGTGCTGAGAGGAGAACATGCTAAACCACTAAGCCACCGTGCCGCCCTTGTTCCAAATTCATCCAGTCATTCATTATCTTCCGCTTTATCCTCTATTAGGGTCGCGGGGGGGTTCCCCATGCCCATCCAGGGGAGAATGTTTCGGGCGCTGGGCAGATACACCCAGAACAGGGCGCCAATCCATCGCTGGGCACACACTCACTCACACAGACACACTCTATATGGGGCAAATTGGAGAACTCAATTGATTTTGATCCATGTTTTTGGACGGTGGGAGGAAACCGGAGAACTCGGAGGAAACCCACGCGGACACGGGGAGAACATGGAAACTCCACCCAGATGGGGATTCGAACCGGGAATCCCTAGTGCTGAGAGGAGAACATGCTAAACCACTCATCCGCCATTCATCATGTAATAATGTGTTTTTCCAAAAATAACATGAAGCCTTCCGTTATATTTAGAATGGACCTTCCACTGTGGAGAAACATCACACAGGAGGTTCAGACAGACCAGGCTGTTCACATGTGCTGGTTTATACGTCTCCGAAACGTTCTGGTCTCAACGTGGCTGACGTCGCTCAGTCCCCGCCCACTAAAGACCCGGGGCCGAGCACCGGCGGCGGGAGGCCCCAGCTGAGCAGAGAGGTTCAGAAACTACAGAAAGAGCTGTCTGCGTACGTTCAAAGGATCGAACAGCTGATCAGTAAAGGTGGGAGCCGCGTTGGTTTGGTTTATGGCAGTGATTCTCAATTATTTTCTGTTAAGCCCCCCCCCCCCCCCCCCCCCCCCCGAAAAAACCATTTCCCCCCCCCCCCCCCCTCCCCCTAGGAAGAAGAGAACTTTTTGCGCCCCCCCCCCCCCCCCCACACACACACACACTCACCCCCCCCCCCCCCCCCCCCGTACATGACAAAATGGGATGAAAATGTATTTTTACACGCCCACTGTAGTATCATTTGTCTATAAATTTGTTATAAGTACACCTCGTTTATAACATTCATTCATTCATTATCTCCCGCTTTATCCTCTATTAGGGTCACGGGGGGGTTCCCCATGCCCATCCAGGGGAGAACATCTCGGGCGCTGGGCAGATACACCCAGGACAGGGCGCCAATCCATCGCTGGGTACACACTCACTCACACAGACACACTCTATATGGGGCAATTTGGAGAATATGGGGCAATTTGGATAATTAAAATGTTTTTGGACTGTGGGAGGAAACCGGAGAACCCGGAGGAAACCCACGCAGACACGGGGAGAACATGGAAACTCCACCCAGATGGGGATTCGAACCGGGAATCCCTAGCGCTGAGAGGAGAACATGCTAACCACTAAGCCACCGTGCCGCCTCTATTATAACAATGTCTCCTTATTAACAATAAAGAAAACAAAAAAGAAAGAAATATAGATCAACTTTTCATTCATTCATTCATTATCTCCCGCTTTATCCTCTAGTAGGGTCGCGGTGCGGTTCCCCATGCCCATCCAGGGGAGAACATCTCGGGCGCTGGGCAGATACACCCAGGACAGGCTGCCAATCCATCGCTGGGCACACACTCACTCACACAGACACACTCTATATGGGGCAATTTTGAGAATTCAATTAACTTGATCCATGTTTTTGGACTGTGGGAGGAAACCGGAGAACCCGGAGGAAACCCACGCAGACACGGGGAGAACATGGAAACTCCACCCAGATGGGGATTCGAACCGGGAATCCCTAGTGCTGAGAGGCGAACGTGCTAACCACTAAGCCACCGTGCCGCCGAAATAAAATCAATAAATAATAATAAATTCAAATTCATCAGCAACATTATGTTACCAGCTGTCCGTCTTTCCCCGGGAGAGGGCGGCTACGCGGAGTCGATGCGTACAACCGCTCGCGCCTAGTGAGCGCTTTCCGGGCACCGACCACGTGGGGAATAATGCGTTCGTCGGTCCACGGAAGCACTCCCACGAATACGACCTGCGCGGGGAAGATGCGCAGCGCCGCAACGTGGTTGAACGCGGAAGGAGAGTCCAAAAGAACACCGGGATAAAATCCAAAATAGAATTTATTCAAAATCGGTGACGGGACACCAACAGAAAGGGGGGAACAAACGAACAAAGTAACAAAGGGCATAATAACCACAAAACAAAGACGTGCGCCGACTTAGAGGAAAACGAAGACTAAATACAAAACCAACTTAACACGTGCACAAAACAAACCAATCACCCAACTGAGACAATTAAGGGGGACGAGGGACCATAATTTATTCAGGAGCATAATGTATTATTAACACTTTAATCTACAAAACAAAAATGAATACAACAATCTGTGCTGTTTTTTTTTTTTTTTTTTGAGGAAGTCAGAACTAATGTCTCTAACGCGTCCGTTTTGCAGCACAGCTTTTCTGAAGTAGTTTTCATAAAGCGGGATGATCGCTGCTCTACGCATCACGTTTTCGATTAAAAACTCAAGCGGTTATCAGTATGATTGGGGTGTAAGTCAGTGATTCTCAATTATTTTCTGTTAAGCCCCCCCTAGGAAGAAGAAAACTTTTTGCGCCACCCCGTACATGACAAAATGGGATGAAAAAGTATTTTTACACACCCACTGTAGTATGATTTGTCTATAAATTTGTTCTAAGTACACCTCGTTTATAACAATGTCTCCTTATTAACAATAAAAAAAAACAAAAAAGAAAGAAATATAGATCAACTTAGAACAAAGAATCATTGTATTAACTTTGTTTTTTAGTTTGTAACAGAAACGAATGAAATCCTTATTTAAACATGAACCATTTTTGAACTGACCGGCATTTGATACTGAAAAATGAAATGAAATAAAATCAATAAATAATAATAAATTCAAATTCATCAGCAACATTAATTCAGGAGCACAATATATTACCACTTTAACCTACAAAACAAAAATGAATACGACAATTTGTGCTGTTTTTTTTTTTATCAAAATGTGGAAGTCAGAACTGATGTCTACAACGCGTCCGTTTTGCAGCACACAGCTTTTCTGAAGTAGCTTTCATAAAGCGGGATGACTGCTGGCTCTGCGCGTCGCGTTTACGATTAAAACTCAAGCGGTTATCAGTGTGATTGGGGTGTAATGTCTTTAAGTGACACCTTCATTTATTTCACGCTGTCCGCTGCCAACATTTAAAGACACAGAAGACACACCGCTCTTTCTTCGTCTCCCACCTCAGTTACCGTGAAACCAAGCGCTACTGTTAGCGTCGTCCGTTCTTCCCCGGAGGAGGCCGGCTAACGCGGAGTTGCTGCGTTCAGCCGCTCACGCCTAGTGAGCGCTCCCGGGTACCGACCACGCGGGGAATATAGCGTGCGTGGGTCCGAGGAACGCTCCCACGAGTATGACCCACGCGGAGAAGATGCGCAGCGTCGCAAACGTGGTTGTACGCGGAAAGAGAGTTCAACAAACACCGGGATAAAATCCAAAATGTATAATTTAATAAAAATTGGTTTAGGGACACCAACGAAAAGGGGGAACAAACAAACAACGTAACATTGGGTATATAAACCACAAAACAAAGACGTGAGCCAAAGAGAAGGAAAACTCAGAATAAATACAAAAGGAACTAAACACGTGAACAAAACAAACCAATCACCCAACTGAAACAATTAAGGACACAAACGAGGGACAGGTGCCATAGGCACCTGTGACAGCTACATACACTTTCCTCGTTTTAACTTTCGGTTGACTTTTGTTGCTCTCATTATCTTCGTCTCTCTCCTCGTCTCTGTTAAATATTTCTCCATGTTGTCTCTTGAGGGTTTGTTCAGTACACTTAATATCACTTGCTCTGTGATTTCTTGTTATGCGCCCCCCTTAGGGGGGTCGCCCCACTATTTGAGAAGCACTGGTTTATGGGATGTTTATGAAAAGCAAGGCTTCATTAATGACTGGACTTTGCAGGAAGAACGGTGGAAACTCTGGAGCCAGACGAGAAGCGCAAAATCGAAATCCGCCACCAGGAGCAGGCTGCTCGTTCCTCACGGATTGTCTACGTTTTACAGCAGCAGGTCTGAATGTTCTGCACGTCTGTAGATGCTGTGTTAGATTAATAGGCCTTATTTGGAGACATTTTTCCTTTATAAGCCACTACGGAGGCTTAGTTGTTAGCACGTTCGTCTCTCTGCGCTAGGGATTCCTGGTTCGAATCCCCATCTGGGTGGAGTTTCCATGTTCTCCCTGTGTCCGTGTGGGTTTCCTCCGGGTTCTCCGGTTTCCTCCCACAGTCCAAAAACATGGATCAAGTCAATTGAGTTCTCCAAATTGCCCCATATAGAGTGTGTCTGTGTGAGTGAGTGTGTGCCCAGCGATGGATTGGCGTCCTGTCCTGGGTGTATCTGCCCAGTGCCCGAAACGTTCTCCCCTGGATGGGCATGGGGAACCCCCCCGCGACCCTAATATAGGATAAAGCGGAAGATAATGTATGAATGAATGTATAAGTATTTTTATTTATTTATTAATTGTTTTTAATATATAATTCATTCATTCATTCATTATCTCCCGCTTTATCCTCTATTAGGGTCGCGGTGGGGTTCCCCATGCCCATCCAGGAGAGAACGTCTCGGGCGCTGGGCAGATAGACCCAGGACAGGGCGCCAATCCATCGCTAGGCACACACTCACTCACTCACACAGACACACTCTACATGGGGCAATTTTTGAGAATTCAATTGACTTGATCCATGTTTTTGGACTGTGGGAGGAAACCGGAGAACCCAGAGGAAACCCACGCGGACACGGGGAGAACATGGGGAGAACATACTAGTGCTGAGAGGAGAACATGCTGACCACTAAGCCACCGTGCCGTCTATATATATAATTGTTTTTGGAAATTACAATACAATAAGAAAAATATGTTTAATTAATACTTAATAATAGATAAAAGTCTTGTTGATGTGTGTTTTGCTATTAGAATGTAAGAATTCTGAGAAATGTAATTCTCTTTACATCCAGGTAAAAGAAATTCAGGAGGATTTGGATAAGCTCCGTTCTCCAAGCACAAAACCTGCTAAAAAAGTAAGAAAGTTAATATTTTTCATAGGGCTGTATTCAACTACAGATTTTCGTAGTCGAATCTGATTTTTCAGATTTTCCCTATAGTCGACTGATGGTCGAATCAGTTAAAATTTCACCACAAGATGGCGCTATAAGCATAGTTAAAAAAAAAAAAAATTTTTTTTAAATATTTTACTTGTTTTTCTAACAAAAGAAAACCTTTTTTTTTTTGTTGTTCTTTTTTCTTTTAGAAATTAGGATGATTTTATTTGACAAAAGGCTATATATATAACGAAACCAAAGATATTTCATGTAAAAACTAGGGGTGAGCTGCAATATTCGCTGATTCGACGATTCGATTCGGAGAACCGTAGTCGACTATGAACCTCATAGTTGAATGTACCATTTTGACCACATGGGGGTGCCCATGGCTGCTTCTAAGCATTAGTTTTTACATGAAATGTCTTTGTTTTCGTTATATATATAGCCTTTTGTCAAATGAAATCATCCTAATTTCTAGAAAAAAAAAAAAAAAAGAAAAAAAAAAAAAAAGGTTTTCTTTTGTTATAAAAACAAGTAAAATATATATATATATATATTTTTAAAAACTACGCTTATAGCGCCATCTTGTGGTGAAATTTTAACTGATTCGACTATCAGTCGACTATAGGGAAAATCTGAAAAATCAGATTCGACTACGAAAATTTGTAGTTGAAAACAGCCCTAGTAAAAACTAATGCTTAGCAGCAGCCATGGACACCCCCATGTGGTCAAAATGGTACATTCGACTATGAGGTTCATAGTCGACTACGGTTCTCCGAATCGAATCGTCGAATCAGCGAATATTGCAGCTCACCCCTAATTTTTAATGGTTTTTGCTCAGTATTTTAATGCTAATATATAATTAGTTTTATCTTTGTGTGCGTCGCAGTGCATGGCAGTGGACAGACTGGCAGCGGCTCACCGCGGCACAGTGCGAGCCATGCAGGCCTTCATTAACCAGCTTTCAGACCCGACGGAGTCCCGAGTGACTGCTCACTTTAAAGAGTTGGGTCAGCTCATACGCCAACTGTCTCTCTGTTCTGCTAAAGTGGAGGCTGGACCGAGTTCAGTGCTACGAGCGACCACCCGGGACATCCTGCACAAATTAGAAGTAATTAGAAATGGATTAAACATGTAGCCTTTATATTAGAATGTAAAGATATGAATGAGGGCGGCACGGTGGCTTAGTGGTTAGCATGTTCTCCTTTCAGCACTAGGGATTCCCGTTTCGAATCCCAATCTGCGTGGAGTTTCCATGTTCTCCCCGTGTCCGTGTGGGTTTCCTCCGGGTTCTCCGGTTTCCTCCCACAGTCCAGAAATATGGATCAAGTTAATTGAGTTCTCCAAATTGCCCCATATAGTGTGTGTGTGTGAGTGAATGTGTTCCCAGCGATGGATTTGCGCCCTGTCCTGGGTGTATCTGCCCAGCGCCCGAGACGTTCTCCCCTGGATGGGCATGGGGAACCCCACCGCGACCCTAATAGAGGATAAAGCGGAAGGTAATGAATGAATGAACTTTAAACGATGGACGGCACGGTGGCTTAGTAGTTAGCATGTTCTCCTCTCAGCGCTAGGGATTCCCGGTTCGAATCCCAATCTGGGTGGAGTTTCCATGTTCTCCCCGTGTCTGCGTGGGTTCTCCGCTTTCCTCCCACAGTCCAAAAACATGGATCAAGTCAATTGAATTCTCCAAATTGCCCCATATAGAGTGTGTCTGTGTGAGTGAATGTGTTCCCAGCGATGGATTGGCGCCCTGTTCTGGGTCTATCTGCCCAGCGCCTGAAACGTTCTCCCCTGGATGGGCATGGGGAACCCCACCGCGACCCTAATAGAGGATAAAGCGGAAGATGAATGAATAAATGAGTGTTGTTTAAACGTCAGGGCGGCACGGTGGCTTAGTGGTTAGCATGTTCTCCTCTCAGCGCTAGGGATTCCCGGTTCGAATCCCAATCTGGGTGGAGTTTGCATGTTCTCCCCGTGTCTGCGTGGGTTTCCTCCGGGTTCTCCGGTTTCCTCCCACAGTCCAAAAACATGGATCAAGTCAATTGAATTCTCCAAATTGCCCCATATAGAGTGTGTCTGTCTGAGTAAGAGTGTTCCCAACAATAGATTGGTGCCCTGTCCTGGGTCTATCTGCACAGTATGGGTGTATCTGCCCTGGGTGTTTGCCTACAGTACTTACACTTCAGCCATGGTACTTGGTGGGACCGGGAATCGACCCGGAGACCTTCAGGTCAAAAGGCTGGTTCCTTAACCACAACTGCCCCGTTTTTTGCTGATATGTTTCACCTTGTGACCTCTGTCCCTATTTTTTGCATTGATGCTCGTTTATTTTTAATCACAGATCCTGGACTTGGCTCTGAGTAAGCAGGAACGTCCTCTGGAGAAGGACATTTGTATGAAACCTATTCACTCCCCCAAACCTAGAGTACTCAGCTCGTCCCCGCCGCACGTCCCGCCCTTCAGAGCTGCTCAAAGACCAAAGAAATCGTCTGTTCCAAAAAAGAACGTTGCTGGTGGGTTTAATAACCGTTGCAAAATTACCATAGATTTAGTTCTTGCTAATTTATTTAAAGTTGTTTTCAAATGCTAGGGATTCCCGGTTCGAATCCCCATCTGGGTGGAGTTTCCATGTTCTCCCCGTGTCTGCGTGGGTTTCCTCCGGGTTCTCCGGTTTCCTCCCACAGTCCAAAAACATGGATCAAGTCAATTGAGTTCTCCAAATTGCCCCATATAGAGTGTGTCTGTGTGAGTGAGTGTGTGCCCAGCGATGGATTGGCGCCCTGTCCTGGGTGTATCTGCCCAGCGCCCGAAACGTTCTCCCCTGGATGGGCATGGGGAACCCCACAGCGACCCTAATAGAGGATAAAGCGGGAGATAATGGATGAATATTATTATTTTTATAGTATTTATTATGAAAATTTATTCAAATGCAGACACTTTTCCTAAAGTCTTTATCAGAATTAGAATACTGTATTAATCCCCGGTGGGGAAATTTCAGGTATTTATGATATTCAAGATATATTTATGAGGACTTCATTCCATTGTAAGCTGAATTATACAAAAAAAGAAAATTGGAATTGTTTCAAAATCTGTTTTAATAATGAAATGTAATAATTTTGTTCTGTAAACATACAAAACCTCAACTAAATTATATTTATCTTTGGTATATTTGTAGGTCGACCTCGTCGAGCGAGAAATCTGGCGAATCAGGAGCGCAGTGAGATTTTAAAGGCTAGGCTCATGAGTCTGGTACGGCAGAAAGAAGAGGATCAGGGACATGCAGCCGCCGCAGCCATCCCTAAACCAGCGTTTGATTTGATGAATGCAGAAAAGAACAAGGTAAAGCAATGAAACAAGCATGGTTGAGTTTTTAATTTAGTTAATTAATTTCCATCCATCCATTATCTCCCGCTTTATCCTCTATTAGGGTCACGGGGGGGTTCCTCATGCCCATCCAGGGGAGAACGTTTCGGGCGCTGGGCAGATACACCCAGGACAGGGCGCCAATCCATCGCTGGGCACACACTCACTCACACAGACACAATCTATAAGGGGCAATTTGGAGAATTCAATTGACTTGATCCATGTTTTTGGACTGTGGGAGGAAACCAGAGAACCCGGAGGAAACCCACGCAGACACGGGGAGAACATGGAAACTCCACCCAGATGGGGATTCGAACCAGGAATCCCTAGTGCTGAGAGGAGAACATGCTAACCACTAAGCCACCGTGCCGCCCAAATTAATTCATTCATTCATCATCTCCCGCTTTATCCTCTATTAGGATCGCAGGGGGGGTTCCCCGTGCCCATCCAGGGGAGAACGCCTCGGGCGCTGGGCAGATTCACCCAGGACAGGGCGCCAATCCATCGCTGGGCACACACTCACTCACACAGACACACTCTATATGGGGCAATTTGGAGAATTCAATTGACTTGATCCATGTTTTTGGACTGTGGGAGGAAACCGGAGAACCCGGAGGAAACCCACGCAGACACGGGGAGAACATGGAAACTTCGAACCGGGAATCCCTAGTGCTGAGAGGAGAACGTGCTAACCACTAAGACACTGTGCCGCCCAATTAATTAATTAATTAATTTATTTATTTTTGAGGTCATACATACGGAGCAAAAAAAAAACTGCATTGCTTTCCATCCATCCATTATCTTCCGATTTATCCTCTTTTATGGTGGGGGGGGGTTCCCCATGCCCATCCAGGGGAGAACGTTTCGGGCGCTGGGCAGATACACCCAGGACAGGGCGCCAATCTATCACTGGGCAACTCTACATTTTGTTACCACTACATTATATACAGTACAACACTTTAAACTAGGGGTGAGCTGCAATATTTGCTGATTTGACGATTCGATTCGGAGAACCGTAGTCGACTATGAACCTCATAGTCGAATGTACCATTTTGACCACATGGGGGTGCCCATGGCTGCTGCTAAGCATTAGTTTTTACATGAAATGTCTTTGTTTTTGTTATATATATAGCCTTTTATTAAATAAAATCATCCTAATTTCTAGGAAAAAAAAGAAAAAAACAAAAAAACAAGTTAGAAAAACAAGTAAAATATAAATAAATAAAAAAAACTACGCTTATAGCGCCATCTTGTGGTGAAATTTTAACTGATTCGACTATCAGTCGACTATAGGGAAAATCTGACGGATCAGATTCGACTATGAAAATCTTTAGTTGAAGACACCCCTACTTTAAACAATAAAAACTTTTTTATTTTTTTTATTTATTTATTATTTTTTTTATAAAGTTGTTAAAAAGGCCACATGACTTTTGACTTTTCTGTGTAAATAAAATTGTGCATGGGCTTTTAGTCGTATCCGATCCTTGGATCCTCTATATTTCAGTTTACAATAAACCTGATCCATGCCTTTAATGGTGAAGGTTTTCATGATGTAGGTCACGTAATTTCTCAACCATAGTTGCAAACGATCCACTGGGGGGAAGATTACTATCTCCAATTTAATCATTAGGTAAGCGTTCGTAAAGAATACAATAATTATAGGCCCTTGAGCAAGGCTCCATTGCTCCAGATGACATAATTGATGTAATAATGTCATCAAGTGGACAGTGAGATGCTTATAAAGGGCTGTTACATTTTGTTTTTCAGATGGCTGTTGCTGCTCGCGATGCTGGTTTTCAGCAGCCTACGGTTTCATCCAGACTCCGAGAACTTCAGCCAGTGCAGAAAGAAGCTGTGGTGCCCTGGATCCCCACCTCACCTCATTCATCCACTAAACAGAGGTTCGAGAAACCTACGGTTTTACGCTCATTACAGCTGAATAAAATAATTCTGTGCCAATTACAAGTTGTTAAATGATAAGCATCCATCCATTATCTTCAGCTTTATCCTCTACTAGAGTCACGGGGGGGTTCCCCATGCCCATCTAGAGGAGAACGTCTCGGGCGCTGGGCAGATACACCCAGGACAGGGTGCCAATCTATCGCTGGGCACACACTCACTCACACAAACACACTCTATATGGGGCAATTTGGAGAATTTAATTGACTTGATCCATGTTTTTGGACTGTGAGAGGAAACCGGAGAACGTGGAGGAAACCCACGCAGAAACGGGGAGAACATGGAAACTCCACCCAGATTGGGATTTGAACTGGGAATCCCTAGTGCTGAGAGGAGAACATGCTAAACACTAAACCACCCTGCTGCCACTCTTTACTATCCATCCATCCATTATCTTCCGCTTTATCCTCTACTAAGGATATGGGGGGGGAGTTCCCCATGCCCATCCAGGGGAGAACGTTTCGGGCGCTGGGCAGATACACCCAGGACGGCGCCAATCTATCACTGGGCACACACTCACTCACACAGACACTCTCTATATGGGGCATTTTAAAGAATTCAATTGACCTTGATCCATGTTTTTGGACCGTGGGAGGAAACCGGAGAACCCGGAGGAAACCCACACGGACACGGGGAAAACATGGAAACTCCACCCAGATTGGGATTCGAACCGGGAATGTCCAGCACTGAGAGGAGAACGTGCTAACCACTAAACCACCGTGACGCCACTCTTTACTATCCATCCATCCATCATCTTCTGCTTTATCCTCTACTAAGGATGGGGGGGGGGTATCTGACATGTTTTGGTGCTGGGCAGATACACCCAGGACAGGGCACCACCGAGGAGAACATGCTAACCACTAAGCCACCGTACCGCCCCACCTCTGTACTAATGGATCTCAATTCTTCATATTACAAAAATACTCACTAAGAAATCATTTTAAATCACATGCTTTAAAATGTTGGTCCCCTGATGTACAGGAATATAAAAAGAAACAACAGGCTGCTGAATATAGTTTTTGACCAATTAGTATCCGGTTTGTTTGTTTTAAAAGAATAACCTGAGAACGGTGTATTTCTGCTTTGCAGAGCTGGGTCAAGCAAGCCGCAACCGCGCTGCCTGTTCTCCCCAGAAAAGAGCCCCTCACGGGACAAGATGAGCACCGAGAATGTAAAGAAATCTGTAAACAAGGCCCTCAGGTTAGACATCCCGCCATGAATTAATACAAACACACTCTATATGGGGCAACTTGGAGAATTCAATTGACCTTGATCCATGTTTTTGGAGTGTGGGAGGAAACCGGGAACCCGGAGGAAACCCACGCGGACACTGGGAGAACATGGAAACTCCACCCAGATTGGGATTCGAACCGGGAATCCCCATCACTGAGAGGAGAACATGCCAAACACTAAGCCACCATGCCGCCCAAAACCTTAATATATTTTATCCATCCATTCATTATCTTCCGCTTTATCCTATATTAGTGTTGCGGGGGTTCCTCATGCCCATCCAGGGGAGAACGTTTCGGGCGCTGGGCAGATACACCCAGGACAGGGCGCCAATCCATCACTGGGCACACACTCACTCACACAGACACACTCTTTATGGGGCAATTTGGAGAACCCAATTGACTTGATCCATGTTTTTGGACTGTGGGAGGAAACCGGAGAACCCGGAGGAAACCCACGTGGACACGGGGAGAACATGGAAACTCCACCCAGATGGGGATTCAAGCCGGGAATCCCTAGCGCTGAGAGGAGAACATGCAAACCACTAAGCCACCATTCCGCCCAAAACCTTAATATATTTTATCTTATAAAATATATATACATCATAAAATGATCATTTATGTTTTTAATTAGCTAAATCATTTCACGATCACATGTGCTCCCGTTGGTAAGTTTGATTATTTCAACACTTTCCGATAACAGGATCACATGACCCTCATCTCATTTCCAGCAGAGTTAATTTAATAATGGTTTTGTTACGGTGGAAACTGCTGTTAACGTCTTCGGCGCATCACTGGCAGCTCTGCAGTCATTATCTGACCTTTGATCAAAGCTCGTCACAGCAGTAGTTCTGGCCTCACCCTCAAATGAAATGTTTTCTGTATCTCTGTAATAAGTATGAATAATGTCTCCCTGAATAAGATGATTCGTTTGGTATGTAGCGTCACGTTCCGAGCCGAATCGTAATGAAATTAATGATGGATGTAGTCCTGATAATTTGTGTGTGTTCGTATGTGCGCGTGCTTGCACTGCAGAACGGCCTGGCTGGATACAGTGTCAGAAAACAGACTCCCAGAGTTCAATCCAGGTGGTAAAGCCAAAGAAGAGAACATCAGCAAAACCAGGTAGAGAACCCACAATGTTCCATGGAAGCTTGTGTATGATCTTTTATATATGTATTATTATATATTATATATATGGGCGGCACGGTGGCTTAGTGGTTAGCACGGTCGCCTCTCAGCGCTAGTTCCCGGTTCGAATCCCCATCTGGGTGGAGTTTCCATGTTCTCCCCTTGTCCGCGTGGGTTTCCTCCGGGTTCTCCGGTTTCCTCCCACAGTCCAAAAACATGGATCAAGTTAATTGAGTTCTCCAAATTGCCCCATATAGAGTGTGTGTGAGTGAGTGTCTGCCCAGCGATAGATTGGCGCCCTGTCCTGGGTTCCCAGCGCCCGAGACGTTCTCCCATGGATGGGTATGGGGAACCCCACAGCGACCCTAATAGAGGAAAATGCGGAAGATAATGTATGAATGAATGAATGAATGAATGAATGAATGAATAGTGTACATATATATATATATATATATATATATATATATATATATATATATATATATATATATATATATATATATATATATATATATATATATATATAAATATATGTGTATATATATATATATATATATATATATATATATATATATATATATATACATGTAGCTGTTGATCTACCTGTATAATCCTATATATATATATATATATATATATACATATATATACATATATATATATATATATATATATATATATATATATATACATACATCAGTGATGTGTGTGTGTGTGTATATATATTTGTGTGTGTGTGTGTGTGTGTATATATATATATATATATATATATATATATATATATATATATATATATATATATATACATGTAGCTGTTGATCTACCTGTATAATCCTATATATATATATATATATATATATTTATATATATATATATATACAGTTGTGATCAAATTTATTCAACCCCCAATGCTGCGAAGGGTTTTATGGAATTCAGTGCACATTTGTAATTGTGTTCATAATGAAATCTTACAAGGACTTGTTAAAGAACTAAATGCAACTAAGATAGCATCAATTGTTTTTGTCATAAAGTATTAAATGGCCTTTTTGTGATTTCTTCATTGACACAATTATTCAACCCCTTTACAACTACCACTCATAAGAACAGAGGTTCATTCCAGTGTTTTCAATCAGGTATTGAAAACACCTGTGGATGTCAACGAGCAGCAATCAAGCATGATCAGCACCAATTAGGCAGATTTCAAAGGACTTTGATACTCAGCTCCTTCTAGACATCTACTGGTGTGTTTACAAGCATGGTGAAGGCAAGAGAATGGTCCCAGAAGACAAGAGAAGAGGTTATTGCTCTTCACAAGAATGGCAATGGATATAAAAAGATTGCGAAGTTGTTAAATATTCCAAGAGACACTATCGGAAGTATCATTCGCAAGTTCAAGTTAAAGGGCACAGTGGAAACGTTACCTGGTCGTGGCAGAAAGAAGATCCTGACCGCGACTGCTGTGCGCTACCTGAAGCGCAATGTGGAGAAAAATCCCCGCGTGACTGCTAAGGAACTGAAAAAAGACCTGTCAGATGTGGGCACTGAAGTTTCAGCTCAGACAATAAGGCGCGCACTGCATAACGAAGACCTCCATGCCAGAACTCCCAGGCGCACCCCCTTGCTGACTCCAAAGAACAAGAAAAGTCGACTGCAGTATGCCAAAAGTCATGTGGACAAGCCACAAAGGTTTTGGGACAGTGTACTGTGGTCAGATGAAACTAAATTAGAACTGTTTGGGACAATGGACCAGCGCTATGTTTGGAGGAGGAAGAACCAGGCTTATGAACAAAAGAACACCTTGCCTACTGTGAAGCATGGCGGGGGGTCAATTATGCTTTGGGGCTGTTTTGCTTCTAATGGTACAGGAAAGCTTCAACGTGTGCAGGGTACCATGAATTCCCTTCAGTACCAGGAGATCTTGGAGGAAAATGTGATGGAGTCAGTCACAAACCTGCGGCTTGGGAGACGTTGGACCTTCCAACAGGACAATGATCCGAAGCACACATCCAAGTCCACTAGAGCATGGTTGAACATGAAAGGCTGGAACATTCTAGAGTGGCCATCGCAATCACCAGACTTAAATCCAATTGAGAACCTCTGTTGGGACCTAAAGAAGGCAGTTGCAGTGCGCAAGCCTAAGAATGTGACTGAACTGGAGGCTTTTGCCCATGAAGAATGGGCTAAGATACCCATAGGTCGCTGCAAGACACTTGTGTCAAGCTATGCTTCACGCTTGAAAGCTGTCATAACTGGAAAAGGATGTTGTACTAAGTACTGAAAAATAATGTCACTAGGGGGTTGAATAAAACTGATAATGATGTGAGCACAGTAAAGACATTTGTGGTTATTCCATCATAAATATTATGTTATATTTGTCTAATTTATAAGTGCCTCTTTGATATAATTGTAAATAAGATGACTGAAATGATCCAAATCAATGTCAAACTGGCCAAAACACTTTATTTCAGTGGGGGTTGAATAAATTTGATCACAACTGTGTATATATATATATATATATATATATATATATATATATATATATATATATATATATATATATATATATACACATCAGGGATGTGTGTGTGTGTATATTTTTGTGTGTGTGTATGTATATATATATATATATATATATATATATATATATATATATATATAATATATATATATATATATATATATATATATATATATATATATATATATATATATATATATATATATATAATGTGTGTGTATGTATGTGTGTGTATATATATATATATATATATATATATATATATATATATATATATATATATAAATATAATAATTTCTAATCATAAAATGATATGTGACAGGGCTGCGGTGGGTTCTCCAACTCGTCGTGTTGAGTTTGAGAACAATGCGCCAAGGAAAGGACTCCAGTCTCTGGCTCACCATGAAGAGGTAACTCTCAATAAAAGCTTTTTTTAACTTAACCTGTTGCTTATGCCCCTAAACATGTCTCTAATTAATGTCAGTGTATTTATTTTAATGACATAAGCAGTGGCACGGTGGCTTAGTGTTTACTTTACTGTGACTGTAACAACTAACATGCTGGTACAATAACCAAAGCAACATATATATATATATATATATATATATATATATATATATATATATATATATATATATATAGTTAATAATAAAATGATTTTTTTTGTTTGCTCAGGCTGCAGCACTTGCAGATCCATCAAGTGGAGCTGTGCGTGAAATCACAAGTGAGCCTACGAATGCATTTGAGTACAGACTGATTCAGGAACCGTTCCTGGAAAGTACGCTGTTGCGTATGCAGCAGATAGAGGTCAGCACAACCAGCTACTTTAATTATTTGGTTTGTTGGTTTATGTTTCTGATTGTACAGTGCTCAGGAAGTAGATCTCAGGTTCGGGTTCCAGTGTTAAGGTCTTTGCTCAGGGACTAATACTGGGATATGACCCCACAATCTTTAGATTGATACCCCAACACTCTAACCACTGATTTACCACACACACACACACACACACACACACACACACACACACACACACACAAGTTGATGGAAATGAAGTTTGATGGCATGATTTCTCTTTTCTCCACTGTGGTGTTTAGAAAGATGAGGAGTCGGTCCGGAGGCGTTTCGCTATGATCTCCTACTCTGACCCGCTTTTGGAGATGAACCATGGTAAGAAAAAAAGTTGTTCACTCATCATGTACAACATACTGTACATGTAACGTAAATTATATTTACCCTGAAATTAAAAGATCTTTAAAAATATCTATTAAACTCACTCACACACACACACACACACACACACACACACACACACACACACAATACTCTGAAAATAAATACTCTGAAAAAACTTATTACCACACCAAGTATCTCCTATACCACATATACATTTCTTTAACATTTGCACATGTGTTTATTGTATATTGTTTGCTGTTTAATGTGTGTGTGTGTGTGTGTGTGTATATATATATATGGTTCGAGTTGGTTTCTTTGGCTAGGGATTCCCGGTTCAAATCCCCATCTGGGTTGAGTTTCCATGTTCTCCCTGTGTCCGCATGGGCTTCCTCCGGGTTCTCCGGTTTCCTCCCACAGTCCAAAAACATGGATCAAGTCAATTGAGTTCTCCAAATTGCCCCATATAGAGTGTGTCTGTGTGAGTGAGTGTGTGCCCAGTGATAGATTGGCGTCCTGTCCTGGGTGTGTCTGCCTAGCGCCCGAAACATTCTCCCCTGGATGGGCATGGGGAACCCCCCCGCCACCCTAATATAGGATAATAGCAGAAGATAATGGATGGATGGATGGATATATATATATATATATATATATATATATATATATATATATATATATATATATATATATATATTGTATTTTATTGTATATTTTTATATGTACAGTTTTATTGTTTTACTGGAATTGACCAGAAGGTGGCAGTAATGTTAAAGCATTTTGTTCTCTTTCCATGATTATGGCAGACTTGAGAAAACAGGATATTTGCAGACCAGGCTCTCCACAACCCATTCGACTGACCAGACCCATTCAGAAACATTCCTGGACTGGAGATATCCACCTACAGAAGCCAGTGGAGACCGGGTAAGTGACAGTGTGGCCCTTAAATATATGAACATGGTTTGTCTGGCTCATCAATCAGTCAGAGACAACTGAGTAAGTAGTCATTATGTTATGACATAATGCCTTTAAGATTATGCAGTGAGTAGCATTGTTGCCTCACAGCATTTAGGTTGTGGGTTCAATCCGGATCGGTGTCAAGGTATCCATCCATCCATTATCTTCCACTTTATCCTCTATTAGGGTTGCCGGGGGGTTACCCATGACCATCCAGGGAAGAATGTTTCGGGCGCTGGGCAGATACACCCAGGACAGGGCGCCAATCTATCACTGGGCACACACTCACTCGCTCACACACACATACTCTATATGGGGCAATTTGGAGAATTCAATTGACCTTTCCTCATAAAGCCTTAAGTACTTAACTGGTTAAACAATGCATACTAGATCGAATCTAGCTTTAAGCTATGAATCGGAACACTGAATATCATGCCTGTTATTGATTCAGCGTTTGTTACTGGGTTCTTTAATATCCATCCATCTATTATCTTCTGCTTCATCCTCTACTAGGATCGCAGGGGGTTCCTCATGCCCATCCAGGGGAGAACGTTTCGGGCGCTGGGCAGATACACCCAGGACAGGGCGCCAATCTATCGCTGGACACACACTCACTCACACAGACAAACACACTCTATATGGGGCAAATTTGGAGAACTGATTTGACTTGATCCATGTTTTTGGACTGTGGGAGGAAACCGGAGAACCCGGAGGAAACCCACACGGACACGGGGAGAACATGGAAACTCCACCCAGATGGGAATTTGAACAGGGAATCCCTAGCGCTGAGAGGAGAACATGCCACTAAGAGGAGAACATGCCATTAACCACTAAGCCACCGTGCCGCCCAGGTGTCAAGATACCAATTTGGGATTTTGTCTTGGTTTCTTTGGGGACTCCACGTTTTAAGTTAAATTATATAGTGCTTTTTTTTTTTTTACAATAGTACATTAGTCTCAAAGCAGTTTTACGTTGTTTTAAGCCTGAACTCACAAGGAACGAGACGAAGAGACAGTGGCAAGAAGAAACTGTGATTATCGTTTTTAAGAATAAAAACTTTGTGGGGACATGATGATATGACGTCACAGCTTATACAGATGCACGTCATCAGGCCGATCAGGTGTCAGGTGCACTATTCAATGCATGATTTAAGCGTTGGCTCCGCCTCCCCTCCCCCCCCCCCCCCAGCGTCACCATCACAGTAATCAAGTGTTTTTCCAAAAATAGAGGAACTGATTCAGTTGAGTGAAATCTCTCTGGTTCACTGTGAGGATAAACGTCTCAGTGGTCATTGCAGTAACATCCTGACAGAGCTGCAGAGAAACTAGTGCAAAAGAAATGAAGGTTCTGTTCATCAGGTGTGTGGTGTCCAAAAAAATATCCAGATTCCAAAAATTGGCCTGTAGGTAAATTAAAGCTCCTGGGTGACATCATGATGCGAATGTTACCCACTGCATCCCTCGTTCTGATAATAAACGAGTTCTCCCGCTTTATCCTCTATTAGGGTCGCGGTGGGGTTCCCCATGCCCATCCAGGGGAGAACGTCTCGGGTGCTGGGCAGATAGACCCAGGACAGGACGCCAATCCATCGCTGGGCACACACTCACTCACACAGACACACTCTACATGGGGCAATTTTGGAGAACTCAATTGACTTGATCCATGTCAATTGAGCACTAGGGATTCCCGGTTCGAATCCCAATCTGGGTGGAGTTTCCATGTTCTCCCCGTGTCCATGTGTCTTTCCTCCGGGTTCTTCGATTTCCTCCCACAGTCCAAAAACATGGATTAAGTCAATAGAATTCTCCAAATTTCCCCATATAGAGTGTGTCTGTGTGAGTTAGTGTGTGCCCAGCGATAGATTGGCGCCCTGTCCTGGGTGTATCTGCCCAGCGCCCGAAACGTTCTCCCCTGGATAGGCATGGGGAACGCCCCCGCTCCCCCCCTGACCCTAATAGAGGATAAAGAGGAAGATAATGGATGGATGGAAGAAATGCATTCAATGTCCAAATTCATGTTTTCGCTCTGTTTTGTGTATTTAGACTTAATACTGACGTGAAATTTGCCCAAAGCTGGAGGTAACTATAATCATTTTAACGAAGTCGCGTTTTTAAACTCAACAAAGCACAAAGCAATCAAATTAAGCCAACAAAAGAGAAGAGGACTGAGGGTCAAAGAGAAAACAGCCGTATCAGCAAGATTTCATGGAGCAGGTTCAGCAGTTGCATTAGGAAATAAATACTGTATTATTTATTAAATCCAGACCCTTTAGATAAAGCGGGTGGCCCTTATTTGATGGGGCTAAATCATAAGATTTATTATGTAAAGTGTGTTTTATTCACTGCGTTGACCTCCACATCAAGCAGCTCCATGGGAACATTCTATATCTTTTCAACCTGATCCCCCACCCAAATCATTTTGTATGACACTGTGGTGCAGTTCATTCTTTTATGTTGCAGATCAGCATTTCAGGGCTGCATTGTGGCTTAGTGGTTAGCACGTTCTCCTCTCAGCACTAGGGATTCCCGGTTCGAATCCCAATCTGGGTGAAGTTTCCATGTTCTCCCCGTGTCTGCGTGGGTTTCCTCCGGGTTCTCCGGGTTCCTTCCACAGTCCAAAAACATGGATCAAGTCAATTGAGTTCTCCAAATTGCCCCATATAGAGTGTGTTTGTGTGAGTGAGTGTGTGCCCAGTGATAGATTGGCGTCCTGTCCTGGGTGTGTCTGCCCAGCGCCTGAAACGTTCTCCCCTGGATGAACATGAGGAACCCCCCCACAACCCTAATAGAGGATAAAGCGGAAGATAATGGATGAATAACTAATGAATAGGTGGCACAGTGGATTAGTGGTTAGCATGTTCTCCTCTCAGCGCTAGGGATTCCCGGTTCGAATCCCAATCTGGGTGGAGTTTCCATGTTCTCCCCGTGTCCGTGTGGGTTTCCTTCGGGTTCTCCGGTTTCCTCCCACAGTCCAAAAACATGGATCAAGTCAATTGGGTTCTCCAAATTGCCCCATATAGAGTGTGTCTGTGTGAGTGAGTGTGTGCCCAGCGAGGGATTGGCACCCTGTCCTGGGTGTATCTGCCCAGTGCCCGAGACGTTCTCCCCTGGATGGGCATGGGGAACCCCACCGCGAACCTAATAGAGGATAAAGCGGGAGATAATGGATGGATGGATAACTAATAAATGATCAAACAAAATGAATGTAACAACAGTTTGAAAAATGGATTAATACCCTCATGAAGGGGCACTTTTTAAAGAGGACAGAGGGGGTATAAGGGATCTGGGCTAAAGCTCCTGATGTTTCTGAACCCTAAAAATGCCCCTGATTGGTATTATAAGTGTCTACAAAGATAAAGATGATGCTTTATAAGGTTGGGGGTTCAATTCTTGTGTTCAGCTTGTTGTCATCATGGACTTTTGTCTAAAACGATGACCCTATTGCTCCTGGGAGGATGCCTTTCCCTGCATTCTAACCCCTCATCAAAATTGGGATGCTTGTAGGGGGTCTATGAATGTAAATGACCTGTAAAGACAATAATTAATTACACATCAGTACACGCACTACACTTTATCATTTATTTATAACATTAAATAAGACAGTGTTCATATTTCTGAGGGATTTTAGACATCAAAGTTCAATTTGGCCCCGTTTGTGATATTTTTTATTATTGATTATGTGGCATTACTAATACAACAGTACAGAAAATCAATATGGTGTCGTGTAGATAAATGCATAATATATATTCTACAGCCTTCCTTCCGAAATGTGAATTTCTTAAGTGTACTTCTAAACTTCAGAGCTGTAAATAAAGTGGTATGTAATTAATTTTACAATTTCAGTCATGGTTTAGGCTTAAATGACCTGAAAAACAAGATGGATTATTTATATAAATAAGCCCTTATTGACATTTCCAGCCTGGACTGGTAATGATTAATCAATGTTTTTAATAAAGACATGTAATATTGTTCCTCTGCAGGCAGATCACGTTTGTTTTTCATTTTCATTGGAACTGGGATATTGCTCGGGCCACGATTTAATGCAAACATCCAGGTCGTTCTGAAGCCTTGAATAATAAACTTCTTTCACCCGTCGGTGATGGTTTGTAGCCGTCAGAAGGAGCAGAGGGTGATGGCAGTGGTATAGAGGTGTAATAGTGCACGACTGACTGTAGTCATGCATTTACAGACATGGCTGCATTCATTTACACTGCAAAATCACTGCTGTTTGGTGGTGTGCAAAATCTGAGCCCGAAATAGTTCCTGAATTGCCCTCCTGCTGAAAGCAATCTTTTCCTTTTATCTAAGGGGACTGGCAATTTTCAATACCTCAAGTGGCCACCTTAACCTAAGCTGCATAAATGTTATGGCTGGTTAAGGGGTAGATGATGATGTGGTCATTGATGTTATGAGGTGTTATGGTTTATTCAGTGGAGACACTTGAATACATCTGTCCAAATGTGTCACAGGTGCCTGGGGCAGTTGGGTGATTGGTTTATTTAGTTTTTGTATTCCCTAAATCCCGTGCACCTCTTTGTTTGCGGTAAGATCCCTATGTTAGTTAGTTCGTTTCGTTTGTTCCCCCTTTCCGTTGGTGTCCCTCCACCATTTTAATAATAAATCTGTTTAGTTTTTTATCCTGGTGTCTCGAACTCTCCTTCCACGCTCAACCACGGTACCGATGTAGTTGATGTAGTAGAGTTCGGGGAAGAAAACCAGCTACACTGTAGAATTATTAAGCAGGTCAATAAATGTCTGGTTTTATTTACAGTATAAGTTTAAGGCATCCAAGTAACCTTGGAGAAAGACAATTAAACACAATCTCAAACACACTGGCATAATATGTAGCATAGTGTGAAAAAATTACAAATTTTTAAAAATTTACTAAAAATTACCCGTCACTCCCATAGAGGGCAGTGTCTTAAAAATTAATACGTGTAGCTTGATCGTTAATTACCACCATTGTGTAAAGTATTTATAAAGCATATATAAACACTGCTTAAGCTAATTAAACGAAAATATAAAGTAACCCACGTTCTCCATCACTGTCATTATCCAGAACAACCAAAAACAGCATGAAGCGTTCTCTGGTTCTCATAGTGTGAGTGCACCGTTACGTTGATTCACTTCAAAACTAAAGAACCTCGGGATGTTGTTGTGATTCACTCTGCTGTTGAGCTTCATCCTCATCGGTGACTCCAGCATGTTTAGTTTCAGGTGGTGTATCATCACCGTGGTGCTCGGTGCAGGTCAAATCATTTTCGCAGAGCTCGCATGTTCCACGTTCTTTATTCGTGCGAAGCGTGAAGTTCTCCCGCAGTTTTGATGATTTAAACGGAAGCTTTTTTTCTGCGTTGGCTGTGTTTCATTTGTACGATTTATCAACTTGTTTTGCAGATTCCGCCTCGTTCTGTTCAACCCGCTATTATTTTCCAGCGTTGTTGAAGCGGTTACGACATTGCGAGTAACGTGGAAATCGTGGGACCCAACGAATCGATAATCAAATTCGTTATCGACACTTTTGATAATCGTTTTTTATCGATTTTATCGATTCGTTGTTGCAGCCCTAATTGTCAGCCTCATGTCTTCTGATTTTCGCTTTCCTGGAATTGAATATTTCTAAAGAAACTCCTGGCACTGAGGTTCATCCTTCACAGACGCTGCTCACAGTGAAAGTAGGTTACCGTCTTGCTCCCGGCCATGGATCTCAAAGAGGCTAAACTTTCACATGCACGAGCTTCAATCTTTTTCCAACACACCCTCAGTGTATCTTCATCTTTAGAGCTGGCAGGTGGTAAACCCCACAAAAGCTTTCCCTGTCTTGCATCATGTGGCCAGATTCCGCATTATGTTTGTGATGTTTGAACCGATATTGAGTTGTAAAGACTTTGCCCAAGCGTGACATTGACGAGGTGCTGCATATTATTTAATGGAGCTTTTTAGGAAAAATGCTGAGCTTAAACGTTAGGACACACCTTCTTTCTGCTCTGCTTATTATCCATTACATCAGTTCTACTCACTGTAAAGATGGACTTTGTAGTTTTACAATACCACAATGTAGTCCATCTGTTTATGTTCTACAGTACATACCGTGTACATCTCCTTTACTCTGTTCTAATGGTCAGGACCCCAACAGTAGCACCACAGAGCAGGGATTATTTGGTTGGTGCATTAGTCCTATCCCAGCAGTGTCACTGAGGTGGAGAAATGAAACTCCAGCAGCACTGCTGCACTAAAACCCCCTCACCACATCAGTGTCACTGCAGAACTGACAATAAACAATCCACCACCCAAATGATACCTGTTCTGTGATGCTCCTGACCAACAGAGAACCAACAGGGGGACTAACAACAACAAAGAACACAGATGTAATTATAAAACTACAAATCCATCTATATGGTAAGTGGAGGAAATGGAGAATAGAGCAGAAAGTGGGCGTGTCCAAACTGGTACTATTGACAGTTGCTGTACCTGAATATGACGGTCAAATTAAGTTCAGCATATAAATATATGCAGGTGGCACAGTGGTTTAGTGGTTAGCATGTTCTCCTCTCAGCTCTAGGGATTCCCGGTTCGAATCCCAATCTGGGTGGAGTTTCCATGTTCTCCCCGTGTCCGCGTGGGTTTCCTCCGGGTTCTCCGGTTTCCTCCCACAGTCCAAAAACATGGATAAAGTCAATTGAGTTCTCCAAATTGCCCCATATAGAGTGTGTCTGTGTGAGTGAGTGTGTGCCCAGTGATAGATTGGCGTCCTGTCCTGGGTGTATCTGTCCAGCGCCCGAAATGTTCTCCCCTGGATGGGCATGGGGAACCCCCCCGTGACCCTAATAGAGGATAAAGTGGAAGATCATTTGCATCTATTTGATGTATTAAACCTGAAAGAGTGACGCTGCTTTTAGTATTACACACTAATCGTTTTATTTTTTATTATTTATTACTACAGCAACATTACACAACCTGAAAATGATGAAGAATTGATGTTTATATAATCATAAATTGTGCATTAAAATAATAATACAAAGTCAAAATACTAATTCTGCTCACCTGATAATTCTGTATGTACAGTTTTTATTAATGAAATGAACACCAGGAAAAAAAAAGTTGCTTTCAGTGTAATGACATGTATTTCTGGGGCGGCACGGTGGCTTAGTGGTTAGCATGTTCTCCTCTCAGTGCTGGGGATTCCCGGTTCGAATCCCAATCTGGGTGGAGTTTCCATGTTCTCCCCGTGTCCACGTGGGTTTCCTCCGGGTTCTCCGGTTTCCTCCCACAGTCCAAAACATGGATCAAGTCAATTGAATTCTCCAAATTGCCCCATATAGAGTGTGTCCTGGGTGTATCTGCCCAGTGCCCGAATCGTTCTCCCCTGGATGGGCATGAGGAACCCCCCCCCCCCCGTCCCTAATATAGGAAGATAATGGATAGATGGACATGTATTATAACATGTATTACACAGGCGGCACGGTGGCTTAGTGGTTTAGCACGTTCGCCTCTCAGCGCTAGGGATTCCCGGTTCGAATACCCATCTGGGTGGAGTTCCCATGTTCTCCCCGTGTCCACGTGGGTTTCCTCCGGGTTCTCCGGTTTCCTCCCACAGTCCAAAAACATGGATCAAGTCAATTGAATTCTCCAAATTGCCCCATATAGAGTGAGTGTGTGCCCAGCGATGGATTGGCGCCCTGTCCTGGGTCTATCTGCCCAGTGCCCGAGACGTTCTCCCCTGGATGGGCATGGGGAATCCCACCGCGACCATAATAGAGGATAAAGCGGGAGATAATGAATGAATGTATTACACTACAGGTAGCCATTTTCAGTCCTCAGGTTAAAGGTCCACGCTTGGTGAGCTCTGTTTTGACTCGTTTGGACACAGTGTGCACTGCTTTTTAACATAATCCAGATAAACTCCTGCTTGCAACCTACTTTTTTCCTCAAATTAACAGGCAGACTGTAAGTTTCCACAGTGCCTGTGGGTAATTGTTCTTGGTCACATTATCTCATCAATCCACTCTTATCATCTTCATCCTAATGGTCTCATCTTTAGGTGCATGATTTTAATGATGTCCCATTATAGTGAAAGTGCAAATATGGTAATGTAATACTGACACTTTACCTCTTACCCCTAAATCGGGAAACAAACGTTTGCTTTGTGTTTGCGTCAGGGTGGAATCGGAAAACTCCATCACAGAGCATCCAGCTCCACCGACTCCCAGCTGTGTAGTTACACGAAGACAGAAAGGAGGGATTCATGTGTCTGTGCCTTCCAGCATCCACGAGAACGTTCAGAGATACAGGGAGGATCATGATTCCTATCTGCGCCTGGTTTCCCATGAGGAAGTGGGTCGCTTTAACCCCTGGGTGATCGCTGAAGGGTAGGACATTAACTGATATACACCTAGATTTTGGTGTTTAGAAAACGTTTGATTTAATGTATAAACATTTAGAGGTTTTACATAGACACACACACCTATAACTCAAATTGCTGATGGAGTTAATGCTGCTTTGAATATAAATGTGTTAGAATTAGCATCCAAGTTTGATGTGTAGAAAGCTGCAAAGCTGCAGATCAGAGCAGTCTGGATGCCCATGCTGTCCACCGAAAATGCCAACAATAGACACATGAGCTTCAGAACTGGACCACCGAGTAAAAGTAGGATGGCCTGGTCAGATATATTAGTTTTTTTTTTGTGTGTGTCACTTACCTAGGAACTTATCTGCTTTTAAGTCTTAAAGGTTTTTTAGAGAGGCCCAGTGATATATATATATATATATATATATATATATATATATATATATATAAATAATGTATGTATGTGTGTGTATATATATATATATATATATATATATATATATATATATATATATATATATATATATATATGTGTATATGTATATATATATATATATATATATGTGTGTGTGTGTATGTATGTATGTATGTATATGTATATATATATATATATATATATATATATATATATATATATATATATATATATATATATATATATATATATATATATATATATATATATATATAGGTGGCTTAGTGGTTAGCACATTCTCCTCTCAGTGCTAGGGATTCAGGTTCGATTCCCAATCTGGGTGGAGTTTCCACGTTCTCCCCGTGTCCTTGTGGGTTTCCTCCGGGTTCTCCGGTTCCCTCCCACACTCCAAAAACATGGATCAAGTCAATTGAATTCTCCAAATTGCCCCATATAGAGTGTGTGTGTGAGTGAGTGTGTGCCCAGCGATAGATTGGCACCCTGTCCCGGGTCCATCTGCCCAGCGCCCGAAACGTTCTCCTCTGGATGGGCATGGGGAACCTAGTGACCCTAGTAGAGGATAAAAGCAGAAGATAATGGAAATATATGAAATCCCGATCTGGGTGGAGTTCTCTGGAGTGTGGGTGCTCCCACTGTCCAAAAAAATGGATCAAGGTCATTTGAATTCTTCAAAATTGCCCAAGAGTGTGTGTGTGTGAGTGTGTGCCCAGCGATAGATTGGCGCGCTGTCCTGGATCTGCCAAGCACCCGAAACGTTCTCCCCTGGATGGGCATGGGGAACCCCCCCCCCCCGCGACCCTAATAGAGGATAAAGTGGAAGATAATGGATGGATGGGTTTTTTTTAGAGACATGACTGCATTGTAATCGTCATCTGGTGTTGAGTAAACGTTCAATACGAGAGTGAGGTAGCTCAGTTGGTAGAGTGTTGGGCTATTTGTCTGAAGGTTGTGGGTTCAAACCCCAGGTCCACTAAAGTAGTTCAGTGGTTAGGGTGTTGGGCTATCAATCTGAAGGTTTGGGGTTCAAATCCCAGGTCCACTGAAGTTACCAATGTGGTGTCTTGAGCAAGACCCTTAACCCTCATTGCTCCAGGGATGTTGTGATGAACCCTGTGCTCACCTTGTAAGTCGCTTTGGATAAAAGCGTCCAATAAATGACCAAATGTAAATGTAATGTAATGCAAGTTACCACTTAAGCAAGACCCTTAACCCTCGTTGCTCCAGGGGGCAACCCTGTAAGTCGCTTTGGATAAAAGCATCTGCTAAATGACCCAATGGAATATCAATATTCAATGCACAAACCAAATGTAAACCCAAGTAATAAGCTGTGTTTATTTCTGCTCTCTGTTCATCAGTCTGGCAGACGAACTGTTGACCGAAGCTTTGGCCGACGTGGCAACAGAGTTCCAGGTTGTTTGTGACGAGTACTCCGAAGCCATCTTCACCTCCGAATTTCTCCAGCCGCTCCAGTCTCCGCCTTCTGCGTCATAGCGGCGCCACTGAAGCACTAGGGAACACATACATGAGTTATTAGCTAGTTAATCTCAGGAAGACAGATTCTCTTAAGACTCGAGTTAATGAACGTGAAGGCTGTATGCTGCTCCCGGTGGCCTGTTTCAGTACTTAAACCGCGACTGCTTTCTGTTGCTGCCCAGCACCCGGGAGATGGCTCCATGATTGGCATTGCGTGATAGAGGAGCAGTAATGAAGTGGTGTGTATGAGCAGTGTGCTGAGACTACCGCACTAAATAAATATACACTTTAGAGACAGAGGACGACACAGCGGGGGACTTCCGATAATGGACTGACCTCTGGGTGGCGTGTTTATCCTGGGAGACTTACAGTTGAGTGAATTGGCCATTATGGCATGTGATTAGTGCACGTGTGACCATAAAGGGACTTGATGTTCAGAAAATTAAAGGCTCTGTTGCCTTTGTGAGAATGCCCCCTGTTCTCAGGTAGGCTCCCAGGGGTTTTTCTGTGGAGTTTGGGTTTACCTGGGGGCTTTAGTTTGCTCTTAAAACCTAAAGACATGCAGTTCAGGTTAATTAGATATATTAAAGTCTTTGCATTAATGGAATTATACGTCTGCCCTGAGATGGACCGGCGAATTTCCTGGGTGTTTCCCTGTCTTTTGCTGAATTGGTGCTGGGCTACGCCCCAAAACCCTCTGGTGCTAATCAGGGTAAGCGGGATGGACCACGAATGACAAAATGAACACACCCGACCTTTTACATTAACATACAGCATTATATTTGTTTACCCAAGATACAGATTTGTAATTGATAATAAAGATTGTTTTTCATCGTGGCTCATATGTTTCAAATATATATTTGCTGCCGAATTCGTCCAATAATGGCTTTATAATGGGGCGGCACGGTGGCTTAGTGATTGGCATGTTCTCCTCTCAGCTCTAGGGATTCCCACAAGAATTTGCTGCTTCTCAATCGGTTCAATTCTCAATGTTCAACTGTGTCTGCCTCTGCGAGGTGTCCCTCTGTCTCTGTGGTTAGCATGTTCTCCTCTCAGCGCTAGGGATTCCCGGTTCGAATCCCAATCTGGGTAGAGTGTCCGCGCGGGTTTCCTCCGGGTTCTCCGGTTCCCTTCCACAGTCCAAAAACATGGATCAAGTCAATTGATTTCTCCAAATTGCCCCATATAGAGTGTGTCTGTGTGAGTGAGTGTGTGCCCAGCGATAGATTGGCGCCCTGTTCTGGGTGTATCTGCCCAGCGCCCGAAACGTTCTCCCCTGGATGGGCATGGGGAACCCCCCCCCGCCATGACCCTAGTAGAGGATAAAGCGGAAGATAATGGATGAATGGATTAAAGGAAAAGGATTTACCCAATGGGAGGCACAGTGGCTTAGTGGTTAGCATGTTCTCCTCTCAGCACTAGGGATTCCCGGTTCGAATCCCAATCTGGGTGGAGTTTCCATGTTCTCCCCGTGTCCGCGTGGGTTTCCTCCGGGTTCTCCGGTTTCCTCCCACAGTCCAAAAACATGGATCAAGTCAAGTGAATTCTCCAAATTGCCCCATATAGTGTGTGTGTGTGTGAGTGAGTGAGTATGTGCCCAACGATGGATTGGCGCCCTGTCCTGGGTGTATCTGCCCAGCGCCCGAAACGTTCTCCCCCGGATGGACATGGGGAACCCCACCGCTACCCTAATGGAGGATAAAGAGGGAGATAATGGATGGATTAAAGGAAAAGGATTTACCCAATGGGAGGCACGTTGGCTTAGTGGTTAGCATGTTCTCCTCTCAGCACTAGGGATTCCCGGTTCGAATCCCAATTTGGGTGGAGTTTCCATGTTCTCCCCGTGTCCGCATGGGTTTCCTCCGGGTTCTCCGGCTTCCTCCCATAGTCCAAAAACATGGATCAAGATCAATTGAGTTCTCCAAATTGGATTGGCGATGGATTGGCGCCCTGTTCTGGGTGTATCTGCCCAGCGCCCAAAACATTCTCTCCTGGATGGGCATGGGGAAACCCCCCCCTTCCCCCCGCGACCCTAGTAGAGGATAAAGCAGAAGATAATGGAAGGATGGATTAAAGGAAAAGAATTTACCCAATGGGCGGCACGGTGGCTTAGTGTTTAGCATGTTCTCCTCTCAGCGCTAGGGATTCTCCGGTTCAGCGCTAGGGATTCGGGTTCTCCGGTTTCCTTCCACAGTCTGAAAACATGGATCAAGTCAAGTGAATTCTCCAAATTGCCCCATATTGAGTGTGTTTGTGTGAGTGAGTGTGTGCCCAGTGATAGATTGGCGCCCTGTCCTGCCTGGGTGTATCTGCCCAGCGCCCTAAACGTTCTCCCCTGGATGGCCATGGTGACCCCCCCCTCCCCCCGCAACCCTAGTAGAGGATAAAGCAGAAGATGAATGGCTTTATAATGAATTCTAATCTAAGTAGAAATGTGGTTGTACCCTGGCAGTGTGGAGAAGGTCATTGATGGTTGTATTCCTGACCCTACACTGTGTTTTTCTGTTGCTCCTGTAACCAGAGTCTCAGTGGAGTGACAGAGCCAAGATGTGTTCTGGCATCAGTGTTCCTGGCTGATAAAAATAGCCTCGCTCCCTCAAGTTCGTCCTGTTTACTGAGTGTGAAAGAACAGCCCATCTTTGTTACTCCCACTGTAGAATTTCGTTTCTTCTGATTCAGTTGGGCTTATTATGTGCTGGAACGTATTTGACTGAAATATAAGATGAGATTAATGTGATTCTGGTGGGTATTAGTTTATTTATGTATTAGCATTAACACTGTTCTATGTGGGCTTCACAGTGGCTTAGTGGTTAGCATGTTCTCCTCTCAGCACTAGGGATTACCTATTCGAATCCCAATCTGGGTGGAGTTTCCATGTTCTCCCCGTGTCCGCGTGGGTTTCCTCCGGGTTCTCCGGTTTCCTCCCACAGTTCAAAAATATAGTGTGTATGTGTGAGTGATGGTGTGCCCATTGATGGATTGGCGCCCTGTCCTGGGTGTATCTGCTCAGCGACCAGGACGTTCTCCCCTGGATGGACATTGGGAACCCCCCTGTGACCCTAGTAGAAGATAAAGCGGATAAGTTTATATATGTGCACAGCATGATGATTAGTGCAAACATTACCAGACCCAAATTCTATAACAATATATAAAATGTGGGCGGCACGGTGGCTTGGTGGTTAGCATGTTCTCCTCTCAGTGCTAGGGATTCCCGGTTCGAATCCCAATCTGGGTGGAGTTTCCATGTTCTCCGGTTTCCTCCGGGTTCTCCGGTTTCCTCCCACAGTCCAAAAAACATGGATCAAGTCAATGGAATTCTCCAAATTGCCCCATATAGAGTGTGTCTGTATGAGTGAAGTGTGTGCCCAGTAATAGATAGGCGCCCTGTCCTGGGTGTATCTGCCCAGCGCCCGAAACGTTCTCCCCTGGATGGGCATGGGGAACCCCCCTGCGACCCTAAAATAAGATAAAGCAGAGGGTAATGGATGGATGGATGGATGTTCTCCCCGTGTCCTTGTGGGTTTCCTCCGGGTTCTGTAGTTTCCACCCACAATTCAAAAACACGGATCAAGGTCAATTTGAATTCTGTAAATTGCCCCATATGGAGTGTGTGTGTGTGAGTGAGTGTGGGCCCAGCGATAGGTTGGCGCCCTGTCCTGGGTGTATCGGCCCAGCGCCAGAAACAGCCCAGCTAAACCCCGACCCTAATAGAGGATTAAACGTAAGTAATAGATGGATGGAAGTATTATATTATTCATAATGCATCGCTTATAAATAATATAATACTGTCTCTAAGACAAGACGGCACGGTGGCTTAGTGGTTAGCATGTTCTCCTCTCAGCACTAGGGATTCCCGGTTCGAATCCCAATCTGGGTGGAGTTTCCATGTTCTCCCCGTGTCCGCGTGGGTTTCCTCCGGGTTCTCCGGTTTCCTCCCACAGTCCAAAAACATGGCTCAAGTCAATTGAATTCTCCAAATTGCCTCATATAGAGTGTGTCTGTGTGAGGGAGAGTGTGCCCAGTGACCGAAACGTTCTCCCCGGGATGGGCATGAGGAACCCCCCCCCCACGACCCTAATAGAGAATAAAGCAGAAGATAATGGATGGATGGATGGATAGTTCTATGTTATTCATTGTGTAACAGCAACATGCCTCTGTTTGCTTTGTAAAAACTTTGCAGGTTCATTATCACTGGAAACACTGGGATCACCATTTATTATCTTTATTATCCCTTTGGGACAAATTCTTGTGGAGCCAATGAAAAATATAACTCCCTAAGCGCAAGTTCAAGTTTATTTATATAGCTTTTTACAATAGTACATAAATAACCTCAAAGCAGCTTTCCAGTGTTTTAAGCCTGAACCCTTAAAGTGCAGGATGAGGTGACAAGACAAGAGAAAAAAAATATGTGAGGGACTCCTCCTCCTTGAGCGTCTTGGAAGCAATGCCATCCATCCATCCATTATCTTGCGCTTTATCCTATATTAGGGTTGCAGGGAGGGTTCCCCATGCCCATTGGAATTGCCGTTTTTTTTCCCCTGTGCCGAATAGAACCTGGAGGAAACCCAGGGGGACAACATGGAACTCCATCCAGATTGGAGCGCTGAGGATTCCCGGTTCGAATCCCCATCTGGGTGGAGTTTCCATGTTCTCCCCGTGTCCGCGTGGGTTTCTTCCGGGTTCTCCGGTTTCCTCCCACAGTCCAAAAACATGGCTCAAGTCAATTGAATTCTCCAAATTGCCCCATTGTGTGTCTGTGTGAGGGAGTGTGTGCCCAGCGATGGATTGGCACCCTGTCCTGGGTGTATCTGCCCAGCGCCCGAGACGTTCTCCCCTGGATGGGCATGGGGACCCCCCCCCCCCGCGAACCTAATATAGGATAAAGCGGAAGATGATGGATGGATGTCCTCCCCATGTCCTTGTGGGTTTCCTCCGGGTTCTGTAGTTTCATCCCACCGTTCAAAAACATGGATCAAGGTACATTTGAATTCTGTAAATTGCCCCATATAGAGTGTGCCCAGTGATAGGTTGGCGCCCTGTCCTGGGTGTATCGGCCCAGCGCCAAAGACAGGCCAGCTAACCCCCGACCCTAATAGAGGATTAAATGTAAATAATGGATGGATGGAAGTATTCATTCATTCATTCATTCATTATCTCCCACTTTATCCTCTATTTGGGTCGCGGTGGGGTTCCCCATGCCCATCCAGGAGGCGCTGGGCAGATAGACCCAGGACAGGACGCCAATCTATCACTGGGCACACACTCACTCACACAGACACACTCTATATGGAACAATTTTTGGAGAATTCAATTGACTTGATCCATGTTTTTGGACTGTGGGAGGAAACCGGAGAACCCGGAGGAAACCCACGCGGACACGGGGAGAACATGGAAACTCCACCCAGATTGGGATTCGAACCGGGAATCCCTAGTGCTGAGAGGAGAACGTGCTGACCACTAAGCCACCGTGCCGCCGGATGGAAGTATGATATTATATTATTTATAATGCATCGCGTACCTCAGACGGTTACAGTGTGAAAACAGAAGGAGGATCATGTTTTCACTGTCACTCTTTAAAATATTCATGTTGGTATTTGTCTCATACTTGAGCTTTTGTGTGTCTCAGTGTCTACATGACGAGACGTGTTGGGAATCTCAGCGCATGCATCAGCGTCTGCTGAGCTGAGACATGTCCAAACCTTCACTGTTCCATTAAGTACAGACTGCAGGACCAAACATCAGTTCTGTTTGGTTGTAAAGCTCAGTGAATGTGAGCGTTTAACATTTCTGGACAGTTGTACACAAAGTGGAGCTGTTTTTTTGGATATGTCTTTAAAGAAAAGTCGATTCTTGGCTTCGAATTTCCTCGAACTTTATAATGAAATGTCAACACAAAAAACTTGTTAGAGGTTTTCTAGCCCTGATCAAGGTGCTCACGCTGAAATGTGTTAGTTTGCTATAAAGTGCTGTACAGTGAGCACCTTGTTAAGCAGTGATGTTGCTCTAGATGGTTTATTTGAAGCTTTTCGACTGGTGACACCATGCATACATATACATATGATTACAGCTATGCAAATAAACTCATAGAACAGATGTTTAATTACTGACTTAATGAAGATTCAGAATAATTAAAAGGTATGTACTTTTTTTTACAGCCAGTAGAAATAATGTCTCCTATCCCTTATGTATTGAAATGATATATTGAAATGATTTGAATTATACACACACATATGCATGTTATTCTGTGTGTGTGTGTATATGTGTATATGTGTATATATATATGTATATATATATATATATATATATATATATATATATATATATATATATATATATATATAGCGGCACGGTGGCTTAGTGGTTAGCACGTTCGCCTCTCAGCACTAGGGATTCCCGGTTTGAATCCCCATCTGGGTGGACTTTCCATGTTCTCCCCATGTCTGCGTGGGTTTCCTCCGGGTTCTCCGGTTTCCTCCCACAGTCCAAAAACATGGATCAAGTCAATTGAATTCTCAAAATTGCCCCATATATAGTGTGTCTGTGTGAGTGAGTGTCTGCCCAGCGATGGATTGGCGCCCTGTCCTGGGTCTATCTGCCCAGCGCCTGAGATGTTCTCCCCTGGATGGGCATGGGGAACCCCACCGCGACCCTAATAGAGGATAAAGCGGGAGATAATGGATGGATGAATATATATATATATATATATATATATATATATATATATATATATATATATATGTGTGTGTGTGTGTGTGTGTGTGCGTATGCTGTACACCTGCTCATGTATATGGACTCATATTTCCATCACGCAAAAGGATTTTTTCACATATAATAATTGCTCTACTGTGTATAAGATAATACATTTTAAATCATAAATCTTTATAAATTATATTAATACTGATCATAACCTGTTATTATATATTTTTTGTTTGTGCTGTTTATGTTCATTTTCTGTAATGCATCTACATTTGATTTCTTATGCCTTATATATTTATTACATCATGATCCTACACATCATTATAAACAGTACAAGGAACGAAGCTTAAACCCTCCATGATTAAAAGAAATAAAGCCAGACTTTTAATATTAATTAAGCTTCTTTGTGACTAAATGCTTAGTCATTTTCTCAGTGTCTGGTTTAAATGAACTGTTTCCTTTTGTTCCGGATTCTATTGTGGCCCATGCCTGTAATTATTTGTACTATTTGTTGGGAAATTGTCTTGGCATATGTTATTGGGATCACACAGTGTGCAGGGGTATTACAAACACCTCTATTCTATTTATTTGTCTGGTAATATTATGCATGCACGGTGCTTCTCATCAGTCCATGAATAACACCTTCCTGGAATTAGTTGACAGCTATGACAATGAGTGTTCTGATGCATGAGCTCGGTGTCCTGGATCAGGCTGCGTCTGTGTCTTTCCTTTTCGTATTTGTAAAACGTGGTCTACGTAATTTTCATATTGTGAATTTCCAACCACGGGCACAAGTTTGCAGCGAGCCATTATTGAAAGATAGCCAATGTTAGATTATGGCTTCAGTCCTCTGCACAGTAATTAAAGTGTTGTGCCCAGTGCACTCAGTCAAGCATCCTTTGATAAATTTAAGTATCTCTGGATATGAGTCAGCACAGTGTTACTCTAGGGAGCTGCTGAGATTTTCTGTGCCCTGAATATCAAATCACACTCCCCCATAATATATTGTACTGTTGCGCTTGGCATCGAGCTGCAGACATATGTCAAGTCTTTAATTGCATGTTGCAGGGTCGGAAAACTATGGGGGGAATAAATGAAAAGGAAAAATATAGAATGTGACATGACCGATTAAATCAAGCTCTAAATCTAAGATTGTTAAGTGTTAACGTGATTTAATAGTTCTACACCAAATCACATCACTTGCAAACTTCATTACTACTTTGCATTTTAGAAAGTGGAGGCACGGTGGCTTAGTGGTTTGCATGTTCTCCTCTCAGCGCTAGGGATTCCCGGTTCGAATCCCCACCTGGGTGGAGTTTCCATGTTCTCCCCGTGTCCGTGTGAGTTTCCTCCGGGTTCTCCGGTTTCCTCCCACAGTCCAAAAACATGGATCAAGTTAATTAAGTTCTCTAAAATTGCCCTATATTCCCCCAGCGCCCGAGACGTTCTCCCCTGGATGGGCATGGGGAATCCCCCCGCGACCCTAATAGAGGATAAAGTGGAAGATAATGAATGAAATGAATGTTCGCCTCTCAGCACTAGGGATTCCCGGTTCGAATCGCCACCTGGGTGGAGTTTCCATGTTCTCCCCGTGTCTGCGTGGGTTTCCTCCGGGTTCTCCGGTTCCCTCCCACAGTCTAAAAACATGGATCAAGGTCAATTTGAATTCTGTAAATTGCCCCATAGAAGAGTGTGTTTGTGTGAGTGAGTGTGTACCCAGCAATAGGTTGGCACCCTGTCCTGGGTGTATCTGCCCAGCGCCCGAAACGTTCTTCCCTGGATGGGCATGGGGAACCCTCCCACGACCCTAATATAGGATAAAGAGGAAGATAATGGATGGATGGATGAATTTTAGAAAACCCTTGGAAATACGATGTTACCATAAGTTATTTGTTTGCAAAAAAATATGTTTACATGGGCGGCATGGTGGTTTAGTGGTTAGCACGTTCTCCTCTCAGCGCTAGGGATTCCCGGTTCGAATCCCCATCTGGGTGGATTTTCCATGTTCTCCCCGTGTCCACGTGGGTTTCCTCCGGGTTCTTTGGTTTCCTCCCACATTCCAAAAACATGGATCAAGGTCAATTAGAATTCTGTAAATTGCCCCATAGAAGAGTTTGTTTGTGTGAGTGAGTGTGTGCCCAGCGATAGGTTGGCACCCTGTCCTGGGTGTATCTGCCCAGCGCCAAAGACAGGCCAGCTAACCCCCGAACCTAATAGAGGATTAAACGTAAATAATGGATGGATGGAAGTATTATATTATATTATTTATAATGCATCGCGTACCTAAGACGGTTACAGTGTGAAAACAGAAGGAGGATCATGTTTTCATTGTCACTCTTTAAAATATTCATGTTGGTATTTGTCTCATACTTGAGCTTTTATGTGTCTCAGTGTCTACATGACGAGACGTGTTGGGAATCTCAGCGCATGCATCAGCGTCTGCTGAGCTGAGACATGTCCAAACCTTCACTGTTCCATTAAGTGCAGACTGCAGGACATTGAATTCTCTAAATTGCCCCATATAGAGTGTGTCTGTGTGAGTGATTTTGTGCCCATTGATGGATTGGCGCTCTGTCCTGGGTGTATCTGCCCAGCGACCAGGACGTTCTCCCCTGGATGGGCATGGTGAACCCCCCGTGACCCTAGTAGAAGATAAAGCGGATAAGTTTATATATGTGCACAGCATGATGCACATATATAATGCAAACATTACCAGACCCAAATTCTATAACAATATATAAAATGTGGGCGGCACAGTGGTTTAGTGGTCAGCACGTTCTCCTCTCAGCACTAGGGATTCCCGGTTCGAATCCCCATCTGGTTGGAGTTTCATGTTCTCCCCGTGTCTGCGTGGGTTTCCTCCGGGTTCTCCGGTTTTCTCCCACAGTCCAAAAACATGGATCAAGTCAATTGAATTCTCAAAATTGCCCCATATAGAGTGTGTCTGTGTGAGTGAGTGTGTGCCCAGCGATGGATTGGCGCCCTGTCCTGGGTCTATCTGCCCAGCGCCCGAGACGTTCTCCCCTGGATGGGAATGGGGAACCCCACCGCGACCGTAATAGAGGATAAAGCTGAAGATAATGAATGAATGAAAATGTGTTGAAATAAACATAACAAAATCAATAGAATATATTAAAATACCTCAGGCCATCCTAACACACATCGAGGTTTAAATCTGCCGTTTCTTTAAAGTAATTTTTTAATGTAGATTGACATTCTACTAGGGTCGCGGGGTGGGGGGGTGGGGTTCCCCATGCCCATCCGGGGAGAACGTTTTGGGCGCTGGGCAGATACAACCGGGACAGGGTGCCATCTATCACTGTACACACACTCACTCACACAGACACACTCTATATGGGGCAATTTGGAGAATTCAATTGACCTTGATCCATGTTGTTGGACTGTGGGAGGAAACCGGAGAACCCGGAGGAAACCCATGTGGACACGGGGAGAACATGGAAACTCCACCCAGATGGGGATTCGAACCGGGAATCCCTAGCGCTGAGAGGAGAACATGCTAACCACTAAGCCAACGTGCCGCCCCTATTATAACCATTCATTATCTTCCGCTATTATCCCATATTAGGGTCGCGCGGGGGGGGGGTTCCCCATGCCCATCCAGAAATGAAAGAGACGAACGATGATGAGGATCCATTATCTTCCATGTTCCCCATGCCCATCCAGGGGAGAACGTTTTGGGCGCTGGGCAGATACACCCAGGACAGGGCGGCAATCTATCGCTGGGCACACACTCACTCACACAAACACACTCTATATGGGGCAATTTGGAGAACTCAATTGAATTGATCCATGTTTTTGGGTTGTGGGAGGAAACCGGAGAACCCGGAGGAAACCCACATGGACACGGGGAGAACTTGACAACTCCACCCAGATTGGGATTCGAACCGGGAATCCCTAATGCTGAGAGGAGAACATGCTAACCACTAAACCACCGTGCTGCCCCCTATTATAACCACTAAGACACAAAAAACAGCTTGATATAAGTAAGTTCTCTATGGTTATGTAACTGTAGTCTAAAAATGACAACCATAATAGAGCACAAACCTGCTTTACATTATTATTCATGGTTCACAGTATTAATTTTGACTGCACACCACTTATGTTCATCTCAAAAAACAACAACACTGTCCTGCCGCTGTCGCTTTTACTTGCTCTTTGGGGGTTTAGGCTCATAATACTGTAAAGCTGCTTTTTGACAATGTAATCTAAAAAGCTCTATATAAATAAATTACTTGGATTTGATCTGGGCGGCACACTAGCTTAGCGGTTAGCGCGTCAGCTCTGTCAGCTCTGGGGATTCCAGCTCCGAATCCCAATCTAGATGGAGTTTCCATGTTCTCCCACAGTACAAAAACATGGATTAGTTAGTGTGAGTGAGTGTGTGCCCAGTGATTGGTGCCCTGTCCTGGGTGTATCTGCCCAGCAACCCAAATATTCTCCCGGCGCTGGACATGAGGAACCCTATGCAGAGGATTAAGAGGAAGATAATAAATTAATTAACGTGATTTCTGGATAGGCGGCATGGTGGCTTAATGGTTAGTATGTTCTCCTCTCAGCACTAGGGAGTCCCGGTTTGAATCCCAATCTGGGTGGAGTTTCCATGTTCTCCCCGTGTCTGTGTGGGTTTCCTCCGGGTTCTCCGGTTTCCTCCCACAGTCCAAAAACATGGATCAAGTCTATTGAATTCTCCAAATTGCCCCATATAGAGTGTGTCTGTGTGAGTGAGTGTGTGGCCTATTTAGCTGTAAGGCCTAAGCTCCCATTTTATGTTTTTTTTTTTTTATTCCTGTATAATACAATAAAAAAATAAAAATATTAATTTAACGTAACTGTGCATTAATGTGTAGCTCTTAAGAGACTTTAATACAACTGTAGATTAATTAGAACTATCCATCCATCCATTATCTTACGCTTTATCCTCTACTAGGGCCATGGGGGTCCCCATGCCCATCCAGGGGAGAACGTTTCGGGTGCTGGGCAGTTACACCCAGGACACTAACTCACTCACTAACATGGACACACTCTATATGGGGTAATTCGGAGAACTCAATTGACCTTGATCCATGTTTTTGGACTGTGGGAGGAAACCGGAGAACCCGGAGGAAACCCACGCGGACACGGGGAGAACATGGAAACTCCACCTAGATTGGGATTCGAACCGGGAATCCCTAGTGCTGAGAGGAGAACATGCTAACCACTAAGCCACCATGCCTGAGAGGAGAACATGCTAACCACTAAGCCACCACTAAGCCACCGTGCCACCCCAAACACACTATATGGGGCAATTTGGAGAACTCAATTGACCTTGATCCATATTTTTGGACTGTGGGAGGAAACCGGAGAACCCGGAGGAAACCCACGCGGACACGGGGAGAACATGGAAACTCCACCTAGATTGGGATTCGAACCGGGAATCCCTAGTGCTGAGAGGAGAACATGCTAACCACTAAGCCACCGTGCCGCCCTAAACACACTCTATATGGGGCAATTTGGAAAACTCAATTGACCTTGATTCATGTTTTTGGACTGTGGGAGGAAACCGGAGAACCCGGAGGAAACCCACGCGGACACGGGGAGAAGATGGAAACTCCACCTAGATTGGGATTCAAACCGGGAATCCCTAGCGCTGAATGGAGAACATGTTTAATAGAACTGAGTTTATATAATAAACAGTGAGATTACATTTGATCCTCATTAGCTTCCAGTTGCGTCAGTGATTGCTTGAGAAATGCGGAGTCCATTCTGAGGAATACTAATCTGTTATTGATGCAGCTGAGTAATGAAAACGAATCGCCTGAGCGTGAATGGTTTACAATGCATTAGCAGTTAAGGCCTGTGATTTAAAGCCTTCATAAATTATTCTCCTGCAAGCAAATTGCTTCCTCTATTTATTCTGTCATTCCAGCCATTTGTCATGCTGTCATAAGTAATTGATTAATGTGACATCGCGCTACATAGCAGCACTTATATTTATTGACATAGTTTTAATGTTTGTACCTGATACAGCCACTGTGGCATTCATTCATTCATTATCTCCCGCTTTATCCTCTATTAGGATCGCGGTGGGGTTCCCATCCAGGGGAGAACGTCTCGGGCGCTGGGCAGATAGACCCAGGACAGGGCGCCAATCCATCGCTGGGTACACACTCACACACACAGACACACTCTATATGGGGCAATTTGGAGAACTCAATTGACTTGATCCATGTTTTTGGGCTGTGGGAGGAAACCAGAGAACCCGGAGGAAACCCACGTGGACACGGGAAGAACATGGAAACTCCACCCAGATTGGGATTCGAACCGGGAATCCCTAGTGCTAAGAGGAGAACATGCTAACCACTAATCCACCGTGCCACCCTTATTATAACCATTCATTATCTTCCGCTATTATCCTCTATTAGGGTCGCGGTGGGGTTCCCCATGCCCATCCAGGGGAGAACATCTCGGGTGCTGGGCAGATACACCCAGGACAGGGCGCCAATCCATCGCTGGGCACACACTCACTCACACAGACACACTCTATATGGGGCAATTTAGAGAATTCAATTGACCTTGATCCATGTTTTTTGGACTGTGGGAGGAAACTGGAGAACTGGGAGGAAACCCACGTGGACACGGGGAGAACATGAAAACTCCACCCAGATGGAGATTCGAACCTGAATCCCTAGTGCTGAGAGGAGAACATGCTAACCACTAAGCCACCGTGCCGCCCATTTAATATCTAATATCTATTTAATGCAATCTTTTTGTAATTTGCCAATAAATTATTTATTCAATAGTGAAATCGAAATTTATGAGGAACGCTTTTTACATGGGCGGTGGCTGAGTGGTTATGTTCTCCTCTCAGCGCTAGGGATTCCCAGTTCGAATCCCCATCTGGGTGGAGTTTCCATGTTTTCCCTGTGTCTGCGTGGGTTTCCTCCGGGTTCTTTGGTTTCTCACAGTCCAAAAACATGGATCACATCGATTGAATTCTCCAAATTGCCCCATATAGAGTGTGTCTGTGTGAGTGAGTGTGTGCCCAGTGATAGATTGGCGCCCTGTCTTGGGTGTATCTGCCCATCGCCCGAAATGTTCTCCCCTGGATGGGCATGGGGAACCCCCCCGCGACCCTAATAGAGGATAAAGCGGGAGATAATGGATGGATGGACTTTGCATACATATGTGTTTTTTGCTTTATACTTTCGTAAACTTCATATAGTCACATAGAATGGTTCGAATCCCAATCTGGGTGGAGTTTCCATGTTCTCCGTGTCCTCGTGGGTTTCCTCCAGATTCTCCGGTTTCCTCCCACAGTCCAAAAAATTGGATCAAGGTAGATTGAATTCTCCAAATTGCCCCATATAGAGTGTGTTTGTGTGAGTGAGTGTGACCAGCAATAGATTGGCGCCCTGTCTTGGGTGTATCTGCCCAGCGCCCGAAACGTTCTCCCCTGGATGGGCATGGGGAACCCCCCGTGACCCTAATAGAGGATAAAGTGGAAGATAATGAATGCATGTGTTTACCCAAAGCGACTTGAGCGAACATTGCAGGTCAGTATTTAAAGAAAAACCATCTTGCTGTAGTATTATCAAACTTGATGATTATCAAATCCGGCTGCAATGTCTGGATTTACATTGTGAATTTAACGGCTAATGATATGGAGTGAAAAATAGCACCCCTGAGATTGAATCAACCACAAGCGACGTTTGGCACTAGAGCGCAGTGAACGAGTCGGAGTGTATCTCTGAAAGATAGCGTGAAGTTGGGAGGGGCAGATGTCGAGATCTGTGCCTTGTATAGTCAGTGCCTTGTCCTGAATGCAGCAGCTACAGGGAGCCATGAGTAATGGAGTGGCATGAGTTCGCTTCTCTTGGTTGCCCACAAGTCGGGCTGCAGAGTTTTCTCTGACCAGAAAACATATTTCTTTGTCTTTTATCCATCCATCATCTTCCACTTTATCCTCTATTAGGGTCGCGGGGGGGTTCCTCATGCCCATCCAGGGAAGAACGTTTCGGGCGCTGGGCAGATACACCCAGGACAGGGCGCCAATCCATCGCTGGGCACACACTCATTCACACAGACACACTCTATATGGGGCAATTTGGAGAACCCAATTGACTTAATCCATGTTTTTGGACTGTGCGAGGAAACCGGAGAACCCGGAGGAAACCCACGTGGACACGGGGAGAACATGGAAACTCCACCCAGATTGGGATTCGAACCTGAATCCCCAACACTGAGAGGTGGATGTGCTTAAAGGCCGACCAACATAATGCAAATCAAAAATCTGAACCACCATCCATTATCTTCCACTTTATCCTCTATTAGGGTCACGGCGGGGTTCCCAATGCCCATCCAGGGGAGAACATTTCGGGCGCTGGGCAGATACACCCAGGACAGGGCGTCAATCCATTGCTGGGCACACACACTCACTCACACAGACACACTCTATATGGGGCAATTTGGAGAATTCAATTGACTTGATCCATGTTTTTGGACTGTGGGCGGAAACCGGAGAACCTGGAGGAAACCCACGCGGACACGGGGAGAACATGGAAACTCCACCCAGATTGGGATTCGAACCGGGAATCCCTAGCGCTGAGAGGAGAACGTGCTGACCACTAAGCCACCAGCTGGCTTTGTCTTTCAGTCCAGACAAGAACGTTTGCCACGGTCTCTGCACCTGATGGTAGATAACTGGGGTAGTTTTGATGGTCACACACATTCATTCATTATCTCCCGCTTTATCCTCTATTAGGGTCGCGGTGGGGTTCTCCATGCCCATCCAGGGGAGAACGTTTCTGGCGCTGGGCAGATACACCCAGGACAGGGCGCCAATCTATCACTGGGCTCACACTCACTCACACACACACACTCTATATGGGGCAATTTGGAGAACTCACTTGACTTGATCCATGTTTTTGCACTGTGGGAGGAAACCGGAGAACCCGGAGGAAACCCACGCGGACACGTGGATGGTCACACACATTCCATGAAAATAAAGGGTGATGGTTTCACCCTTGATCTTTATTTCTAACACAGTGGACGCTTAGATTACAACATCTGATTGTTAGTGGGATTTTAGCGTTTTGTTTTTAACTTGTTATTAAAGTCCAGCTTTTATCGTGTGTTAAATCAAACAATCCACCTTTTCCTTCTTTTTCAGTTCGCTATTGATTTTTATACGGCTTTGCTTTTATCCTGTGGATGGAGCAATCAAAGGGTGTCTCACCGGCTTTCCCCGTAT
>JAFMOC010000058.1:2272500-2327500 GCA_019802505.1 Corydoras sp. C115 | reverse complement strand
CCCAGGGCAGGGCGTCAATCTAGCACTGGGCACACACTCACTCACACAGACACACTCTATATGGGGCAATTTGGAGAATTCAATTGACATTAATCCATGTTTTTGGACTGTGGGAGGAAACCGGAGAACCCGGAGGAAACCTACGTGGACACGGAGAACATGGAAACTCCACCCAGATTGGGATTGGAATTCCCTAGTGCTAAAAGGAGAACGTGGTAACCACTAAGCCACCGTGCCGCCCCCGCCCAGAAAAAAAATGTAGTAAATAGTATTTTCAGTTCAGTTAACAAAACCTTATCCATTATACATTGTTGTATAAACCATACTGTCAATCGAGAATTGTAGGGGATGCCTCGAAGACACACACACACACACACACACACACACACACACACACTCACAGGTCATTTGTATTCTCTCTTACATTAGCTCCCTCCAAGTTACTTTTACCTTAAGCTGCTTGCAGGCACAATCTCCTTCACACCCTGATTCCCATTTAATTAAATTTTTCTAATTTCTCTCACCATTTTTCCTTTTAAACGCAGAATGCCTTAAGCCACAAATGACACAAAGCAAAACTAGATCAGCGAAACCGAATGGGGAGGGCGGTGAATAATGGCTGCCTTTCTGCCTTGTACATTATATTTGCGTTAAATAAGACTTTTATACAGTATTTTAAGTGGCACGGTGGCTTAGTGGTCAGCACGTTCGCCTCTCAGCGCTAGGGATTCCCGATTCGAATCCCCATCTGGGTGGAGTTTCCATGTTCTCCCCGTGTCTGCGTGGGTTTCCTCCGGGTTCTCCGGTTTCCTCCCACAGTCCAAAAACATGGATCAAGTCAATTGAATTCTCAAAACTGCCCCATATAGAGTGTGTCTGTGTGAGTGAGTGAGTGTGTGCCCAGCGATGGATTGGAGTCCTGTCCTGGGTGTATCTGTCCAGCGCCCGAGATGTTCTCCCCTGGATGGGCATGGGGAACCCCCCCACAACCCTGATATCGGATGAAGCGGAAGATAATGAATGAATGAATGAATGAATGAACTGTCCAAAAACATGGATCAAGTCAATTGAGTTCTCCAAATTGCCCCATATAGAGTGTGTCTGTGTGAGTGTGTGCCCAGCGATGGATTGGCGTCCTGTCCTGGGTCTATCTGTCCAGCGCCGAGATGTTCTCCCCTGGATGGGCATGGGGAACCCCCCCACAACCCTGATATCGGATGAAGAGGAAGATAATGAATGAATGAATGAATGAATGAACAGTCCAAAAACATGGATCAAGTCAATTGAGTTCTCCAAATTGCCCCATATAGAGTGTGTCTGTGTGAGTGTGTGCCCAGCGATGGATTGGCGTCCTGTCCTGGGTCTATCTGTCCAGCGCCGAGATGTTCTCCCCTGGATGGGCATGGGGAACCCCCCCACAACCCTGATATCGGATGAAGCGGAAGATAATGAATGAATGAATGAATGAACAGTCCAAAAACATGGATCAAGTCAACTGAATTCTCAAAATTGCCCCATATAGAGTGTGTATGTCTGTGTGAGTGAGTGTGTGCCCAGCGATGGATTGGCGCCCTGTCCTGGGTGTATCTGCCCAACGCCCGAGACGTTCTCCCCTGGATGGGCATGGGGAACCCCCCCACAACCCTAATATCGGATGAAGCGGGAGATAATGGATGAATGAATACAGTATTTTTCATACAGTTTTATACAGTAATACAGTAATCTGACATTTTTCCACTGCTGAGAGCTCGTGGTGTAATGGAAAGCTAATAAACTTGGATCGGCCGAAACGTAAAGTCTTTTATGTGTTTAAATGAAGGAAAATTGATAAGCCCTGTTTGATAAGGTGTTTATATGTGAGACAGGGATTCTTTAGAGGTAAAAATAAGTGTGTTTGCACAATGTGATGTTGCTTGGGACCGTGTTTGCCGTCTGTTTATTGTGTGTGAGGGGAAAGTGGTTAACATATATGAATGCAACATGGAAGCAAGACACTGCTGTCAAATTTATCCCCGTGATGATAAGCGTCGCATGTTGTCATGGTCTGTCTGTTCCCAAACAATACACACAGTCGCACCCAATACTTTAAACCACCAGTAATGTGCTTCCAAGTTGCTTTTAACTGGAATTTATTAAGATACTCCTATTAGAAATATAATGGTAACATGTTACAGTAGGGGGCGGCACGGTGGATTAGTGGTTAGCACGTTCGCCTCTCAGCGCTAGGGATTCCCGGTTTGAATCCCCATCTGGGTGGAGTTTCCATGTTCTCCCTGTGTCTGCGTGGGTTTCCTCCGTGTTCTCCGGTTTCCTCCCACAGTCCAAAAACATGGATCAAGTCAATTGAGTTCTCCAAATTGTCCCATATAGAGTGTGTTTGTGTGAGTGAGTGTGTGCCCAACGATAGATTGGTGCCCTGTCCTTGGTGTATCTGCCCAGCGCCCGAAACGTTCTCCCCTGGATGGGCATGGGGAACTCCACCGCGACCCTAATAGAGGATAAAGCGGAAGATAATGAATGAATGTTACAGTAGATGCGGCGTTGTGGATTAGTGGTTAGCATGTTCTCCTCTCAGCGCTGGGGATTCCCGGTTCGAATCCTAATCTGGGTGGAGTTTCCATGTTCTCCCCGTGTCTGCGTGGGTTTCCTCCGGGTTCTCCGGTTTCCTCCCACATTCCAAAAACATGGATCAAGTCAATTAAGTTCTCCAAATTGCCCCATATAGAGTGTGTCTGTGTGAGTGAGTGTGTGCCCAGCGATAGATTGGCGCCCTGTCCTGGGTATATCTGCCCAACTGGGTGTATCCCCCCACCCCCCCGCGGCACTAGTAGAGGATAAAGCGGAAGTTAATGGATGGATGGATGTTACAGTAGTAAGCAGCACCGTGGCTTAGTGGTTTAGTGGTTTGCACATATGCATCTCAGCGTTGGGGATTCCGGTTCGAATCCCAATCTGGGTGGAGTTTCCATGTTCTCCCCGTGTCCGCGTGGGTTTCCTCCAGATTCTCCGGGTTTCTACCACAGTCCAAAAACATCAAGAGGTCAAGTGAAGGTTCTCAATTGCCCCATATAGTGTGTGTTTGTGTGTTTGTGTATGTGGCTGTTTGAGTGAGAGGGCCCAGCGATAGATAGACGCCTTCTCCTGGAAACGTTCTCCCCTGGATGGGCATGAGGAACCCCCCCACAACCCTCGTAGATGATAACGTGGAAGATAATGGATGAATGAATGAATGTTACAGTTGTAGACAGCACCATTGCTTAGTGGTTAGCACGTCCAACTCTAAGTTCTGAGGATTAAGGTTCGAATCCCAATCTGATTGGAGTTTCCCCTGTATCCATGTAATACAGGCTTAGAAATTGGCATGTTCTCCTCTCAGCTCTAGGAATTCCCTGTTCGAATCCCAATCTGGGTGGAGTTTCCATGTTCTCCCCGTGTCTGTGTGGGTTTCCTCCGGGTTCTCCAGTTTCCTCCCACAGTCCAAAAAACATGAATCAAGCTCAATTGAATTCTCCAAAATTGCCCCATATAGAGTGTGTTTCTGTGTTTGCAGTGACAGATTGGCGTCCTAACCTGGGTGTATCTGCCCAGCGCCCGAAACGTTCTCCCGTGGATGGGCATGGGGAACCCCCCCGCGATCCTAATATAGGATAAAGGGGAAGATAATGGATGGATGGCCAATAATTACCAAACTTCACATTATTCTTAATGCACTGCAGGTTAACTAATACTAACTAGTTTTATGGAATACTAATTAATGACTTTGTTGCTCTAAAAACTTGCTGTTCTCACATACCAACGCTCAGTTGCAATTAAAGCCTTGATGAGGCTTCCAGCTCCACCCACTACACCTGCCGACCCGATGGCAGAGGCACATCAAAGTCTAAGCCAATTAAAAAAAAAAAAAATAATAATAATAAAAGGCCACGTGAAATTCAAAATCACCTTTTTGTTAACTGTAGCTAACGGAACATGATCTGTAGAACAGTAACTGAAAACCTGTGTGCATTGTAAGCCACCCTCCCGGAGACAGGAACTCTCATTTTGTGATCTCTCATCTATGCAAAAAGGCACGCAACTGGGTCCCAGCCATCTGGATGCTGATAGTAAGATGCCTAGGATTATGAGAGGTTCCTGTATGAGTTTAAATCAGTGTTCCATCACTGATGGACCAAAGGTTCTATTGCTTTAGCATGGGGTGAGCTCAGCTGCAAACCTCTTTCTATGGATTCATTCACTGAAAGCATTAAACCGCTGGATTGAAACCTTTTTCATTATAATGTTCTGACCACCCTCTGTGAAGAGCTTCAGGTAGCGTTTACCAGTTGGAATTTGGATATTATATTGATGACCTTGATGGTCATTTGTCAGGACCATTAACTTTGTGTAATGCCTACAGTCTGGTGCTGAATCAGAAAGGCAGAAAGTAAGAAATGGTATTCAGTACCATCCATCCATTATCTTCCTATTTATCCTTCTACTAGACAGAGGGTGCAGTAGCTCAGTGGTTAGGGTGTTGGGTTATCAATCTGAAGGTTGGGGGTTCAAATCCCAGGTCCACTGAAGTTACCAATGTGGGTCCTTGAGCAAGACCCTTAACCCTCATTGCTCCAGGGATGTTGTGATGAACCCTGTGTTCATCTTGTAAGTCGCTTTGGATAAAAGCATCTGCTAAATGACCTAATGTAATGTACTAGGGTCGCGGGGGGGGGGGGGGGGTTCCCCATGCCCATCCAGGGGAGAACGTTTCGTCGTTGGCCAGATACACCCAGGACAGGGTGCCAATCTATTGCTGGACACACACTCACTCTCACAGACACTCTCTATATGGGGCAATTTGGAGAATTCAGTTGACCTTGATTCATGTTTTTGGACTGTGGGAAGAAACTGGAGAACCTGGCGAAAACCATGTGGACATGGCGAGAACATGGAAACTCCACCCAGATTGGGGCTTAGTGGTTAGCACATTCGCCTCTCAGTGCTAGGGATCCAATCCCAATCTGGGTGGAGTTTCCATGTTCTCCCCGTGTCCGCGTGGGTTTCCTCCGGGTTCTCCGGTTTCCTCCCACAGTCCAAAAACATGGATCAATTCAACTGAATTCTTCAAATTGCCCCATATAGAGTGTGTCTGTGTGAGTGAGTGTGTGCCCAGCGATAGATTGGCGCCCTGTCCTGGGTGGATCTACCCAGCGCCCGAAACGTTCTCCCCTGGATGGACATGGGGAACCCCCCCGTGACCCTAATAGAGGATGAAGAGAAAGATAATGGATGGATGGATTTACTGACAGAAAACAAACCTAGTGATGTCTGACACAGGATTTAAGCAAAATAATAAATGTAACTTTTTGTATCATTTTTAAAATGTTAAATCTGCATTTAAAACTCGAGTAAAACAATAATCTTCTCATTTTGTAGCTAAACAGATTTACGTCCATGAAGACAGGCGATGATTAAATTTACTGATCTAATTATCCCAATTGTTTTGTCTCTTTCAGAACAAAGATGCTGTTGCTGGTGCAAAGGTTGTACATGACCTGAGGGCAAAGGCTTGATGTTGCTGCTCAGTCCTGCTGGTGAAGGTGGCACAGATGCATTTCAAGGCTGGTTTGCACATTATAATGGTTCAAATGTTGCCCTGCTGCAGAGAATGCTCTCCTGTTCCCTAGGTGAGTCACTAGAGGATGTATGTATGTATATATATATATATATAATATATATACATATATATATATATCTCCTCTCAGCGCTAGGGATTCCCGGTTCGAATCCCAATCTGGGTGGAGTTTTCATGTTGTCCGCGTGGGTTTCCTCCGGGTTCTCTGGTTTCCTCCCACAGTCCAAAAACATGGATCAAGTCAATTGAATTCTCCAAATTGCCCCATATAGAGTGTGTTTGTGTGAGTGAGTGTGTGCCCAGCGATAGATTGGCGCCCTGTCCTGGGTGTATCTGCCCAGCGCCCGAAACGTTCTCCCCTGGATGGGCATGGGGAACTCCCCCGCGACTCTAATAGAGGATAAAGCGGAAGATAATGTATGTATGTATATATATATATATATATAGTGTAGGAAATATTTATTTGATTCCTTGCTGATTTTGTATGTTTGCCCCCTGATAAATATATTGTAATTTTAGTCTATAATTTTAAGGGTAGTTTTATTTTAACAGTGAAAAATAGAATATCAAAAAGAAAATCTATAAAATTCATCCATCCATTCATTATCCAGCTTTATCCTCTATTAGGGTCACGGGGGGGTTGCTCATCCAGGGGAGAACATCTCGGGCGCTGGACAGATACACCCAAGACAGGATGCCAATCTATCACTGGGCACACACTCACTCACACAGACACACTCTATATGGGGCAATTTGGAGAACTCAATTGACTTGATCCATGTTTTTTGGACTGTGGGAGGAAACCGGAGAACCCGGAGGAAACCCACGCAGACACGGGGAGAACATGGAAACTCCATCCAGATTGGGATTCAAACCGGGAATCCCTAGTGCTGAGAGGAGAACATGCTAACCACTAAGCCACCATGCTGCCCAAACTAGAATTACATTGTATAAATTATATACATTTATTAGTATTTTGCTGAGAGAAATAAGTATTTGATCCCTCTAAAAAAAAAAACCTTAAGACTTGATGGCAAAATCCTTGTTGGGATTTATTTAAGAGACAGGCAGAAAAAATAAATGTTTTTGAGAGTTTAGAGATGTGCAAAACTACATCATGAAGATTTCTTTCAGAAAAATTGCATTATTTTTTTTTCCGCTAGTTAATATAACGATTACATGTGCAGTGGTAATTACAGTTATTTGCAGCATGAGCATCCGTCCAGGGAGCACAGAGTGCATGCCCCCGAAGAATTTGGAATAGCGATAATTGCCCATAGACGGGGATATTTTTCACCATGTGGATTAATAAACTTTTTGACTGTGGGTGCCCTAATTGGCTGCTCTGCAGTATGTTTTGGGTCAGACAGGTGACCGCCTGTGAAGGTGGAAAACCTTACGTCCACTTTAATAGCTTTAAATGTTCGGATTTTGTTTTTTGCATAACTATTAATGTTTTAAAAAAATTGTTAGCATGTTCTCCTCTCAGCACTAGGGATTCCCGGTTCGAATCCCCATCTGGGTGGAGTTTCCATGTTCTCCCCGTGTCTGCGTGGGTTTCCTCTAGGTTCTCAGGTTTCCTCCCACAGTCCAAACACATGGATGAAGTTCAATTGAGTTCTCCAAATTGCCCCATATAGAGTGTGTTTGTGTGAGTGAGTATGTGCCCAGCGATAGGTTAGCACCCTGTCCTGGGTGTATCTGCCCAGCGCCCGAAACGTTCTCCCCCAAATGGACATGCGGAACCCCCCCGTGACCCTAGTAGAGAATAAAGTGGAAGATAAAGGATGGATGGATGGAACAATGAACAAGGGATGGGTCCTTAGTGGTTAGCATGTTCTCCTCTCAGCACTAGGGATTCCCGGTTCGAATCCCCATCTGGGTGGAGTTTCCATGTTCTCCCCGTGTCCACGTGGGTTTTCTCCGGGTTCTCCGGTTTCCTCCCACAGTCCAAAAACATGGATCAAGGTCAACTGAATTCTCCAAATTGCCCCATATAGAGTGTGTTTGTGTGAGTGAGTGTGTGCCCAGCGATAGACTGGCGCCCTGTTCTGGGTGTATCTGCCCAGCACCCTTAACATTCTCCCCTGGATGGGCATGCGGAACCACCCCCGCGACCCTAATAGAGGATAAAGCTGAAGATAATGGATGGATGGATAGTTGAGGTCATAATTGTGTTTTTGTGAGTAGTGTGATGGTAGAATAGCCATGCAGCTGTTTTTTGTAGTTCAGGTTTGCTGAATAGGAGTTCTAAATATAGACATATGCAGTACATTGTTCAAGAGTTGAAGTTCTTGCTGTGGATCAATGTGCTTAATGTCCCTGTCCCTGCCAATTCCCCCGTCAGTCGAGTCAGCTGTCCCAGTAGGGTAGTGCGGGATGTCAGTATCACTAGCAGCTGTTTCTATAATGCATCAATTAATTATCCGTCTCTCCAAACACATAATGAGTCCTCGGAGGGCTGAGGGACGAGGGAGTGCTCTGCCTACGTGCCATTGGTAGAGGATGAATGTTCTTCAGTTTGCCCCAGTCTTGTTATGGTAATGGCTGCAAAATTGCACCGGGACAGTTCATGTAAGCACGACAGGAGCAAGTGTGAACAACCAGTCCCATTGCTCAGGTCATGCCCCCTTTTAGATGTGCTGGACTGTTTGAAGCATTGACAGGGACTTCAGACACCATCTGTGTTTGGAATGAAGCAAAAAATTCCAACAGAGGAGCAGTGCTGACGGACTAAAAGGTTTTACAGAATTCAAACTTCAAGATGTAGCTTAGTTTCTCTATTAAGCTGATAAAATGTGGGCCAGCAAATTTAATAAGGAATATATTACAGTCATTGGAACGGTGGCTTGGTGGTCAGCATGTTCTCCTCCCAGCACTAGGGATTCCCGGTTGGAATCCACATCTGGGTGGAGTTTCCATGTTCTCCCCGTGTCTGCCTGGGTTTCCTCCGGGTTCTCCAGTTTCCTCCCACAGTCCAAAAACATGGATCAAGTCACCTGAATTCTCCAAATTGTCCCATATAGAGTGTGTTTGTGTGAGTGAGTGTGTGCTCAGTGATAGATTGGTGTCCTGTCCTGGGTGTATCTGCCCAGCGCCCGAAACGTTCTCCCCTGGATGGGCATGGAGAACCCCCCCGTGACGCTAATAGAGGATAAAGCGGAAGATAATGGATGGATATTACACTGGTTTTGTTCCATTTTATGTTTCATAGACACTACTTCCTGCTGCTTTCCACATTTAAAGGCATGTTTTGGTAAATACCATGCAGAAGTAGCTGCAGATGACATTTAAAACCAAAAGCTATACCATTTTAATAATTAAAGAAAATGGAGACGGTGCATGGGTGGCACGGTGGCTTAGTGGTCAGCACGTTCGCCTCTCAGCTCTAGGGATTTCCGGTTCGAATCACCATCTGGGTGGAGTTTCCATGTTCTCCCCGTGTCTGTGTGGGTTTCCTACAGGTTCTCCGGTTTCCTCCCACAGTCCAAAAGCATGGATCAAGTCAAGTGAATTCTCCAAATTGCCCCATATAGAGTGTGTCTGTGTGAGTGATTGTGAGTCGACAGCGATGGATTGGTGTCCTGTCCTGGGTCTATCTGCCCAGTGACTGAGACGTTCACCCCTGGATGAGCATGGGGAACCCCACCGCGACCCTAATATATGATAAAGCGGGAGATGATGGATAGATGGATGGAGACGGTGCACCTTAGATTCAGCAATATGTTACATATACTGTATGTTTGAGAGATTATTCTTTAATGTGCATGTGCACAATAGTTTTATTTTTGAAATAATATTTTATTGTGCCGGTGGCTTAGTGGTTAGCATGTTCTCCTCTCAGCACTAGGGGTTCCCGGTTCGAATCCCAATCTGGGAGGAGTTTCCATGTTCTCCCCGTGTCCGCGTGGGTTTCCTCCGGGTTCTCCGGTTTCCTCCCACAGTCCAAAAACATGGATCAAGTCAAATGAATTTTCCAAATTGCCCCATATAGAGTGTGTCTGTGTGAGTGAGTGTGTGCCCAGTAATAGATTGGCACCCTGTCCTGGGTGTATCTGCCCAGCGTCCGAAACTTTCTCCCCTGGATGGACATGGATGGATGGATTTTATTGTGCAAAAAAAAAAATTGAGAATTCTAAAAGTTCTTCTTGTTTATGATCTCAAACTTACCAACTGAAACATTCATCACCTGCTTTATCCTCTATTAGGGTCGCGGTGGGGTTCCCCATGCCCATCCAGGGGAGAACGTCTCGGGCGCTGGACAGATACACCCAGGACAGGACGCCAATCCATCACTGCCAACTGAAACAGCATGCATCAATCACAGCATTTATTAGGTGAACGAACAAAAACAAAGACACCATGGAGAAGAGCACGGTGGCTATGTGGTTAGCAAGTTCACCTGGGTTCCAGGTTTGAATCCCAATCTGGATGGCATCTCCATGTTCTTCCTGTGTCCTCATGGGTTTCCGTCTGGTTCTTCGGTTTCCTCCCACAGTCCAAAAACATGGATTCAGGGTAAATTGGCTACTCTGAATTGCCCTCACATGGTGTGTGTGTGTGTGATTGTGTGCCTAGTGATAAATTGGCAACCTGTCCTGATCCAGTGCCTCTCCCAGCACCCGAAACATTCTCCCCTGGATAGACATGAGAACCCCCCCATGACCCTAGTAGAGGATTAAGCAGATGATGGTTGGATGGATGGATGGTCACCATGGAGAAAATACAGCACATGCAGTTTTTGTTGTGTGTCCTGCTAAAGTTTTAATCCTAATGATGCTATTAACCATTTTTAGATAAGGGCTGATGTCATCATTGAAAAAAAGACATTTTAATGAAATACATGTCCATCTTTACATTTTTTTCTTAAGTTTAGCTGAGAAATCACTTAATTTTGAACACACATATCCACCCACACACTTCCTCATATTCCTTTTCTAAATATTCAGCAGTCATTAGGTGCAGAACTAATGAATAAAATGTGTTTGTGGGTGTTATCTGCCAAATGCACGGTCTACAGGAAGCAGTTGCTTTCAGTCTGCCAGCTGGCACTGGCACTAATGTCCAAGCAACTGCGAAGAACCTCTGATGATGAAGTGGTTTGTTTATCTATTTACCTTATTGAGTCTGGATAGACGACCAAACCAATTTAGGCAGTGTCAGGATGAGGCTGCTGCAGCTATTACTCAGAGATGGATTGAGACTTTGGATTAGTTGACTTTGCCGTGTTCGCAAAGACAGACTTTCTCTTATAGAAATTTTTCTAACAGAAAACCTAAACCTTCAGAGTTACAGTGAGACCTGGATTCTAGCAATATTTTCTCTTCATTCTTGCTGTTGCTGCAGCTTGTTATCGGGTTCCTGTGGCAACTGTCTCAGTCTGTGAAAATCAGTTCTGCCACAGGTTCCTGTACTTACCCAGGATGGTGTGATGTGTTTGTACAGATAAGACATTTGAACAATCCATCCATCCATCCATCCATCCATCCATCCATCCAATTCCGTTTAATCTTCTACTAGGATCACTGGGGGGCGGGGGGGGGGGGGGGGGGGGGGGGGGGGGGGGGGGGGGGGGGGGGGGGACGGGTGTGTGGGGGGGGGGGGGGGGGGGGGGGGGGGGGGGGGGGGGGGGGGGGGGGGGGGGGGGGGGGGGGAGGGGGGGTCCCCATGCCCATCCACGTCCAGGGGAGAACGTTTCGGGTGCTGGGCAGATAGACCCAGGACAGGGCGCCAATCTATTGCTGGGCACACACTCACTCACACAGACACACTCTATATGGGGCAATTTGGAGAATTCACTTGACCTTGATCCATGTTTTTGGACTGTGCGGGAAACCGGAGAACCCGGAGGAAACCCACACAGACACAGGGAGAACATGGGAACTCCACCCAGATGGGGATTCGAACCAGGAATCCCTAGCACTGAGAGGAGAACATGCTAACCACTAAGGACCCATCCCTTGTTCATTGTTCCATCCATCCATCCTTTAACTTCCACTTTATCCTCTACTAGGGTCACGGGGGGTTCCCCATGTCCATTCAGGGGAGAACGTTTCAGGCGCTGGGCAGATACACCCAGGACAGGGCGCCAATCTATCGCTGGACACACACTCACTCACACAGACACACTCTATATGGGGCAATTTGGAGAATTCACTTGACCTTGATCCATGTTTTTTGGACTGTGGGAGGAAACCGGAGAACCCGGATGAAACCCACACAGACACGGGGAGAACATGGGAACTCCACCCAGATTGGGATTCGAACCGGGAATCTCTAGCACTGAGAGGAGAACATGCTAACCACTAAGCCACCTTCCGCCGACTGTAATATCTTCTTTATTAAATTTGCTGGCACACATTTTATCAGCTTAATAGACAAACAAGCTACGTCTTGTCACGTGGACATGGAACAGAACATGGAGAACATGGAAACACCACCCAGATTGGGATTCGTCCCGCCGTGCAGCCCCATTCATACAAATTAACTTATATTTATTTTGGTGACTGAAGATTGAAGATCAATAATAATCGTTATTCATTTAAATGACTAAATGCTATACGAATATAATTAATTTATTATTGCTCTTAATTCCTAGTATGAAGAAAACATTTATATTTATATTTAAACATCTGGCACTTTTTACTGTCAGCCTTAATTGCACTCTGGACATGTTAACAGTCTGAGAAGGCCTCTTAATTGGGTGCTCTGCGGTCTCTGCCTCTTTTAATAATGCCACTATAGTCAGTGGTGGCAGCATCTCATACTGCATTATGTTAAATTGTCTGTTCTTTGACATCATTGGGAAAAATGAATGAGGTTTTCAAAAAACACTTTTATTACATTTTATAGAATATAAATATGTTTGGAAACCCTGGATGTTTTGTTCTGTACACATGGAGTTGTTTAAGAGTCATAAACTAATGGTTTGTTGTTATTTTATTTGATCATTCATTAGGTTTTTCATTATCTTCATTATCTTCCATTATCTATCTTCTTTACTGGGGTTGTGGGGGGGGGGGGGGGGTCCCTTGGCCATGCCCATGCCCATGCCCATGGCTATGCCCATCCAGGGGAGGACATTACATGCACTGGGCAGATACACCCAGGGCGCCAATCTATCACTGGGCACACGCTGGCTCACACAGACACACAGACACACAGACACACACACACACACACACACACACACACACACACACACACACACACACACACTATATGGGGCAATTTAGAGCATAGCATTTACCTTGAATCCATGTTTTTGGACTGTGGGAGTAAACCAGAGAACCTAGAGGAAACCCACGCAGATGTGGGGAAAACATGGAAACTCCACCCAGATTGGGATTTGATTTAACAGGGAGTTTTTTTCTTGCCACTGTCGCTTCAGCTTGCTCTTTGGGGATTTAAATGGGTTTAAAGGGGTTTATCTCTGTAAAGCTGCTTTGTGACAATGTACTGTTGTAAAAAGTGCTCTATAAATAAATTACTTGAACTTGAACTTGGTGGCATGTTGGCTTAGTGGTCAGCATGTTCTCCTCTCAGCACTAGGGATTCCCTGTTTCCATGTTCTCCCCGTGTCCGCGAGGTTTCCTCCGGGTTCTCCGGTTTCCTCCCACAGTCCAAAAACATGGATCAAGTCAATTGAATTCTCCAAATTGCCCCATATAGAATGTGTTTGTGTGAGTGAGTGTGTGCCCAGCGATGGATTGGCGCCCTTTCCTGGGTGTATCTGCCCTGCGCCCGAGACGTTCTCCCCTGGATGGGCATGGGGAACCCCACCATGACCCTAATAGAGGCTCTGACAGACGAACATGCTAATGACAATTACATCTAGACCTGCAAAGCCAAATATGGGCTTGGCTAGGAACTAAGGACTACAGAATTACAGCTGATTTAGGTAATGGACATACAGGTTTCCTCATTTTCAACCATGTCTGGTAAAGATATTTAAATATCCATCCATCCATTATCTCCCGCTTTATCCTCTATTAGGGTCGCGGGGGGTTCCCCATGCCCATCCAGGGGAGAACGTTTCGGGCGCTGGGCATATACACCCAGGACAGGGCGCCAATCTATCTCTGGGCACACACTCACGCACACACACACACTCTCTATATGGGGCAATCTGGAGAACTCAATTGACTTGATCCATGTTTTTGGACTGTGGGAGGAAACCGGAGAACCCGGAGGAAACCCACGCGGATGTGGGGAGAACATGGAAACTCCACCCAGATGGGGATTCGAACCGGGAATCCCTAGCGCTGAGAGGTGAACATGCTAACCACTAAGCCACCGTGTCGTCCGATATTTAAATATAAACAGGTAATTAAAAAGAAAGATTTACTGCTGATTTATTATAGTGATAGATGTTTATTAATATAACACTATAACGCTCATGGTCAGCTGATATCAGTGCTGTATCCGTTTGTTTTCTTGGGCTGGTGTTGTCATATGGGTACCTGTGTGGGAGGTGTGCTGTGGTTTAGACTCTGTTTTAGCAACAGCTGACAACACTGTGGTCTCACACGTAAAACACACAACAGTATGGAGAGCGTAAAAGTTAGATAAATCTATTTCCATGACTCACTTCAAAGCTGACAAGGCCATTGATTGTATCTAGCTGCTGTGGTGTGATGAGATTGTTTCTCAGCTTTATGTAATGGTGACTATTTTGACCTTGCTGCACCCCACACACTCGTCCCACACAGGATAATTCTGGGCTGCTGGGAAAATCCAAATCAGATTTGAGCTCCAAAGAAATATCCTGATAAAAGTAGCATTGAGAACTTCTAAAGGAGGACAGAAGAGAGGTTCTGACAAAGCATGAATAAGACAGAAAAGTAATGAACAAATGAGAAATATTTTATAAAAATATTTATATAAAGTTTCCATGTTCTCCCCGTGTCCACATGGGTTTCCTCCGGGTTCAAAAGTCCAAAAACATGGATCAAGGTCAATCGAATTTTCCAAATTGCCTCATATAGAGTGTGTCTGTGTGAGTGAGTGTGTGCCCAGCGATAGATTGGCGCCCTGTCCTGGGTGTATTTGCCCAGCGCCCGAGACGTTCTCCCCTGGATGGGCATGGGGAACCTAATAGAGGATAAAGCAGGAGATAATGAATGAATGAATAGATCTACATATAATGCTCTCTGAAAGATCTGATAATACCAACACAAGGGTGTGAAGAGCAAACTGGAGTAAACTGTGGAGTAAAACGTTCTCCCCTGGATGGGCATGGGGAACCCCCCCGCGACCCTAATAGAGGATAAAGCGGAAGATAATGGATGAATGGATTGATGGGTAGTCATCTGGTATGTTCGTGCTGGTTTATTAAATATCTTAAGGAGCCACATGAGAAATTAGGACAGTTGGGGAAAACCGAACCAACTGGCTTGATCCTCTACTAGGGTCGCGGAGGGGGGGGGGGGGGTTCCCCATGCCCATCCAGGGGAGAATGTTTCGGGCGGTTGGCAGATACACCCTGGACAGGGCGCCAATCTATCACTGGGTACACACTCACTCACACAGACACACTCTATATGGGGCAATTTGGAGAACTCAATTGACTTGATCCATGTTTTTGGACTGTGGGAGGAAAGCGGAGAAACTGCAGGAAACCCACGCAGGCACGGGGAGAACATGGAAACTCCACCCAGATTGGAAATCGAACGTGCTAACCACAAAGCCACCGTGCTGCCCATAAAGCATTTAAATATTTAAATATAATAAAGAAAACATATATGGGCGGCACGGTGGCTTAGTGGTCAGCACGTTCGCCTCTCAGCGCTAGGGATTCCCGGTTCGAATCCCCATCTGGGTGGGGTTTCCATGTTCTCCCCGTGTCTGCGTGGGTTTCCTCCGGGTTCTCCGGTTTCCTCCCACAGTCCAAAAACATGGATCAAGTCAATTGAGTTCTCAAAATTGCCCCATATAGAGTGTGTCTGTGTGAGGGAGTGTGCCCAGCGATGGATTGGCGCCCTGTCCTGGGTCTATCTGCCCAGCGCCCGAGACGTTCTCCCCTGGATGGGCATGGGGAACACCACCGCCACCCTAATAGAGGATAAAGCGGGAGATAATGAATGAATGAATAAATGAAAACATATATTTTTAAGTGCAAGATACCTTTGCTAATATATCCAATATGTCTCAAATATCCAATTATCATACAGAACCTTTGCAGTTCCGATAAACAAACATAATTTACCCATTCCATATTCCTCAACATAATTTCCCTGTCTTGTCTTGTCTTGTCTTGTCTTGTCTTATAAGCATTGCAGTATAGCTGATACTGCTCACTCAGATCTACATAAAGCAAACAGGACTGATCTCTACCATCGCTCTATGCAACATGAAATATTCATAACCGTACTGTCTGGCCAAGGTGTGACTCATCTTATCTGAGATTATATTATTGGCATCAACAGTATCAGTTTTTTTGACTTGGGTATGCACCTAGAGCTAGAAATCTCATAAATAAGGACGGAAGTCAATTTTCCTCTTCCCATTTGTTCCTCTCATGGGTTTCCATAACGGAATATTCATCTTTCGCAAAGTTTTACACTGAATGCCCTTCCTGATGCAACCCTCCTATTAAGCCGGGCTTAGGACCGGACTCCGAGTACACTGAAATGGTCTCCCAATGTCCGCGTGGGTTTTCTCCGGGTTCACCGGTTTCCTCCCACAGTCCAAAAATTTGGATTCAAGATTAATTTTCTGCTCTAAATTTCCTCTGTCTAAATTGGCCCTATATAGTGTGGGTGTGTGAGCAGTGATGGATTGGCACCCTGTCCTTGGTGAAAGGTTCTCCCCTTAATGGAAATCAGAAACTGAATGGAGCCTTATCTTATGTTATCTATATTATTATCTTATAATAATATTAATATTAGTATTAATAAATCATATATTTTTTATTAATATAAATATTATAGGGCGGCAAGGTGGCTTAGTGGTTAGCATGTTCTTCTCTCCACGCTAGGGATTCCCGGTTCGAATCCCAATCTGGGTGGAGTTTGCATGTTCTCCCCGTGTCCATGTGGGTTTCCTCCGGGCTCTGCGGTTTCCTCCCACAGTCCAAACACAAGGATCAAGTCAATTGAATTCTCATAAATTGCCTCATATAGTGTGTGTTTGTGTGTGTGAGTGTGTGCCCAGCGATTGATTGGTGCCCTGTCCGGGGTGTATCTGCCCAGCGCCCGAAACGATCTTCCCTGGATGGGCATGGGAAACCCCCCCCCCTCCGCGACCCTAATAGAGGATAAAGAAAATGGATGAATGAATGATCTCAATATCTCTATTTCTATTACACTTTTTTTCTTTTTTAATGTACTTCTTATAGATACAGTAGATGTATCTTTAACGTTGCCAATTACTGTCACTTTTGCTGCTGAGAGATGTGAATTTCCCCCATTGTGAGACCAATAAAGAATTATGTTATGATATCTATTTGAATTATCTGGTAAATTAAATAAATTAATAAATTAAATTAAATAAATATATATGTATATTCAGCGCTAGGGATTTCCGGTTCGAATCCCCTTCTGGGTGGAGTTTCCATGTTCTCCCCGTGTCCGTGTGGGTTTCCTCCGGGTTCTCCGGTCTCCATAGTTCAAAAACATGGATCAAGTCAATTAAGTTCTCCAAATTGCCCCATATAGAGTGTGTATGTGTGTGAGTGTGTGCCCAGCGATGGATTGGCGCCCTGTCCTGGGTGTATCTGCCCCTGGATGGGCATGGGGAACTCCCCCGCAACCCTAACATAGCATAAAAGCGGAAGATAATGAATGAATATATTCATTCATTCATTCATTATCTCCCGCTTTATCCTCTATTAGGGTCGCGGTGGGGTTCCCCATGCCCATCCAGGGGAGAACGTCTCGGGCGCTGGGCAGATAGACCCAGGACAGGGCGCCAATCCATCGCTGGGTACACACTCACACACACTCTATATGGGGCAATTTAGAGAACTCAATTAACTTGATCCATGTTTTTGGACTGTGGGAGGAAACCGGAGAACCCGGAGAAAACCCACACGGACACGGGGAGAACATGGAAACTCCACCCAGATGGGGATTCGAACCGGGAATCCCTAGTGAATGAATATATATATATATATTTGCAGATATCTCTAAATTGTTACATCCAGGCACTAATTCATATGCATTTCATTACTCTGGTTGCGGGTGGTTTCTCCGGATCAGCCTCCTGTGGGTACAATGGTTTTAACATCACAGTCCCCTCAGATCCGCCCTGCTTTCCTTTAGATGGGATTATTGCATCTATTATCCAGAAATATCTGGCCATTAATTCTAATTCTAATTCTCATTGGGCTTCATTTTTATGCTGATGTCTGGCAGTGGAGGCAAGAAAGAGCTAGCTATTCAATCTAAATTTATAACAAAAGTCAGTGCTAAAATGACATCGCCTTACCGGGAGATTGATTCCAATGTTTTAAGGAGTTATGGTTCCTTTGTGCAAAGAATTCGGCTGCAAATTTTTAAAGCTGATAATCTTTCAAAACTGGAAACACACAAAAGTGGCACACCGTATACTGCAAGAGGTCCACTAACTTTAATCTCATTCTTACATTTTTTAAAACATTTATCAAACAAATGCAGTGCTTAATTATTTTTCCCAATTTATAAATGACGATTAAATCTTCTGTTTTCCTTCTCAACCTTCCAGGACCTGTGTGAATAATATGTAGTTTATTTTAAATAACTTTATTTAATAAAAAAAAAAAAAAGCACTAGGGATTAGCACTAGGGATTCCCGGTTCGAATCCCCATCTGGGTGGAGTTTCCATGTTCTCTCCATGTCCACGTGGGTTTCCTCCAGGTTCTCCGGTTTCCTCCCACAGTCCAAAAACATGGATCAAGTCAATTGAATTCTCCAAATTGCCCCATATAGAGTGTGTCTGTGTGAGTGAGTGTGTGCCCAGCGATAGATTGGCGCCCTGTCCTGGGTGTATCTGCCCAGCGCCCGAAACGTTCTCCCCTGGATGGGCATGGGGAACCCCACCGCGACCCTAATATAGGATAAAGCGGAAGATAATGGATGGATGGATCTAATCACTTATCACTCTCAGCATCACTAAAGCTGAGACATTCAGCATGTCTGAGAAATGATTCAAGACTTAAAATTTCTTCTGGAAGCACCTCCAAAAAAAAAAAATAAATAAAATAAAATAAAAGATTAAAATCTAGGCGTTAAAACCAGATTATTTAATGTTCACAATTAATGACACTGCAGCTTAGCTAGTTCCTTCTGAACTACTGACTTGTGATGTTCTCTCAGTTGTAAGTCACTTTGAATGAAACCGTCTGCTTAATGTAATTATAAATGTAATCTAATTAATACATACAGGTTTCCTGTGCAGTTATGACGCTCCCCATGAGCTCTTCTGTCCCCTGTTCATTTTAGATTTTCTGTATTTGCTCAGTTTTATGAGCTTGGAGCCAGTACGTCTCCAGGATAATATCCCCCTCTCTTATTTTTCCTAACTCATAAAGTTTGGGTTCAGCAGTTTTGAGTAAGTAAGCTCTCTCCAGTGAGAAATCATTTCCTTCACCTTCCATTCATACAAGTCGTATCCGAGCTGAGCGTGAAGCGTACATTAAAGTATCAAAGTGCACCACACTCTGCACTCATCCTACAGCTGTTTAAAGATTGCAGTGAAGTGGATGAAGAAAAAAAAAAGGTCTGTGACAGCAGCACCGAACAACCTGCGCTGTTTAGGATTCAGTTATTCACCTGCAACTTATATCTGCTCCATGTTCCCCGCTCTCTGAACATCATCTGCACACCACTGTTTATATATACAACAGCACCAAATCTATTATTGATCTATTATTGATAATATCAGCTGTTATACTTTTTAATCATTATAAATAGAATGCAATACATATTTAACATGCTGTTTAAATAGATCCACTGAAATTTACTTTATGAAATTAATAGATCGACACAGGCGGCACGGTGGCTTAGTGGTCAGCACGTTCTCCTCTCAGCACTAGGGATTCCCGGTTCGAATCCCCATCTGGGCGGAGTTTCCATGTTCTCCCCGTGTCCGCTTGGGTTTCCTCCAGGTTCTCCGGTTTCCTTCCACAGTCCAAAAACATGGATCAAGTCAATTGAATTCTCAAAATTGCCCCATAGAGAGTGTGTCTGTGTAAGTGAGTGTGTGCCCAGCGATGGAGTGGCGCCCTGTCCTGGGTCTATCTGCCCAACGCCCGAGACGTTCTCCCCTGGATGGGCATGGGGAACGCCCCCCCGTGACCCTAATAGAGGATAAAGCGGGAGATAATGAATGAATGAATGATATTATATTATCATATTAACTTCCACTTTATCCTCTACTCGGGTCACGCGCGGGGGGGGGGGGGGGGGGTTCCCTATGCCCATCCAGGGGAGAACGTCTCGGGTGCTGGGCAGATACACCCAGGACAGGGCGCCAATCTATCACTGGGCACACACTCATTCACACAGACACACTCTATATGGGGCAATTTGCAGAATTCAATTGACCTTGATCCATGTTTTTGGACTGTGGGAGGAAACTGAGAACCTGGAGGAAACCCACGCAGACACGGAGAGAAAATGGAAACTCCACAGTGGGATTCGAACCGGGAATCCCTAGAGCTGAGAGGAGAATGTGCTAACCACTAAACCACCGTGCCACCCTTTATACTATTATAACATTATAATTAAATTATAATCTATTATATTACTGTATACTTGGCAAACTGTAGTCCGCAATTGGTTGCTTTTCATTCTATTTTTTATTATTAAATCACACTATGGTAATTATTACATCTGACTTTGTACTTTTTAATCAATGTCCACTTAATAAATTGCTTTCCTCTGAATGAGTCATTTTACAAATGTGGGAAGATAATTACAGACATAATTATATTCAATTAAAATTAATACAATTTAATTAAATCAAATTATTCAGATTTATTATTATATTTGCTGCGCATTAAGTTAGTGCTATTATTGTTAACATAGATGAATGTTGCAGAATTTTGTTAATATTAGTGGAATTTCTATGTATAGATTAATTGTGTTGTAAATAAATAAATAAATAAATAATAATAATAATGGGTGGCACGTTTTCCTCTCAGCACTAGGGATTCCGGTTCAAATCCCCATCTGGGGGGAGTTTCCATGTTCTCCCCGTGTCTGCGTGGGTTTCCTCCGGGTTCTCCGGTTTCCTCCCACAGTCCAAAAACATAGATCAAGTCAATTGAATTCTCCAAATTGCCCCATATAGAGTGTGTCTGTGTGAGTGAGTGTGTGCGATGGATTGGCGCCCTGTCCTGGGTCTACCTGCCCAGCGCCCGAAAACGTTCTCCCCTGGATGGGCATGGGGAACCCCACCGCGCCCCTAATAGAGGATAAAGCGGGAGATAATGAATGAATGAATGAATAATAATAATAGGATCATTTATAGGGTAGCATGGAGGTGCCTTACAGCAAGAAGGTCCCATGTGGACTCTGCATGTCCTCCCTGTGCCTACATAGGTGTTCTCTGCTTGGTAAATTGAGGACAGGGTGTATGTATCAGTGCACTCCCAGTGTTCCCAGTGTGCTACTTTAATTATACAGAAGAAGACTCGGTTCTTTATAAAACTATTAGTAATAACCTTTTTTTATTTCATAGTAGATGGTTGTGAAATATACAAACATATAAATTAACACAAATGAATACAGTAAATGCTAAAAATGTGCAACGATTAAAACTAATTCAATTAAAGCTGCACGTTTTCATACAGTTAGTTGCAGCATTTTAATGCAAAACACAATCAATATTTCAATTATTATTTCTATTCCATTAAAGCAGATATCTTCCTTTATAATGAGACACACATGAAGTAAAAAGTAAATGCATTTAATACTAAAACTGAATGATATCCACAGGCACACTGAAGTATTTTTGGATGGCTAGCCATCCGTGTATGCTCAGAGTGTACGTTTATGCCTGTGGTTGATGACAGCAGGGGTCTGCTGGCTGGAAGGACAGGCTCATTAATGTCACTGCCAACAGTGAGTACATGAGCACAGTTCACTGAGCAGCCCAAGCTCACATCTCACATGCACAAATGTAGTGTATTAATTGCTATGTTATGTTGGATAATATTACTTATTAGTCAGCTGATTACCATATAATTTGCATAATCTATCTATCTATCTATCTATCTATCTATCTATCTATCTATCTATCTATATCTATATATATATATATATATATATATATATATATATATATATATATATATATATATACATATTTTAAAATAGCAGGAGATATTCTTTAGCTCCTCACACTTGAGTGTGTGTGTGTGGGTGTATGTGTGTGTGTGTGTGTGTGTATATATATATGTTTGAGCACATTTATAGTCTTTTGTTGAAATTGGTTTCTAGTTTTTGATTACTTTTCCTATGTCCATAATTTATCTTGCAAATATTCAAGATATGTGAGAAGATAAAGAAATGAAATGAAATTAGCATAATATATATATATATATATATATATATATATATATATATATATATATATATATATATATATTCATTAAAAGAATATTATAATATTCTAGATACACCCAGGACAGGGCACCAATCTATCACTGGGCACACACTCACTCACACAGAAACACTCTATATGGGGCAATTTGGAGAACTCAATTGACTTGATCCATGTTTTTGGACTGTGGGAGGAAACTGGAGAACCCGGAGGAAACCCATGCGGACATGGGGAGAACATGGAAACTCCACCCAAATGGGGATTCGAACCGGGAATCCATAGTGCTTAGAGGAGAACGTGCTAACCACTAAGCCACCGTGCCGCCCTTCAAGAGGAACTAATGAAATAAAATAAATAATGAGGTGTCATAATACTTTTGTCGCAATAGCACACACACACACACACACACACACACACACACACACACACACACACACACACAAGTGTGAGGAGCTAAAGAATATCTCCTGCTATTTTAAAATATGCTGAAATCTTTGATCACTTTCAAAGAGAACCTCTTTGATCAAAAGGCCTTGGTAGAAGTTTTCTGGTCTTTTCTCCAGAATGTTCTAATGGATACTGACTGTATTCAGCTTTGCCTGCAATTAATGCCTCATGCAATATCATTTATTCTCTTATTTCTTGAAGTTCAAGCCCTGTCCTGACAGTATTCCAATATTTTTCTGCAAATATTTGACTTTGTGGTAAAAACAAACATATGGCTTACAAATAAAGGTGTGACGACAGAGCTGGGATTAACCAGAATTTTCCGAGTTGCAATGGCCATGTTCCCCTTTATCATCCAAACCACTCGTTTCATCAACTGGTAGCTGTACAGACTGCACCCAGTGCCCCAACTTGATGTGGGCGTCAATCGCGCCATATTAGAGTCATGTGTTTGCAAAAAATGGCTCGTGGGGATAACAGTGCTAGCTCTTTACCAGATTTAAATTAGAGTTGTTTTAGTATTGTTTGTAATGTGGGCATTATCCATCCATCCATTATCTTCCGCTTTATCCTCTCTTAGTGGCTTAGTGGTCAGCACGTTCGCCTCTCAGCGCTAGGGATTCCCGGTTCGAATCCCCATCTGGGTGGAGTTTCCATGTTCTCCCCGTGTCTGCGTGGGTTTCCTCCGGGTTCTCCGGTTTCCCCCCACAGTCCAAAAACATGGTTCAAGTCAATTGAATTCTCCAAATTGCCCCATATAGAGGGTTGCAGGGGGTTCCCCATGCCCATCCAGGGAAGAACGTTTTGGGCGCTGGGCAGATACACCCAGGACAGGATGCCAATCTATCACTGGGCACACACTCAATCACACAGACAGACTCTATATGGGGCAATTTGGAGAATTCTATTGACTTGATCCATGTTTTTGGACTGTGGAAGGAAACCGGAGAACCCGGAGGAAACCCACGGGGAGAACATAGAAATTCCACCCAGATTGGGATTCGAACCTGGAATCCCTAGGACTGAGAGGAGAACATGCTAACCACTAAGCCACCATGTTGTACTTTCCATCCATCCATTATCTTCCGCCTTATCCTCTACTAGGTTCGTGGGGGGGGGGTGGGATTTGGTTCCCCATGCCCCTCCAGGGGAGAACGTTTCGGGCGCTGGGCGAATACACCCAGGACAGGACACCAATCAATCACTGGCCACACTCACTCACACAAACACACTCTATATGGGGCAATTTGGAGAATTCAATTGACTTGATCCATAAAGGACTTGATCCTTGTCTGTGGAAGGAAACCGGAGAACACGGGGAGAACATGGAAACTCCACTCAGATAGCACTGAGAGGAGAACGTGCTAACCACTAAGCCACCCTGTACTATCTGGGTTGTAATTGAGAGGTGGAGTAATTAAAGCAGATGAGGTAATTAATGTCACCTGTGGCTGCTCTGTGTTAATTAGCTCAGACGTAGCAACATGGGAGAAGGAGTATGATGCTGTATGACGGTCATAGAAGACCTAAAATGTCCTGTTTGTTGTTAAACATCTCTGTCTTTGGCTCACATCACCCTTGAAGGAACGTTACCTGTTGATTTTGGTGGAAATGTCTCCGTAGCTTTGAAAAATGGACCTGCTTAACAGTGTGGAGCAAAGGTAGGGAACCAGCATTCATTACACTACAGTGAGGAATGAAATTCTTTCCGTCTGATGCATCGAGTTGCTCTGTCTCTGTTTTTCATCTGTCAGCCCCTTTTACTCTTTACCCTGTGACAGCTTGATCTAACGACTTGGACATGGCTCTAAGTGCACTTAAACACATTTCCTACTAACAGCAGGTACATTTACATTTAGTCATTTAGCAGACGCTTTTATCCAAAACGACTTACAAATGAGAACATTACCTTCATTCATTCATTATCTACACAGTTCTCGTTGTCTGCAGAGAGCTCACAAAATTATTACAGACAATTCTCACCCCGATCACCATCTCCTAGAGCTGCTACCATCAGGTAGACGTTACAGAGCAATAAAAACAAAAACAAACCGGCTCAGAAATAGCTTTTACCCAACCGCTGTACGAACACTAAATGGTGCATTGTAATTTTTAATTTTTTTTACAGTCATAATTCACTATTGAAATGTGCAAATTTTGAACGTGCAATAAAAATAAAGAAATAAAAAAAAAACGTGCAATATATAAATACAATTCAAACTCAGGTTATACATTCTTATACACTATTGTAAATAAGATTCTTTCTTTCATTCAATTTTTTTTTTGTAAATTGTAAATTATAGTGTAACTCTTTTAAATCTTTCTGTTTAAATTTATGTATGTGACACCGAAAGTATGGCACCTTAATTTCGTTATACCTGGTATAATGACAATAAAGATATTCTGATTATCTTCCGCTTTATCCTCTATAAGGGTCGTGGAGGGGTTCCCCATGCCCATCCAGGGGAGAACGTCTCGGGCGCTGGGCAGATAGACCCAGGACAGGGCGCCAATCCATCGCTGGGCACACACTCACTCACACAGACACTCTATATGGGGCAATTTTTGAGAATTCAATTGACTTGATCCATGTTTTTGGACTGTGGGAGGAAACCGGAGAACCCGGAGGATACCCACGCGGACACGGGGAGAACATGGAAACTCCACCCAGATTGGGATTCGAACCGGGAATCCCTAGCGCTGAGAGGCGAACGTGCTAAGCACTAAGCCACCGTGCCGCCGAGAACATTACAAGTCAGAAGTTATGGAGAAAACCAACTACACTGTTATTCGATGCTGCGGCACCCCCCCCCCCCCCATTTTTTTCTTTTTTTTTCTTTTTTTCTCTACAACAGGTATTTGTTAAAGAGATGCGTCTTAAGTAGTTTCTTAAAACTGTTTAGTGATTCTGCCTTACTGACAGAGTTGGGAAGAACGTTCCACCATTTTGCAGTGGTGAACGCCACGGAGTGAGAATGAGCTCCTCGGTGAGGTGGAACCACCAGGTGGCAATCATCACTGGAGCGAAGTGAACGAGCCAGAGTGTATTTTGAAAAGATAGAGTGAAGGTAAGAGTGAGAAGATCCAGAAATGGTTCTGTATGCCAGAGTCAGTGACTTGTACTGAATGCAGCAGCTACAGGAAGCCAATGGAGGGAACTGAGTAATGGAGTGACATGAGCTCTCACGGGGGCGGCACGGTGGCTTAGTGGTTAGCACGTTCTCCTCTCAGCACTAGGGATTCCCGGTTCGAATCCCCATCTGGGTGGAGTTTCCATGTTCTCCCTGTGTCCGCGTGGGTTTCCTCCCACAGTCCAAAAACATGCATCAAGTCAACTGAGTTCTCCAAATTGCCCAATATAGGGTGTGTCTGTGTGAGTGTGTGTCCAGCAATGGATTGGCGCCCTGTCCTGGATGTTTTTACCCAGCACCCGAAACGTTCTCCCCTGGATGGATCCCTCCCCGCGACCCTAGTAGAGTAGAGTACTAGTAGAGTAGAGTGGAACATGCATCAAGGTAAATTGAATTCTCCAAATTTCCCCATGTGTGAGTGAGTATGTGCCCAGCGCCCTGTCCTTGGCTATTGGCGCCCTGTCCTGGGTGTATCTGCCCAGCGGCCGAAACGTTCTCCCCTGGATGGGCATGGGGAACCCCACCCACGCAACCCTGAAATAGGATAAAGCAGAAGATAATGGATGGATGGATTGAGGTTCTCACGGTAGGTTTGCTTCAAATGAATGGATTTCGGGATGGATGCAGAGCTGCTTTCCTGCCGAACGGTAAATTAATTTTAAGGCTCCCAGTAGAGTCCGAGGCTCCCCCTTGATTTTCTTTTCTTTATATTTTAAACAGTTTCTTGTCGCTCTGCAGGACCTGCCAGAAAACTGTTGAAGCCTTTGTTACAGTTTAGTCATAAAACTAGTAGAAGGATCTAGTATGTCGTTACCCTTTATGTATTATTCGCTTCCATTGTGTTCTCCATGGGCAGTGACCATGGTGGAACCTGGAGTGGTGGACACTGTGAAATACTTTCTTTATTTTTTTTTCTTTGTACTTTTGTCAGTTAAAGGTTTAAGAGACGAAAATGATCATATTTTATATTGCATTTTAGAAAATCAATCCATCCATCCATTATCTTCCGCTTTATCCTCTATTAGGGTCGTGGGGGGGTTCCCCCATGCCCATCCAGGGGAGAATGTTTCGGGGGCTGGGCAGATGCACCCAGGACAGGGCTCCAATCCATCGCTGGGCACACACTCACTCACACAGACACACTCTATATGGGGCAATTTGGAGAATTCAATTTACCGTTTATTTTACAAAATGTCCGCTTTTTAGAAAATTTCTCGGCTTTTTTATGATGGAAATGGGGTTGTAAGTTATGCTTTGCCTTCTTACCACATTCACAGCCTTTTAATTTTCATCCACACTACAGAGAATTGCCCCCTCCCCCAAATAATAGCTTTAGCAATAATATACTGTTTCTTGGGCGGCACAGTGGCTTAGTGGTTAGCCCGTTTCGGGCGCTGGGCAGACACACCCAGGACAGGGTGCCAATCTATCGCTGGGCACACACTCACTCACACAGACACACTCTATATGGGGCAATTTGGAGCATTCAAGTTTTTGGACTCTGGGAGGAAACCCGAGACTGGTTTTATTAGTGGTTACCATGTTCTCCTCTCAGCGCTAGGGATTCCCGCTTCGAATCCCCATCTGGGTGGAGTTTCCATGTTCTCCCCGTGTCCACATGGGTTTCCTCCGGGTTCTCCGGTTTCCTCCCACAGTCCAAAAACATGGATCAAGTCAATTGAGTTCTCCAAATTGCACCATATAGAGTGTGTCTGTGTTAGTGAGTGTGTGCCCAGTGATAGATTGGCGCCCTGTCCTGGGTGTATCTGCCTAGCGCCCAAAACGTTCTCCCCTGGATGGACATGGGGAACCCCACCGCGACCCTAATATAGGATAAAGAAGAAGGTAATGGATGGATGGATACTGCTTCTTTACTACTTGGGAGGACTTTATGTTTTTAAGTTCTTCCTTTTGCATTAGTTATAAATTTTTCTAAGAGAATTTATAAGGGGAGATTTTGAAGTGCCTGGTGTTATGAATTTTGCTCTGTGGAGACTGTACAGAAACCCCAAATATATTGACGAAGGCTCCTTTTCCTCCTGCAGTACCTTGTTTATATTCAGAACCAAGCTCAGGTTGAGCTATTATTAGGAGCTCTTTTATTTTGTCTGGGCTGACTGCCCCCTCAACTCTGTTGTTGCTGTCAAAGCTGCTGAAATCTGAATGCAAATGATCCGCTGAACCGGCTGATGATTCCAATAAGCTACAAACAGAGTGCTGTGGTATGCAGCGAATTGAACTTTGAACCTAATGGTTATTATATGAGCTTTCACCATCAGAGAACATCTTAAATATGAATATTATTTTCAGTTGGGGCGGTACGGCGGCTTAGTGCTTAGCATGTTCTCCTCTCAGTGCTTGGGATTCCCGGTTCGAATCCCAATCTGGGTGGAGTTTCCATGTTCTCCCCGTGTCCGTGTGGGTTTCCGCCGGGTTCTCCGGTTTCCTCCCACAGTCCAAAAAACATGAATCAAGTCAATTGAATTCTCAAAATTGCCCCATATAGAGTGTGTTTGTGTGAGTGTGTGCCAAGCGATAGATTGGCGCCATGTCCTGGGTGTATCTGCCCAGTGCCTGAGACATTCTCCCCTGGATGGGCATGGGGAACCCCCCCCATGACCCTAATAGAGGATAAAGCGGGAGATAATGAATGAATTTTCTTTTAGGGCGGTACGGTGGCTTAGTGGTTAGCATGTTCTCCTCTCAGCGCTTGGGATTCCCGGTTTGAATCCCAATCTGGGTGGAGTTTCCATGTTCTCCCCGTGTCCGTGTGGGTTTCCTCCGGGTTCTCCGGTTTCCTCCCAGATTACAAAAACTTGAATGCTCCAAATTGCCCCATATAGTGTGTCTGTGTGCGTGTGTGCCCAGCGATAGATTGGCACCCTGTCTTGGATGTGTCTGCCCAGTGCCCGAAATGCCCGTTCTCACCTGGATGGGCATGGGGAACCCCCCCCACGACCCTAGTAGAGGATAAAGCTGAAGATAATGGATGGATCAATGGATTTTCTGTCGGGGGGGTTCCCCATGCCCATTCAGGGGAGAACATTTCGGGTGCTGGACAGATAGACCCAGGACAGGGCACCAATCTTTCGCTGGACACACACTCACTCGCACAGACACACTCTATATGGGGCTATTTGGAGAATTCGATTGACCTTGATCCATGTTTTTGGACTGTGGGAGGAACCCACGCGGACACGGGGAGAACATGGAAACTCCACCCAGATTGGGATTCGAACCGGGAATCCCTAGAGCTGAGAGAAGAACATGCTAACCAACTAAGCCAATGTGCCGTCCCTCACTGCAGGGCTTGCTTTTATTTTAATATATTTCTTAATTGAAAATGGTTATTGGGGCAGTCATGGGCTTGTGGTTAAGGAACCAGCCTTGTGACCTGAAGGTCCCCGGTTCGATTCCCGATCCCAGCAAGTACCATGGCTGAAGTACCCTTGGGCAAAGCACCTGACCCCAATTGCTCCCCGGGTGCCGTATTCAAGGCTGCACACCACTCCTGGTGTACTCACGTGTGCTCACTTGAGTGTATATACAGTGTGTGCATAGGTGTGTTTTTCATGGATGTCTTAAATGTGGAGGACAAACTCCTGTGGAGGCAAATAAATCACTTTTATCACTTAAACTTAGTGTTTACATAAAAAAAAGAATTTGTAAAAAACACAACCTACAAAATTCAAAGCCCCAGCTCCAGACTTTGTTACCCCTCTGTCCTCAGATAAACTAAGTCCTCTGTTCCTTCGGCCATAAATGTTGTCTGTCCTTCACAGTAGCTTTCAAAGTCAGTAATGGTTTTTTAAATGCGTTGAGTGTTCGATTTGATTTTCCACTTTGAGTGGTAGTGTAGAAACTGTTGACCTTGTCTGGCAGGTCTATATCTGCAGACTGCATCCTTCACAGTGCTTCTCTGACTCTCTGCTTTAAGGGTTCCATTAACAGGTGGATGTTTAATGGCTGGGTAAAAGACTGATCATTCAGTAAGTTTAACAATGCAGCCTGGTGAAAAGTGTGCTAACATTTTATTTAGTTTGGTTTTTTTGCCCATGTTTAAGCTATACAGTCACATGTAGCTATACAGATGTTTGGACGTGTCTCTATTTTGCTCTAATTGTCCATTTGATCATCTCCAGTTACTATGAAGATGGACTTTGCAGTTCTACAATTCCAAAATGTAGTCCTTCTGTTTGGGTTCTACAGTACATACTGTGTACGTCCTCTTTACTCTGTTCTAATGGTCAGAACCCCAATAGTACCACCACAGAGCAGGGATTATTTGGTTTGGTGCATTAATTCTTAATTAGTTCTGTTGGGTCTCAGTTTGGAGGGTGGCTTGGTGGTTAGCATGTTCTCCTCTCAGCACTAGGGATTCCCGGTTCGAATCCCAATCTGGGTGGAGTTTCCATGTTCTCCCCATGTCTGCATGGTTTCCTCCGGGTTCTCCGAATTCCTCCCACAGTCCAAAAACTTGGATTAAGGTTTTCTCCGGGTTCTCCGATTTCCTCCCACAGTCCAAAAACATGGATCAAGTCAATTGAATTCTCCAAATTGCCCCATATAGAGTGTGTCTGTGTGCGTGTCTGAGTGAGTCCTGGGTGTATCTGCCCAGTGCCCAAAACGTTCTCCCCTGGATGGGCATGGGGAACCCCCATCCTGACCCTAGTAGAGGATAAAGCAAAAGATAATGGATGGATGAATGTATTTAAATGATAAATAAATGTTGTTAAAAATTGACATGTATTTATTAAGGTCATAATAAAAAAAAAAACTATGTATAAATACTGACAAATAAAAAGATATTTTAGATTTAAATTAATCATTTTCTTTTAAATTCCCTCCTGCAGTGTTTAATATCGGAGGAACCTCAGAACCTTAATGATGTTTGTTTCTGAGTATTTTTTTTTCCTGCCATAAACTCCGTATGTAATCCAGTTTAAATTAAAAGAGCAGCTGACTGTGAATTACCATCAGTGCTTTCAATAATACTTTAAGCAGTGAGACGGCTTCATGTTCTATTTAAATGATTAGGCCACAGCAGAAGCTTCAAACCCATATGTTCTAGAGAAGAAAAGAAAACCTAAGAGAAAACCTTTTTAAAGAGAAGTTTTATGTCTGAGCTATGTCACTCATTACTGCACCAATCCACTGCATTGCATATTGTTTTTAGTGTAACTGATATTAAATTTGTGTACACATTTTGTCGACTGGTCGCGGCACGGTGGCTTAGTGGTTAGCATGTTCTCCCCTCAGTGCTAAGGATTCCCGGTTCAAATCCCAATCTGGGTGGAGTTTCCATGTTCTCCCCGTGTCCGCATGGGTTTCCTCCGGGTTCTCCGGTTTCCTCCCACAGTCCAAAAACATGGATTAAGGTCAATTGAATTCTCCAAATTGCACCATACAGAGTGTGTCTGTGTGAGTGAATGTGTGCCCAGCGATAGATTGGCGCCCTGTCCTGGGTCTATCTGCCCAGCGTCCGAGACGTTCTCCCCTGGATGGGCATGGGGAACCCCCCCGCGACCCTAATAGAGGATAAAGCGGAAGATAATGAATGGATGGATATTAAAATCAGGAACCATCTATCTATGCTTTTTGCTGGAATGTACTTTTTTATTGTTGGGGTTGCAATTTATGTCCTTGGAGATGTTCCAAGCTGAGAGTCTTGGGCTCATGCTTATGACATTTAAGGGTTTCTATACACTTTTTAATATTTAACTCCAAGGAATACTACCAAAACAACAAAAAACTAATTTTGTGGAAAATGGACATGCCAAGTGCACTTTGTCTTCCTGACAGTTTCTTTATTGCTTTTCTTGTCTCTGTGGTAAAATATTAGCCACAATGAACTGATCTCGGACCAGATACATGGTTGAATGCATCATAACGTACTTTAAATATGTTCAATAAAATGTATCCTGTTCTAGCTTTCTATTAACTTTCCTCTTCTGCTGTGTGACGGTAGACATTGTCCTAAACATTTTAGATACCTTCCCTTATTTGCAAACTCCTTGTCTATTTTATATTTTTAGAGATGCACTTAAGTTCTACAAATAAAGACTTTATTCCATCTGTTTATCTACATACCTTGTTGGTTCCATTTTCTTGGGTTCTTTAATGCGTAAAAACACTACTTTTAATAAAATGAAGGTATTATTTAGATGGTAAATCTGACATTTTACTGGCACAAGGTGGCTTAGTGATTAGCACGTTCTCCTCTCAGCACTAGGGATTCCTGGTTTGAATCCCATTCTGGGTGGAGTTTCCATGTTTCCTCCGGGTTCTCCGGTTTCCTCCCACAGTCCAAAAAAAAAACAACATGAATCAAGGTCAATTGAGTTCTCCAAATTGCCCCATATAGAGTATGTTTGTGTGAGTGTGTGCTCAGCGGTGGATTGGCGCCCTGTACTGGGTGTATGTTCCCAGCGCCCAAAACGTTTCCCCCTGGATGGGGGGTTGCCCATGCCATTCCCCATCCCCTGCTTGATCCCTAATTGGTTTGCGGAGGGTTCTCAATGCTAATTCAGGGGAGAACATTTCGGGCGCTGGGCAGATAGACCCAGGACAGAGCGCCAATCCATCGCTGGGCACACACTCACTCACACAGACACACTCTATATGGGGCAATTTGGATAACTCAATTGACTTGATCCATGACTGTGGGAGGAAACCGGAGAACTCTGAGGAAACCCACGTAGACACGGGGAGAACATGGAAACTCCACCCAGATTGGGATTTGAACCGAGAATCCCTAGCGCTGAGAGGAGAACGTGCTAACCACTAAGCCACCGTGCCGCCCTTATACAAATATTATTTTCTTTAAATAATCTGAATAAATTGATCTGACGCAGGACATAGTAACTGTAGTTATTCTTGTAGCAGAACATTCATTATTTCCCGCTTTATCCTCTATTAGGGTCGCGGTGGGGTTCCCCATGCCCATCCAGGGGAGAACGTCTCGAGCGCTGGGCAGATAGACCCAGGACAGAGCGCCAAAACATCGCTGGGCACACTCACTCACACAGACACACTCTATATGGGGCAATTTTGAGAATTCAATTGATTTGATCCATGTTTTTGGGCTGTGGGAGGAAACCGGAGAACTCTGAGGAAACCCACGCAGACACGGGGAGAACATGGAAACTCCACCCAGATTGGGATTTGAACCGGGAATCCCTAGCACTGAGAGGCGAACGTGCTAACCACTAAGCCACCGCCTGTGGCAGAACAATGTGCTTAAAATACATTACAGAACCATAGAGCTTCTTACAATTAGGTTGTGTATTCTGAAATATCTTCATCTTGTCCCTTTTTCTTACTTGCTGTGATCACAGATAATCTACAGCCCTCACTCCAGCACTGCTGTGAATTCACTGCTTTGCATAAACATGCATTGACTCTGTTTTAATTATTGCATTAGGGTTTTCGGAGTTAGTGGACCATCTGTGACTGTTGTTCAAGGAAGCAGCACTAAAGAAAGCAGCCTGACAGCAGTATATACCAAAATACCTGGACATATGCCATGGGAGTACCCAGCATAGTGTCAGCATAGTGACATTTTGAAGTTGTGTGCATGGGTTTCTTGGAGTGACTTGTTATTCAGGTAGCACAGTTACTTGCATGTTCTTTTTCTGTTTTAAAAGCCCAGATTTCTGTTTATGCACTTGAGTTTGGTTCAGGCTTTAGCCGGCTTTGCGTTTTTCCTAATAGAGTATAGTATTTAAATCACGGATCTGCTCTCAGGTAATGTTTTTTAATCACTAGCTATTTTCCTGTAATTGTCAAAAGAGTCACTAAAGTTAAAATAGGTTTCCAAGAATTTGTGTGTGTGTACAGAGATAAACTTGTCTACACACACACACACACACACACACTGTGAGGACTGCATGTAAAATATTATTCCTCATTGTAAATCATTCAGTTTTAAGTTGAAATCAAGTTTTATGGTTGTAGTTAGTTAAATGGTATGGTTAAGGTGGTATTATTATGATCTTGGTTATTCATTCATTATCTTCCGCTTTATCCTCTATTAGGGTCGCGGTGGGGTTCCCCATTCCCATCCAGGGGAGAACATCTCGGGCGCTGGGCAGATAGACCCAGGACAGGGCGCCAATCCATCGCTGGGCACACACTAACACTCTATATGGGGCAATTTTGAGAATTCAATTCACTTGATCCATGTTTTTGGACTGTGGGAGGAAACCGGAGAACCCGGAGGAAACTCATGTGGACATGGGGAGAACATTGAAACTCCACCCAGATGGGGATTTGAACCGGAAATCCCTAGCGCTGAGAGGCGAACGCGCTAACCACTAAGCCACCGTGAAGAGGCAACCAATTGCATAAAATTAAATTAGTGTTTTTATATTATAAAATAATGACAAAAGCTTATGTTCATTTATAAAAGTGATAATAGAAAAACACCTCTTGTCATATTATATCTTAACAATTTGGCTTTTTGGTTCCTTTTCTTCGACCTTTTTTTTTTTTTTTTTTTTCTTTTAGCTTGGTTTTGGTTCTTTTGTACATCTTGTCCTGTCATTTTCATTTTTGTTCTTTTCCCTGTCATATCTTGTCGACCTGCCCTTTGTTCTGCCCTGCGATTATTGCTTTTCTGATTGTCATCATCTCTATTTCCCTCGTTTTCCTCTGTGTGGTGAGAGTCTAAATCCATGTCTGCTTAGATTTATTTCTCTACCCCTCATCATTTGTTTATGCGTTTAATCTACTCCTCATTAATCCTCGAAAACATTAGAGTAAGACTGTGAGTATAGACATGGTAAAGACTTGCTTAAGTTTATGAATGAGTTTCCATAAATATGTGTGTAATTAAGAATTAGTAGACAGAGAGAGAGAATTAAAAAAATGAATACAAGTTTAATTAAAGGAAAGAGATTTGTTTATTCATGTACAAAAGAATAAATGTTAGCGATTGCATGTATTTTAAAAAAATTATTTAGTTGAAATCCCAGGCCGACCCTGTTCTCTGACCCACAGCCTCAAGTTGGAATACTTTTAAGTTACTTTGGATAAAAGAATCTGCTAAATAACCAAATGTAATGTAGTCAAATAGTATAGTGTGTGTGTTAAAAAATATATATATATACATATCTGTGTGGCGTTTCCATATTCTCCCTGTCTCCATGTGGGTTTCCTCCTGGTGGTGTGCAGCCTTGAATACGGCACCCGGGGAGCAATTGGGGTCAGGTGCTTTGCCTGGGATCGGGAATCGAACCGGGGACCTTCAGGTCACAAGGCTGGTTCCTTAACCAAAAGCCCATGACTGCCCCAATAACCATTATCAATTAAGAAAGATATTAAAATAAAAGCAAGCCCTGCAGTGAGGGACGGCACGTTGGCTTAGTTGGTTAGCATGTTCTCCTCTCAGCTCTAGGGATTCCCGGTTCGAATCCCAATCTGGGTGGAGTTTCCATGTTCTCCCCGTGTCCGCGTGGGTTCCTCCCACAGTCCAAAAACATGGATCAAGGTGAATTGAATTCTCCAAATTGCCCCAATTGGAGTGTGTCTGTGAGTGTGTGTGTACCCAGTGATAGATTGCCCGCCCCCCCGCGACCCTAATAGAGGATAAAGTGGAAGATAAATTTATATATATATATATATATATATATATATATATATATATATATATATATATATATATATATGATGATTATTATTATTATTATTATTATTATACCCTACAATTAAAAGTGAAATAATAAAATGTTTCTATGTAACATTCAGTGAATTTGTTAACAAATTTTAATTAATAATCTTTGCATTTATATTCACTTAAATAAATGTATAATTCAGTGGTCAGCCCAGAGTGAAATTTTCCCAGAACTGTGAATCAGTGGGAATGTAATTCCCCCGAGTCATTTATGTTGACCCTGCAGATAATGAATGCATGCAGTTAAGCAGAAACATTTTTAAATGGACTAGTTTAAAGAATATGAGGAAGGAGACCAAAAGAGAAAATAAAGGAAAAGCAGCATTACTAACATAATTATCTTCTAACCCCAGTAATTGACATTTTTAATCTCAGAGGATGAACTCATGCGCATGTTTATCTAATCTAATAAACGTCAGCCTTATTAACAAAAGCTTCATGAAACTTTGCAAATCCTTTTTAATTACATCAACAAAATGCTGCAATAATATCCTTTTAAAATTTGTGCTCAAATAAATCTGTGATGTAGACGATCCTTCAGGTTCTCAAACCCAGAAACCAGAGCATAGAACCGATCAATAAAAGCATCACATTCACTAACTTTACTTTTAATCATTTACTCAGCACTATATAAATAAGAATCTTTAGCCCCATCCTAATCGAATTAATGTACTTACACTGTGAAAACTTGAAATATTGGGACACAACTATTAATCGTTGAATTTAGGTGCATTATTTGGTCCTATAGTCATGTGTGCATAAAATCAAACTTCTATACATGTGTTTAGAACAACCGAATGCTTCTAACAAGGGTGAAGAACTTGACTTTGTGACTTGAGTGGATAAACTATAGCAGATATTGCAAGTGAGAAACCATTATCTAGCACTGGAGCTTATCCCTGCACTTATCAGGTATAGGGTAGGGAAATGTTGTGAACAGATCAGCAGTCCATCACAGGATAGAGAAACAAACACTCTCAGACTATTTCTAATTTATTAGTCTTGTATGTCACACACACACACACACACACACAGAGTAATGCTTTTTGTGGCATCATAGCAAAAGCATTATATTTTTATTAGTGTATGTGTGTATATATATATATATATATATATATATATATATATATATATATATATATATATATATATATATATATATATATATATATATATATATATATGGGGCACGGTGGCTTAGTGGTTAGCATGTTTGCCTCTCAGCTCTAGGGATTCCCGGTTCAAATCCCCGTCTGGGTGGAGTTTCCATGTTCTCCCCATGTCCGTGTGGGTTTCCTCCGGTTTCCTCCCACAGTCCAAAAACATGGATGAAGTCAAGTGAGTTCTCCAAATTGCCCCATAGAGTGTGTGTGAGTGTGTGTCCAGCGATAGATTGGCGCCCTGTCCTGGGTGTATCTGCCCAGTGCCCAAAACGTTCTCCCCTGGATGGGCATGGGGAACCCCCCCGCGCGACCCTAATATAGGATAAAGCGGAAGATAATGAATGAATTAAAAAAAATATATATATATATTATAGGACGGCATGGTGGCTTATGTTCTCCTCACAGCGCTAGGGATTCCTGGTTCGAATCCCGATCTGGGTGGAGTTTCCATGTTGTCCGCGTGGGTTTCCTCCGGGTTCTCCGGTTTCTTCCCACAGTCCTAAAACATGGATCAAGTCAATTGAACTCTCCAAATTGCCCAATATAGAGTGTTTGTGTGTGTGTGTGTGCGCCCAGCGATAGATTGGCGCCCTGTCCTGGGTGTATCTGCCCAGGGTTCGAAACGTTCCCTGAACCCCCCCCGCGAACCTAGTAGAAGATAAAGCGGATGATGATGGATGGATATATATTATATATACATAGAACCTAAGCAATGAGAAAAGAAAAGAGTGATTGCTTAATTTGAGTATAAATAAGTACTTACCTCAGCAGGAGTCCAGAAGATGCACAACAATGACCTCAGACATCCACTGAGAATATCTCAAGGGAGCTGCACCAGAATTAACCCCGACTATGTAATGCAAGAGTGCACGGAATGCTCCAGTTTCCAGAATTTAACCGGAAAAACTACAAGTTAAAACAGGAACATGTTAACAGTACGACTTAGATTTTAGGTTTATTGTGGAGATTAGCAGCAATAGAGAATCACTCATAATTTTCCTGACAAGCCCAGTTACAAGTGACGGGTGACAGGTTAATTAAAGATATTAACTGCCCCCATCACCATGTCTTTAAAATGTAGAAGGAAACTGAAGCACATGCAGTAAACCTAATCAGGCACAGGGAGGACATGCAGACTTGAGACAGAACAGACCACTGAATCTTCTTGCTGTGAGACAAAAGTGATGATGTGACCTGAACGTGATTCATGGGTTTATCTGTTTTTATTTTTATGTTTATAATAAAACCAATGAATATAATTAAGAATGTTCAATTTCTGCCACTGACACAATTTCCACTTAATCCTATCTTAATCCCATCTCATCTTCCTCTTAATCCTATATTAGAGCCATGGAAGGGTTCCCCATGCCTATTCAGGGGTTTCGGGCATGGGCAGAATCTGCCAATCTATCACTGGGCACAAACCCACAAGACCTAGGGGCAGTTTAGAGCACCCAATTCACCTTGAACCCATGTTTTTGGACTGAGGGGGGGAAACGCATGCAGAAACGGGGAGAACATGGAAAACCCAGAATTACCATCTTAGTCTTTCCTTTCATCTCAGACGTTTTTTAATAAATGACTTGTATAAGTTACAAATATAACCTCTTATACATGGGTAAGTCTATAACTTTAAAGAAAAATAAATATCACTGTACACACATTTATAAGGCTGCACATAATACAGAATCAACTTACTGAAAGATTTCAGATGAGCAAGTTCACAACTTGGATATTTAAGGTCACAGATCATACAAATGCAATTACATAGAAATACAATTGCCCTTAAAAGTGCTGGTTTAAGGACAAATTCACCAACCCTCTACTTGGGGGACAAAATATATACATCACGATGGCTGATATGTACAAATATTCATACAAAAAAGGGTCCAAGCATTTCATATCATTAATGCATTGAATATTTCAAAAGTTAACACATTATTTTGACTGCACAGATATAAATATTGACCACTTTATAAGGTATATTTACTCGTTTCTACAACTGTATTTTAATTTAATTGTCATTTATATATTGTTGAGACACTTTCTTAAAGTACAGTGCAAAGCAAACTGAAATGTGGCATTTGTGAAAGCAAAACGTTATGTTTTTAATAAAAAATCTTTAGTTTTGTTTGTTAATTTAGTAAAAAAAAAAACTGATTACAGACGTATTTGGAAAAGGTTTGGAAAGGAGCCCATCCAGGGGAGAATGTTTCGGGCGCTGGGGAGATACACCCAGGACAGGGCGTCAATCTATCGCTGGGCACACACTGACTCACACAGACACACTCTATATGGGGCAATTTGGAGAATTCAATTTACCTTTTATTTTAGAAAATGTCCGCATTTTAGGAAATCTCAGCTTTTTATGATGGAAACGGGGTTGTAAGTTATGATTTGCCTTCTTAACTTGGAGAACTCAGTTGACCTTGATCCAGGTTTTTGGACTGTGGGTGGAAACCGGAGAACCCGGAGGAAACCCACATGGACACGGGGAGAACATGGAAACTCCACCCAGATTGGGATTCGAACCTGAATCCCTAGTGCTGAGAGGCGAACGTGCCGACCACTAAGTTACCGTGCCGCCCTCAGGTGAGCTCGTATATTTAAAATACACATAGGTCACACGGAAAAACAAAAGGAAAAGCCATAGGCTTGTCGTTAGGCTACGTGTGTAAATTCTTTACATAAACACTTTATTACAATAAGCAATAACTAGTGCCATATAATTCCTGTCGCAGTACAGTAACACTCTTATGAACAACAATAACCATTACAATACATATACAAAATCAATGCTGTATCATGTCATATACAATTATATTTAAAGTACGAGTTAAACAGGCACAAAAAATCATTAATAATTAAACCTTCCATTAAGATACAAGGCGAGAAAACGCAGCATATGTTTACTAGCACTCTGGAATGAGGTTGGCATACAACAATCAGCCATGACGTATAACCTGGGAGTTCAAAACCTGTCTCATCAGATGGGCGTTTGTGAACTTTCTGGTACGTTTAGGATCGATATCCTAATGTAAAAACCATCGACTTTTCAGCGCCAACCTTTTATCAGAACACTTGTTTTCAGACTCAGCAGGAATGTTGTTGTTGTTGCACTGTTGTTGCTGCCCGGCCGCTCAAGGAGGATGAGTCCCCCATTGAGTCTTGGTCCTCCCAAGGTTTCTTCCTTAAATAACAACATAAAAGGGAGTTTTTTCTTGCCACTGTCGCTTCGGCTTGCTCTTTGGGGGTTTAAAGGCTTTTCATTCTGTAAAGCTGCTTTGTGACAATGTACTGTTGTAAAAAGCGCTATATAAATAAATTACTTGACTTGACTACTTGAATGCATTATTTCCTCAGCCCCTGCAACAGTTGAGGGATAGTACTTAGTACTTTCTGCCAACACAAACACCCAACCCCCCCCGGCATAATACTGTAATTAATACCAATGGTCCATTGGTGTCATTTCAAGATACTGCTGTCATAACATTTATTTCTGTCCAGAGTTGCCTTCATTTTTTTTCTCCGAGATCTTGTATTGATGTGGACCACTGCACAAGGTTGTCTACAGCACATCACAAAGGTTCTCAATTGGGTTCTGTGTTGGACTCCAAGTGTATAAATGATGTCTTGGGCTTTCTGAACCACTACTAATAAATCCTGGACTTGTCATCTTGGAATATGTCCAGAAAGGCTCCATTGATGGAATAACCTGGTGGTTCAATATATTCTGGTGAGCTGACCTCATTCTTTGGGCACTAACATTGCTGAAACCAGAACTGACCAACTGCAGTGACCCCAAATCTGGTATATCCAGGTGGTGTATATCATGCACACAATGTCAAGTCAATCAAAGTGAAATGTTCTCTGTAACACTCATGACGTTGTGCATGTCAACCCCCCCAAAAAAAGTATTTAGTGTCATGGAATGTCTATACATATGCATTGGAATGGCATCTGTATAATTGCACATACCCAAAATTCAGATTTGTGTTCTTTGACCAATGGTGCTCGACTCGCATGAGTATACACACTGATCAGCCACAACATCATAACCACGGACACATTTTATTGTCGTGGCTGATTGGTATATTCAAGCTTAGCCCATTTCCACAACCAGATCACAAGCAGCTGCTGAGTAAGAAATGGTTTATGTGTCATTTTAAAACATGGATTATTGCAGATGCTTCAAGAATTGTCCAAGCTGCAAGATGTAAATTCTCCTCTTCAGCTATGCATATTAATTGGGCTGCCAAATATATTGGCTGGAATCTTAATGGATGTCCTCACTGCCTCACCCCTGTCTGATCACAGGGCGACTCTGAACAGGACGCCCCCGTGTGCCTGATTTTCTGAAGCAAAAAAAAGCATGTGCATCAACATCATTTATACATCAGAGCGAAAACAGCAACTGCATCAATGCATGTCTCATCACCTCCACGTATGTAAATGTAATGTAATCCGTAATTTAAATCAAGCAACCTGACTTGTGTATCTGTGTGATTTATATTTATAAAGGGCGGCACTGTGGCTTAGTGGTTAGCATGTTCGCCTCTCAGCGCCAGGGATTCCCGGTTCGAATCCCCATCTGGGTGGAGTTTTCATGTTCTCCCCATGCCTGCGTGGGTTTCCTCCGGGTTCTCCGGTTTCCTCCCACAATCCAAAAACATGGATCAAGTCAACTGAATTCTCCAAATTGCCCCATATAGAGTGTGTCTGTGTGAGTGAGTGTGTGCCCAGCGATGGATTGGCGCCCTGCCCTGGGTCTATCTGCCCAGGGCCCGAGACGTTCTCCCCTGGATGGGCATGGGGAACCTCACCGTGACCCTAATAGAGGACAAAGCGAGAGATGAATGAATGAAAATATATATATATATATATATATATATATATATATATATATATATATATATATATATATATATATATATATATATAAATATCTCGACAAGGTGTCTTAGTGATTAGTATGTTCTCCTCTCAGCACTAGGGATTCCCGGTTCGAATCCCAATCTGGGAGGAGTTTCCATGTTCTCGTGGGTTTTCAAAAACAAAAACATGGGTTCAAGGTCAATTGAATTCTCCAAATTGCCCCATATAGAGTGTGTATGTGTGTGCCCAGCGATAGATTAGCGCCCCGTCCTGGGTGTATCTGCCCAGTGCCCAAAACGTTCTCCCCTTGATGCCACCCCCCACCCCCCCGACCCTAGCAGAGGCTAAAACGGAACATAATGGATGTGTGTGTGTACATATGTGTGTGTGGCATAGCGTACAGTAAAATCATCTGTCATTCATGGAGACAGAGCAGCTCTATAATTAAAGGGGGGGGGGGGGGGGGGGGGGCAAAACCTGTGGTGCTTAATCTAAGGAAAAGGTGTGTGTGCAACAGAAAAATCACACAGCAGACCCAGTTCTGACTTCCACATAATGGAACTTATCTGCATAGCTGGTTAATTTATTTCTTTATCTGCACAGTACCATGAGTCACAGTCCATAATCATTTACAACTTATCAAGTAAAACTAATATAGGATATAAAAAAAAAAATATATATATATATATATATATATAAAAGGGCGGCATGGTGGCTTAGTGGTTTAGCATGTTCTCCTCTCAGCGCTAGGGATTCCCGGTTCGAATCCCCATCTGGGTGGAGTTTCCATGTTCTCCCCGTGTCCGCGTGGGTTTCCTCCGGGTTCTCCGGTTTCCTCCCACAGTCCAAAAACATGGATCAAGTCAATTGAATTCTCCAAATTGCCCCATATAGAGTGTGTTTGTGTGAGTGAGTGTGTGTGCCCAGCGATAGATTGGCGCCCTGTCCTGGGTGTATCTGCCAAGCGTCCGAAATGTTCTCCCCTGGATAGGCATGGGGAACCCCCCCCCCCCACGACCCTAATAGAGGATAAATTGGAAGATAATGGATGAATGAATGAATGATATATATATATATTTATTATTATTATTATTATTATTATATGTATTATTATTATATTTTTTGCAATAGGGCTGTGAGATCTAACTGGACGTTTGTTCAGATTTTGCACTGGTATGTGAGGTGACAGTGACAGGGACTCGCTGAGCACAGACAATATCAGAGCTGTTTCTAAAAATAGAGCTACCTTGGGTTCGGCTTTGAATATGAATCAGCTTCTATTTGGAGGGAAGAACGCCGATAAATTAAACGCTGTCTTAAACGCTTTATTCCTACAGATGTCTATTTTTGCTCTGCAGAACTTTTAATTACATTTACAAATTAAATGCTTTTAATTTGCATCAGCTCATGATTGTCATGGCAGTTCTGTCATACAGTATGTCTGCTTCATACAAGAATTCGCTGCTTCTCAATCGGTTCAATTCTCAATGTTCCACTGTGTCTGCCTCTGGGGTGTCCCTCTGTCTCTCTGTGTGTCTGTCTCTCGCTTCCTTGTCTTTGTGTTTCTGTCTCTGTGTCCTTCTCTCTCTGCTATTTATAATTTTATTATAATAGAACTGTCACTAGGGGCGGCACGGTGGCTTAGTGGTTAGCATGTTCTCCTCTCAGCGTTAGGGATTCCCGGTTTGAATCCCAATCTGGGTGGAGTTTCCATGTTGTCCACGTGGGTTTCCTCCGGGTTCTCCGGTTTCCTCCCACAGTCCAAAAACATGGCTCAAGGTCAATTGAGTTCTCCAAATTGCCCCATATAGAGTGTGTCTGTGTGAGTGTGTGTCCAGCGATAGATGGACAGACAGATGGCGCCCTGTCCTGGGTGTATTTGCCCTAATAGAGGATAAAGTGGAAGATAATGGATGGATGGAACTGTCACTAAATCAATCCTGTAATTACACACATTTCTGGGTTTCTTATCCAAATGAGGGCTGTTGGTGGTGCTGGAGCCTATCCCAGTGCTCATTGTGAAAAGGAAGGCAAAACACCACGGTTACACGGCACATACGCACAAACACATGCATTCCCAGAAATTACGTCATTGTGGGTGAATACACTATGGGGAAAACTCATGTAAATGCTGGAGAACATACAAAATCTACGTAGAAAAGACATTATACAAACGGACTCAGAATCTACACCTCTGTGCTACCGTTAGGGATTACATCAGAGACAAAATTTGAGTTTAAAATAATTAAAATGTTTATAGCATGGAGGAGGTTCCATATACTGTACATTCATTCATTATCTCCCGCTTTATCCTCTATTACGGTCGCGGTGGGGTTCCCCATGCCCATCCAGGGGAGAACGTCTCGGTCGCTGGGAAGATAGACCCAGGACAGGGCGCCAATCCATCGCTGGGCACACACTCACTCACAAACGCACTCTATATGGGGCAATTTTGAGAATTCAATTGACTTAATCCATGTTTTTGGACTGTGGGAGGAAACCCACGCAGACACAGGGAGAACATGGAAACTCCAACCAGATGGGGATTCGAACCGGGAATCCCTAGCGCTGAGAGGCGAACATGCTAACCTCTAAGCCACTGTGCCACCATATACTGTACAGTTTCTTTTAATTTTTGGAATGACAAAACACTTGAATACTTGATTTGTATCTCCATCCATTCATTATCTTCCGCTTTATCCTCTATTAGGGTCGTGGGGGGTTCCCAATGCCCATCCAGTGGAGAACGTTTTGGGTGCTGGGCAGATACACCCAGAACAGGGCGCCAATCTATCACTGGGAACACACTCACTCACACAGACACACTCTATATGGGGTAATTTGGAGAATTCAATTGACCTTGATCCATGTTTTTGGACTGTGGGATTGCCCCCCCCCCCCATGACCCTAGTAGAAGATACAGCAGAACATAATGGATGGATGGATTTAACTTTTCAATCTTGGCTAAGAAAGGCCTACCTGGACATTTTCCACTCCGAATCCCTTTAACCCATCTCATTTTGTCCAGTCAGGGGGTGGTGTTGCCGCGATGCACACCCCCACGAGCCCACATTATGTAGCTTCCTCTATCTCCACCACTGTGCTCTTTATCAGACTCAGGCTGGCTCTGTGCGCGCTCCGGTTTGGGGTTGGGGTTCATGGGTGGCTCGGCCTGCTGTACGGACATGGTACGGCGCAAGTGGGTGCGTTTGCACAGAAAGTCGGGCTTCGTCGATATGCCAAAGGAGCCTTTACGCAGCACCATGCGCACTGAGGAGCTCTTCTTTGGTCGAGTCTGGTGTCCAAACTGTAAGGAGGACAGGTGCACTGCATAGCCTTCGCTCAGAAACTGCACGGAAAAATGAGAATAGGACACAGATAAAGAAAAGGGCGTAAAAACGGCAAAGATGGAGGTAGCATCATTATTACACTGCTTTAGCAGCATAGAACATGTGATCTACCTGGCACTGGTTCTGATATTTCTTGGATGGTCTCCCCACTATGTAAATCTGCTCAGGGCTGAGACCCAGCATGCTGTAGACGGAGATATCCTTCATGGAGCCGTATGCCGAGTTGATCTTTATGTGACACTAACGGAACAGGGAGACGTGAACGGTGAGCGTCGCACAAAATCAAGACCCTGATATGAAAGTCAACTCTGTGAATGTGGTGGTGCGAAAACAATGTAGATGTATGAAAACCTAAAAAGGCCGCAGGACAAATCCATTCCAGCTAATGGATGTTGTGCTTATTTTACCTCCTGTATTAGGTTTCTGAGAAAAATGGTTTTCTGGCGCAGTGGATCATGGACCAGTCCTTCAGAAAAGAAGATCATGCCCTGTGGGAAGTTGTGCTGGGAAAGCCATGACACCACTCTTTGCTTCTGCATGTCTGGCCGTCCAGTGATGTAGATGATCAGATAACCCAGATCCTGCCAGTGTCTAAATGTAACATACAAAATGGAATAGTCCTTAGTCCCTCTTACATTTTCCGCTTTATCCTCTAGTAGGGTCATGGGGGGGGGGGGGGTTCCCCATGCCTATCCAGGGGAGAATGCTTCGGGCGATGGGGAGATACACCCAGGACAGGGCGCCAATCTATCGCTGGGCACACACTCACTCACACACACACTCTATATGGGGCAATTTGAGAATTCAATTGACCTTGAACCATGTTTTTGGACTGTGGGAGGAAACCGGAGAACCCGGAGGAAACCCACGCGGACACGGGGAGAACATGGAAACTCCACCCAGATTTGGATTCCAACCGGGAATCCCTAGAGCGAACGTGCTAACCACTAAGCCATCACACCGCCCGCTGCGAAATATATTCATTCATTCATTCTCTTCCACTTGATCCTGTATTAGGGTCGTGGGGGGTTCCCCATGCCCATCCAGGGGAGAACGTTTCGGGAGCTGGGCAGATCCACCCAGGACAGGGCGCCAATATATCGCAGGACACACACTCACTCATACAGACACACTCTATATGGGGCAATTTGGAGAATTCAATTGACTTGATCCATGTTTTTGGACTGTGGGAGGAAACCGGAGAACCCGGAGGAAACCCACGCGGACACGGGGAGAACATGGAAACTCCACCCAGCTTGGGATTCGAAATAGGAATCCCTAGCGCTGAGAGGAGAACATGCTAACCACTAAGCCACCGTGCCGCCCAGCATAATATATTTATATCTAATTATTATTAATTAATTAATAATTATTAGAATTATTATGTTATTAAATACCTTATTTCTATTTTAGTCTTTACCTGACGACATCCACAGCTCCAGGTCGCACTTTTGGGTCACTGCCCATGATTGAGACACTGGCTGCAAAAGAACCATCGATGCTAAAGACCACACACTCCATCCCCCGAGGCAGGACAGTCAGGAAGGCTTCTGCACTTGTCTGGTCTCCCCTTAAGAGCAAATAAAAAAGTATAAGATGGAGAGACAACTCAAGGAGGATGAGTCCCCCCAAGGTTTCTTCCTTAAATAACAACATAAAAGGGAGTTTTTTTCTTGCCACTGTCGCTTTGGCTTGCTCTTTGGGGGTTTAAAGGCTTTTCATTCTGTAAAGCTGCTTTGTGACAATGTACTATTGTAAAAAGCGCTCTATAAATAAATAACTTGAACTTGAACAACTGTACAAATAATACTAAACTGATAAAGCACTTGTGAACAGATTGGCGTTTTGGCTTCCAGACAGTGCAGAAAAGGGAACATAAACAGACTTGTGCTTAATAAATGACTAGAGTTTGGTATTTTGTCACTCTGAAAGGGTTTGTAAGAAGCAACAAGACAGTTTCATAGCTTTTGTTGGTAGTACTGTTGAGCATTTGAGAGTTCCACATACTCTGGTTGTGTTCATGAGTGATGGTGATGGTATAGCTCTTAAAGTGAGAGCAAGTTTAACCAACTTTCCTTTGTAGACTGGGTTCAGAGATGTGTCTTTTCTAAAATTGAGGCTTTTCCATTTGGTGATGGAGCGAGAGGGCAGAATGGAGTTTGAGTATAAGGTTCTTGTTGGTTTGAGATGGAGGTGGAAAGAGAGGGTTGGCTATGTGAATTGGAACTAAGGATACAGGTGTTTTCCTTCCATCCATTATCTTCTCCTCTAGGGGGGGGGGGTGTCCCATGCCCATGCCCATCCAGGGGAGAATGTTTTGGGCGCTGGGCAGATACACCCAGGACAGGATGCCAATCTTTCACTGGGCACACCCTCTATGGGGCAATTTGGAGAATTCAATTTAGAACTGCTAACTAGGCTTTAATGCCTAGATTTTTTTTTGCGCTATATAAAAGAGATGTGTGCTGAGTTCTTCTTGAAGATGCTGAATGTCTCAGCAGTGTGGTTGGAATTTCAGGATTGTTTTAAGAGAATAAACAACCCATCAGTGATGGCTATAATTCAGAATAAGTAATCCAGCCATCCATTATCTTCCACTTTATCCTGTTCAAGCGTCACAGGGGCTTCAGCGTGCCCATCCAGGGGAGACACCCCAGTGGGTGCTGGGCAGATACACCCAGGACCGGGCACCAATCTATCGCTGGGCACACACTCACTCACACAAACACACTCTATGGGGCAATTTGGAGAATTCAAGTGACCTTGATCCATGTTTTTGGACTGTGGGAGAAAACCCATGCGGACACTCCAAAATCCACTCAGATTGGGATTCGAACAGGGAATCCCTAGCGATGAGAGGAGAACATATTAACCACTAAGCCACCGTGCCACCCAGGAGTTTACAATTAGACCTGAAGTCAGATCGTTCCCCTGCTCTTTCTACAGAGCCTTTATCTCGTATACCTTCCCAGGTTACTCTTGGGTCACATGGGCCGTGTCAGTACTGTATTTTTTCCTCTCTCTCGATTACTGTAACTTTGTAAAATAAATGAATAACAGAGTGTGGCTTCAGTAAAAACTTAATCAACTAGAATATTTGTGTATATGGTCCTCTCCTTAACGTAACTACCATCAACCCATTCACATACCATTATGTGGGTTAGGGTTATAGACTCCTCCTACCCCTAGACCTTCTTGAGGGGTCGTGACAAGGAGAAATTACAGCATCTAATGATCGCTCAGATGGCACCTGACTCCTACAACCAATTCCATAGCTTAGGTGGCACACTCCTCTAACTACGCACTCTAACTATGGTGTCTTAAAACAGCAAAATAATGAATGGGACCTACTCTAGAACCACTTCACAATTAAAATTTAGTGGCTTACGACACACAGCTCATATGTGTACTTATAGCTGGATGTGATGCGGCTAATGGCACTTGGTGTAGGGCCAGCAGACACACACCGAGGTGGCCGACTGACACGATGCATGGTGTCCCAGCCTCTAACGCATGCAAGGGGCAAAAAAAAATGCTACAGGTTGCGGAGTGCCATTCTAGCCAAAAACCGAAAAGTGTCATGATAACTATTACTTACTTGACAACCATTTTAATTGGGTAAACCCCCACTGGTAGCTTTTTACTATCCGGAATGGTGTAGGTTATCCTGCCGCTGCTGTTGGTAACCTCGGTGTCAAAATGCACCCAGTGCACCGACTGAGGTGCGGTCCTTAAATACACGTCCACCTGTCATAGAGGGAACAAAAGAAAGATGAAATTTAAAACACACACACACACACACACGCGTCAGGCATTTTAAAGATGTCTCAGCATGTGGTACTGAACAACCAGTTTAAAAATAAATTACGTTTAAAATAATATAATATCTTTATACACAACTATCATTATTACTGGTGCCAAAATCTTAAATATAAAAAAATATATAAAACAAAATATTATATAATATTACTGCAATAAAACTTATAAAAAATTATATTATAAAAACTTATAAAAAATAAAAATTACATAATTAATACTGCAATAAAATCTTTTTCACCATTATTATTTTTGTGAAGAATAACATTTAGTATAAAATGGGCAATTTATCTATCCATTATCTTCCGCTTTATCCTCGACTAAGGTCACGAAGGGGTTCCCCATGCCCATCCAGGGGAGAACATTTTGGGTGCTGAGCAGATACACCCAGGACAGGGTGCCAATCTATCCCTGGGCACACACACACACACACACAAACACACTCTATATGGGGGAATTTGGAGAACTCAATTGACTTGATCCATGTTTTTGGACTATTGGAGGAAACCGGAGAACCCGGAGGAGACCCACGCGGACATTGGGAGAACATGGAAACTCCACCCAGATTGGGATTCGAACCGGGAATCCCTAGTGCTGAGAGGAGAACGGAGAAATCTGGGTGGAGTTTCCATGTTCTCCCCGTGTCTGCGTGGGTTTCCTCCGGGTTCTCCGGTTTCCTCCCACAGTCCAAAAACATGGATCAAGTCAATTGAATTCTCAAAAAATTGCCCCATATAGAGTGTGTCTGTGTGAGTGAGTGTGTGCCCAGCGATGGATTGGCGCCCTGTCCTGGGTCTATCTGCCCAGCGCCCAAGATGTTCTCCCCTGGATGGGCATGGGGAACCCCACCACAACCCTACTAGAGGATAAAGTGTGAGATGATGAATGAATTATATACTGTAATATTATATAATTATAATAAAAATGGCTCCTTCATCACCAAATTACCAAAGTATCTGCCAGAAGTTTAAGAAAATGCAAGTAAATAATAATAATAAAAAAAACCTCAGTCAGAAAACAGATGAAACATTTTTTTTGATGATATGAGCTCATTTGTCCATATACCTTTTCTCCCGTCAGAGTGACCATGTCCAGAGGGCCGTACATGAAACGTCCAACTAGAGTCTGCTGGCCCTCTGCTGTCGTAATGACATCGTTTACTCTGTGGTTGGCTGTGACATTCTGCAAAAGAAGAAAAAGAAAACTTCTATATATCATACAATTATTTCATCCCCATAGATGCCATGTGAAGGAGCACATAGAGATTTAGCGCTGAAATCATCACAGACACGAACGGCAGACTAAACAAGCCTGTTTCGGACCACAATTAGACCAGATCAGACGCACGCAGAGCCTCTCAGCTGGTGAGCAGAAAATCAAAACTACCCAAATGATGCCAGTGTGTTTTAAAAGCAGCCTGACTCAAATTAACTACAGATCTCAGACCAGTGTATGATATAAAGGGTGCAGTAACTTAGTGGTTAGGGTGTTGGGCTATAAATCTGAAGGTTGGTTCAAATCCCAGCTCCACTGAAGTTACCAATGTGGGTCCATGAGCAAGACCCTTAACCCTCATTGCTCCAGGGATGTTGTGAATAACCCTGTTCTCACCTTGTAAGTTCCATCCATCCATTACCTCCCACTTTATCCTCTATTAGAGTCGCAGTGGGGTTCCCCATGCCCATGCAGGGGAGAAAGTTTCGGGCGTTGGGCAGATACACCCAGGACAGGGCGCCAATCCATCACTGGGCTCTGTCCTGGGTGCATCTGCCCCATTCCCCCAACGCAACCCTAGTAGACGCGATCCTAGTAAACCATTAAGTGAAAGGTGATTTAATTTCATGTTCTCCTCATGTCCATGTGGGTTTCCTTCGGTTTCTCTGGTTTTCTTCCACAGTCCAAAAATATGGATTCAAGGTAAATTGAATGCTCTAATTTGCCCAGCAATAGATTGATGCCCTGTCCTGGGTGCGTCTGCCCTAGGCCCCATGCCCCAAATGCCACCCTTGTAGACGCGATCCTAGTAGAGCATTAAGTGGAAGATTATTAATTAATGAGTATATATCTTTTCTTAGTTATTTATAATGAATCATTGATTTGCAGAATGGGCAGAGTTTCGTGGTTGGATAGGTTTGTGGGTTTCTTGAGTAGACAGCATTTATTAACCTGACTAGACAAACAGCATACGCACAGAGCATGTGAAATTCTAAGTATGAGTTGTTATGAAAATTGGAAAACGGTTTAATGAGACTTTCACATTGTTTATGATGCAATTTAATGCTAATCTAAACATAATGCCTTTGCTTTTTTTCAATAACAGCATGAGTCTGCTGCCATTTCTGTTATTTTTTGAAGTATGTAAGGCAGTTATGTTGAGAATCTTTTTTTTACCACAAATATTTTTACCACATATTTATTTTTTTAATAATTTAAAGCATAGTAACGCATTATTCGAATGATGAAATGATAAAGTAAGGAAAAAAATCGAAACATGGGGCACATTTTTTCATAATACGTGAGTTAATCTTCATATTTGAGTTGGCATCTGCTGCCTACCCTCAGCTTGACGTGTGTGCGTCTCCTCAGCCATTTTTCTCTGGGGTAAGAAGATGAAAAGAAGGTGGAATCTGAGCTGTCGGCCTCTTGAGTCTTCGCACAGTCGCAATGCATTACCTGTCAAACGCATGAACAACCAATAATCAGGGAAATTAAACAATTATTACTGGTTTGGAAGGATTATGGTTTGTAAAACAGCAAATGTGTGGATTTGTAAAGGGGACATACACACAGGTACAGACTTTTAAATAAAAATATAAAATATATATATATATATATATATATATATATATATATATATATATATATATATACACACACACACACATATATACATACATATACACACACACACATATATATATATATATATATATGTACTGTATATATTCATTCATTCATTCATTATCTCACGCTTTATCCTCCATTAGGGTCGCGGTGGGGTTCCCCATGCCCATCCAGGGGAGAACGTTTCGGGCGCTGGGCAGATAGACCCAGGACAGGGCGTCAATCCATCGCTGGGTACACATTCACACACTCAAACACACTCTATATGGGGCAATTTAGAAAACTCAATTAACTTGATCCATGTTTTTGGACTGTGGGAGGAAACCGGAGAACCCGGAGGAAACCCACGCGGACACGGGGAAAACATGGAAACTCCACCCAGAAGGGGATTTAAACCGAATCCCTAGCGCTGAGAGGCGAACGTGCTAACCACTGAGCCACCGTGCCGCCCTATATATGTATATATATATATATATATATATATATATATATGTATATGTGTGTGAGTATGTGTATGTATGTGTGTGTGTGTGTGTGTGTATATATATATATATATATATATATATATATACACACAAACACACACATATATGCCTCAACATAGGTTCAAAAGGATTTGTACATATAATATTTCTTCCAGGGCGGCATGGTGGCTTAGAGGTTAGCACGTTCTCCTCTCAGCACTAGGGATTCCCGGTTCGAATCCCAATCTGGGTGGAGTTTCCATGTTCTCCCCATGTCTGTGTGGGTTTCCTCCGAGTTCTCCGGTTTCCTCCCACAGTTCAAAAACATGGATCAAGTGAAATGAATTCTCCAAATTGCCCCATATAGAGTGTGTCTGTGTGAGTGAGTGTGTGCCCAGTAATAGGTTGGCGCCCTGTCCTGGGTCTATCTGCCCAGTGCCCGAAACATTCTCCCCTGAACCCCCCCCACCCCCCGCGACCCTAGTAAAGGATAAAAGTGGAAGATAATGAATGAATGAATATTCCTTCCATGCTAGACCTACTGTAATGTAAATGCAACAAGACTAAGCCAGGTACAGAGAACATGGTGGAATCAAAGAGGCACATTAGGCCAATATATTGGAAACAGTACGTTAGATTGAAAAAGAAATTGTGTCGAACCTGTCTGAGCAGAAAAGCAACCACATCTGTAGACTCCCAGTAGGAGGCATGGAACAAATGAGGCAGAGCTACAGTGGGGAACGCAGTTAAGACATCAGGGCAATACAATGCGTAGTCCAGCCGTTTGGAGCCCCACCAGCTAGAAGAGACTGAAACAAGCAAAACTTTACATTTACATTTATAAATTAATACTTTACATTTAAAATACAATATAAAAGACTGTATTCTATGCAACTTAGTCATGTGGTGGCACGGTGGCTTAGTGGTTAGCACGTTCGCCTCGCAGCGCTAGGAATTCCCGGTTCGAATCCCCATCTGGGTGGAGTTTCCATGTTCTCCCCTTGTCTGCGTGGGTTTCCTCCAGGTTCTCCGGTTTCCTCCCACAGTCCAAAAACATGGATCAAGTCAATTGAATTCTCCAAATTGCCCCATATAGTGTGTCTGTGTGAGTGAGTGTCTGCCCAGCGATGGATTAGCGCCCAGTCCTGGGTCTATCTGCCCAGCGCCTGAGACGTTCTACCCTGGATGGGCATGGGGAACCCCCCCGTGACCCTAATAGAGGATAAAGCGGGAGATAATGAATGAATTATAGTCATGTCCTATAAGTATATTTTCCTATATACTGCAACTAATATAGTGAGAAGCAGAACATTACATTTACATGATCAAAATGTTCTGCTTCTCACAGTTGCAGTGTATAATAAATATAATATAATAAAATATAAAATACACTTAATATAAATAATAATAAAAAATAAATCAAATAAATCTATTTTGATTCCAGTATTTAGGGGGGCTCAGTGTGGGGCTCCGGACGGAGTTGCTCAGTGTAAGGAAGTTTTGCTGGATGCTGGATTCAAAAATCCTAGACCCTGATCTGATTTTTAACCAAGCACTGGGTGATGGAGCCTTTTCTGTTGCTGCCCCCTCACTATGGAACGCTCTTTCTAAAACTTTGTGATGCCTCCAACCTGTCCACTTTTAAATGACTTCTTAAAACCCATCTGTTTCGGATCGCTTTTAACCTCTAATCTAATTAAATTAATTTAGCTATTTTATTTCGGTTTCTGCTTTATAATTTAGCTTTTCTTATTGTATAACTGTGTTAATGTTTAAGATGTCTTGTGTGTTTTAATGATATACTGCTCTTCGTTTTGTAAAGCGTCTTTAAGTTTCCTAATAGCGCTATATATTCATTCATTCATTCATTTTCTCCCGCTTTATCCTCTATTAGGGTCGCGGTAGGGTTCCCCATGCCCATCCAGGGGAGAACGTCTCGGGAGCTGGGCAGATAGACCCAGGACAGGGCGCCAATCCATCGCTGGGCACACACTCACTCACACAGACACACTGTATATGGGGCAATTTTGAGAATTCAATTGACTTGATCCATGTTTTTGGACTGTGGGAGGAAACCGGAGAACCCGGAGGAAACCCACGCGGACACGGGGAGAACATGGAAACTCCACCCAGATGGGGATTCGAACCGGGAATCCCTAGAGCTGAGAGGAGAACGTGCTAGCCACTAAGCCACTGTGCCGCCGATAAGCGCTATATAAATAAAATGAATTATTATTATTAATTATTCATTCATTCATTTTCTCCTGCTTTATCCTCTATTAGGGTCGCGGTAGGGTTCCCCATGCCCATCCAGGGGAGAACGTCTCGGGCGCTACGCAGATACACCCAGGACAGGGCGCCAATCCATCGCTGGGCACACACTCACTCACACACACACTCTCTATATGGGGCAATTTTTGAGAATTCAATTGACTTGATCCATGTTTTTGGACTGTGGGAGGAAACCGGAGAACCTGAAGGAAACACACGCAGACACGGGGAGAACATGGAAACTCCACCCAGATTATTATTATTATTATTATTATTATTATTATTATTATTTTTATTATTATTATTTTAACCAGCAACATCTGGATCAGCCCATATCTCATTTACATAGTCGCCCACCATCACTGATTATTTTTTCTTAACATGGGTTTGTGGATAATTAAAACAAGGATCATTCTGCTGATCTAAAGACGAAAAAAAAAACACACCAATATATAATTATGTTGTTTTCATGGATAGTGGCATCACATTCAGACTTGTAGTTTAATGAAAACATTTCTTTTTCCAGACATCATTTAGATGAGCCAAATGCTTGTCTGGCTTTTTAAACCCATGTATAAATAATAGAGTGAAAGTTCACGATGTGTTGTGAATTTTAAAAGTGCAAACTCACAAATCTGAAAAGCTGTTAATGAAGAAATGGTGTCCACTAACTTACTGTTGGCAATGGTGCAGCTGAGTTTGCTCTCCCAGCTGCCGGACCCTTGGCTGTCTGTGCTCGTCAGACTTGCCCTGCGGCCCCCACAGACCACCTGCTTGGCTGCTACCTCCGTTACAGCCACTACTGAAGTGGGCGGTGCAGTTACTCC
>JAFMOC010000058.1:2262500-2267500 GCA_019802505.1 Corydoras sp. C115 | reverse complement strand
GCCCTGTCCTGGGTGTATCTGCCCAGCGCCCGAAACATTCTCCGCTGGATGGGCATGGGGAACCCCCCCGCGACCCTAATATAGGATAAAACGGAAGAAAATGGATGGATATTACATGACAATGTTGTACTCCCGAACCCATGTGGCTATATTTGTTGTGGTAGCAATACAGTTAAAATATCTGTATATATATTATATACGTTATATATAAATAATAACACCTGATTTGCACAAACATTGGCAGGTTCCACTGTTCTTTATGCTTTAAGATGTCCCAGATTCCCAAATTAATGCTATTTTTATACACAATATTGATCATCTTCTCTCTTCAAGCTTCTTTGTAACCTTTCATAACACGGTTTCTAGATTATTCTCAATAATAGCTACTGTTTGTCCCAACTTTTTTAAAGTAACAAATATTTTGAAAATATATATGGAAAATATACAGTATTATCAAATATTTTCATTGTTTTTAACTATGAATTAGTTCTAACTTTCAAATATGAACAGATTAAAAATTAATTCAATAATCATTCATTCATATTTAAAAACAATGAAAATGTTTGTCATTTTGTCTGTTTCTAGAACCTTCTCAATTATGGCTACTGTTTGTCCCAACATTTTAAAAGTGGACATCAATTTTTAATTTGTTTATATTTGAGAGTTAGAACTAATTAATATTTGTCATTTTGTCTGTTAAGTAAAAGTTCAAGTGAAATAACAAATTATTTATTATTTTATTTTTAATAATAATAATAATAATAATAATAATAATAGTTAATAATTAGTGGTTAGCACGTTCGCCTCTCAGCGCTAGGGATTCCCAGTTCGAATCCCCATCTGGGTGGAGTTTCCATGTTCTCCCCGTGTCTGCGTGGGTTTCCTCCGGGTTCTCCGGTTTCCTCCCACAGTCCAAAAACATGGATCAAGTCAATTGAGTTCTCCAAATTGCCCCATATAGAGTGTGTCTGTGTGAGTGAGTGTGTGCCCAGTGATGGATTGGCGCCCTGTCCTGGGTCTATCTGCCCAGCGCCCGAGATGTTCTCCCCTGGATGGGCATGGGGAACTCCACCGCGACCCTAATAGAGGATAAAGCGGAAGATAATGGATGAATAATAATAATAATAATAATAATAATAATAATAATAATAATACATTTTATTTATATAGTGCTTTTAGAGACCTCAGACGCTGTACAAAAACAAATAAAACAGTATGCCATTAAAACACGTAAGACATATTAAACATTACTGCAGTTATGAAATAAGAAAAAGCAAAATTAAAGTGCAATTTTCAATGTATTTTTTAATAAAGTCTCCCAACTTTTTGGAAAATGAGGTTTATAAGTGAAATTCTGTCCTTTTCTGTCCAGTCTCTCTCCAGCAAAGCCATCTCAATCCCGTGATCTAAACCCCACAGACAACCTGTGGAGGGAGCTTAAGAGAACTGTGCGGAAGAAAAAAAGAACCTGGGATCTAAAAGATCCTCAGAGATTCTGCCAAGAGGAATGTTCCTCAGTCTCCGATTTGTTTTCTGCAACCTTATAAGATAAGGTTATATTTGCTGCATGCTGTTATTCTTCTTATTGTTTTCTGTAAGCTACCTGTTCTGGCATCTTATTCCATTTCCCTGTTGATTGTTCGTTAGTATTTTTGTCCATCGGACAACCTTGGTGGAATGCACAGACGAGCACCCTTACCACATTTAAATACCAGCAAACAGTAGTGCTGAATGATTGCTGTACTGTGAAAGTCTGGATCTGCATAATGCATTAGGCAGAATGAAGCTGCAAAGACCACAATAAATGTCAGCACCTTATCAGACAAAAGAGAGCTAAAGGACCAGAGCAGTACACTGTGCACTCGAGCACGACGAGATGATAATCCAAAAAACAGGGGGAAGGGCAGAATGAGGCGAGCGGCCAAATACTGAGCTCAACTTACACTTCACAGGCACAGGAGTCCAATGAGCTTTTGAAAGAAAGCTAATCCTGAACTACATCATTCACTCAACCAACAAACCAACAACGGCTCAAATAATAATAATAATAATTCATTCATTCATTCATTCATTATCTCCCGCTTTATCCTCTATTAGGGTCGCGGTGGGTTCCCCATGCCCATACAGGGGAGAACATCTCGGGCGCTGGGCAGATAGACCCAGGACAGGGCGCCAATCCATCGCTGGACACACACTCACTCACACAGACACACTCTATATGGGGCAATTTTGAGAATTCAATCGACCTTGATCCATGTTTTTGGACTGTGGGAGGAAACCGGAGAACCCGGAGGAAACCCACGCAGACACGGGGAGAACATGGAAACTCCACCCAGATGGGGATTCGAACCGGGAATCCCTAGCGCTGAGAGGCGAACGTGCTAACCACTAAGCCTAATAATAATAATAATAATAATAATTATATATTCAATGTAGAGGATGGCATGGTGGCTTAGTGGTTAGCACGTTCGCCTCTCAGCGCTGGAGATTCCCGGTTCGAATCCCCATCTGGGTGGAGTTTCCATGTTCTCCCCGTGTCTGCGTGGGTTTCCTCCGGGTTCTCAGGTTTCCTCCCACAGTCCAAAAACATGGATCGAGTTCAATTGAATTCTCCAAATTGCCCCATATAGAGTGTGTTTGTGTGAGTGAGAGTGTGCCCAGTGATAAATTGGCGCCCGGTCCTGGGTGTATCTGCCCAGCGCCTTAAGCGTTCTGCCCTGGATGGGCGTGACCCTAGCGGAACATAATGGCTGGATGGATATTCAATGCACAAAAATTAACCCATCCATCCATTATCTTCTGCTTTATCCTCTACTAGGGTGGCATGGAGTTCCCCATGCCCATCCAGGGGAGAACGTCTCGGGCGCTGGGCAGATACACCCAGGACAGGGCGCCAATCTATCACTGGGTACACACTCACTCACACAGACACACTCTATATGGGGCATTTTGGAGAAGTCAATTGACCTTGATCCATGTTTTTGGACTGTGAGAAAAAACCGGAGAACCCGGAGGAAACCCACGCGGAAACCCAGGAGAACGTGCTAACCACTAAACCACCCGTCCTTGATGTCATATTGTTTTATTATTACCTAATCTCCCTTCCCCATTCTGGTATATCCACCTACTGTTTAGTAAGAGGCAGCACGGTGGCTTAGTGGTTAGCACGTTCGCCTCTCGGCGCTAGGGATTCCCGGTTCGAATCCCCATCTGGGTGGAGTTTCCATGTTCTCCCCGTGTCTGCGTGGGTTTCCTCCGGGTTCTCCGGTTTCCTCCCACAGTCCAAAAACATGGATCAAGTCAATTGAATTCTCAAAATTGCCCCATATAGAGTGTGTCTGTGTGAGTGAGTGTGTGCCCAGCGATGGATTGGCGCCCTGTCCTGGGTGTATCTGCCCAGCGCCCGAGACGTTCTCCCCTGGATGGGCATGGGGAACCCCACCGCGACCCTAATAGAGGATAAAGCGGGAGATAATGAATGAATGAATAGATTGATGCCATTTCCTGAGTGCATCTACCCTACGCCCCATGCCCCAAATGCCCCCCAACGCGACCCTAGTAGATGCGATCATAGTAGAGCATTAAATGGAAGATGATTAATTAATGAGTATATTTCTTTTCTCAGTTGTTTGAGATAATGAATGAATGTTTAGTAAGAACCAGATGCATCATCACTTTGTTTCTCAAGAGCGAATGAACCGGTAAGCGGTAAGCTAAAGTGAAGTATGGGGAATGCTACAGATGTGATGTTGACTGCACAAAAGACTATTTGGATTTGCAGCAGTGCAGGATGAAAGCCTGGGGTGGCTGACGTTCAATTTTAATGACAAACTTCCAGGCAAAATATGCAAAAAAAAAAAACCCCAGCATGTGTTAACTGCTACGTGTTCATATACACCTTCTTACCAATTAGGGTGGAGCGACCATCACCCAGTGGGTAGCGTTGGTAGCGTGGCACAGGAAATGGTGGCAGGCGGTGAAAGTCAGAATGAAGGAGGGGTTCCAGTCTAGAGGCTGAGGGATCGGAGGGGTAGAATAAATTGAAGATCTGAGAGCAGGCAGGTCGCAGTTGGTTCACTGCAACAGAGAGAGACCACAACACATGTTTCAAAAAAGAGCGAATATTTATTCTAATATTTTTCTGCAAAGGGCGGCACGGTGGCTTAGTGGTTAGCATGTTCTCCTCTCAGCGCTAGAGATTCAGGTTCCAATTCCAATCTGGGTGGAGATTCCACGTTCTCCCCGTGTCCACGTGGGTTTCCTGTGGGTTCTCCGGTTTCCTCCCACAGTCCAAAAACATGGATCATGTCAATTGAAATCTCCAAATTGCCCCATATACAGTAGAGTGTGTCTGTGTGAGTGAGTGTGTGCCCAGCGATGGATTGGCGCCCTGTCCTGGGTCTATCTGCCCAGCGCCCGAAACGTTCTCCCCTGGATGGGCATGGGGAACCCCACCGTGACCCTACTAGAGGATAAAGCGGAAGAAGGAAGGATGGATGGAGAATATTTATTCTAATATTTTTCTGCAAAGGGCGGCATGGTGGTTTAGTGGTTAGCATGTTCTCCTCTCAGCGATAGAGATTCAGGTGCGAATCCCAATCTGGGTGGAGTTTCCATGTTCTCCCCGTGTCCACGTGGGTTTCCACCGGGTTCTCCGGTTTCCTCCCACAGTCCAAAAACATGGATCAAGGTCAATTGAAATCTCCAAATTGCCCCATATAGAGTGTGTGTGTGAGTGAGTGTGTGCCCAGCGATGGATCGGCGCCCTGTCCTGGGTGTATCTGCCCAGCGCCCGAAACGTTCTCCTCTGGATGGGGATGTGGAACCCCCCCACGACCCTAATAGAGGATAAAGCGGAAGACAATGGATGGAAGTTTCCATGTTCTCCACGTGTCCACGTGGGTTTCCTCCGGGTTCTCCGGTTTCCTCCCACAGTCCAAAAACATGGATCAAGGTCAATTGAAATCTCCAAATTGCCCCATATACAGTAGAGTGTGCCC
>JAFMOC010000058.1:2102500-2257500 GCA_019802505.1 Corydoras sp. C115 | reverse complement strand
CGCGTGGGGTTCCTCATGCCCATCCAGGGGAGAACGTTTCAGGCGCTGGGCAGATACACCCAGGACAGGGCGCCAATCAATCGCTGGGCACACACTCACTCACACAGACACGCACGCATACACACTCTATATGGGGCAATTTTGGAGAACTCAATTGACTTGTTCCATGTTTTTGGACTGTGGGAGGAAACCAGAGAACCCGGAGGAAACCCACGCAGACACGGGGAGAACATGGAAACTCCACCCAGATGGGGATTCGAACCGGGAATCCCTAGTGCTGAGAGGAGAACGTGCTAACCACTAAGCCACCGTGCCGCCATAATAACCAATATGTAATGCAAATTAAATGATAATAAAACCATGGCAGCTGGTTTAAAGAAGCACACAGCAGGTTTTTACCAAACAGTGGACAGGTTTGAAAGATTAATGACCTGGTGCTTGGTTTTGCTGCTGCCCACTTGTGTTATCATTACACACAGCCTATTGATTATGTAAAATGATCAGGTTTTAAAGTCTTAGTCGATCAAATTGTGTCCCAGAGTAAGTACAGAATGCTGATTTCATGCTGCTGACCTAAGCAGCGTGAATGACGTTCTCAAGGGTGTCTCGCTACAGATTCTTATGCTTTAAAACTAAAATAAATACTGTTATGTCAGCACAAATATACCATGAAGAATTGTGACTGCACTCGCAGCAAAATGACCCAAACAACTTTTTTATCTCTACACCAATTTCAGTAGTTTTTCAAACCTGTACTAAATGAAAGGAGGTGTTTTTGAACGTGTAGATTAGAAACTATGAATTATTTTCATTCATTCATTCATTATCTCCCGCTTCATCCTCTATTAGGGTCGCGGTGGGGTTCCCCATACCCATCCAGGGGAGAACGTTTCGGGCGGTGGGCAGATACACCCAGGACAGGGCGCCAATCCATCGCTGGGCTCACACTCACTCACACAGACACACTCTATATTGGGCAATTTTGAGAATTCAATGGACTTGATCCATGTTTTTAGACTGTGGGAGGAAACCGGAGAACCCGGAGGAAACTCACGCAGACACATGGAGAACATGGAAACTCCACCCAGATGGGGATTTGAACCGTGAATCCCTAGCGCTGAGAGGCGAACGTGCTGACCACTAAGCCACCGTGCCGCCTATGAATTATTTTATTTTATTTTATTTTTTTCATGTAGATTACTTATTCTGGGGCGGCTGGGTGGCTTAGTGGTTAGCACGTTCTCCTCTCAGCACTAGGGATTCCCGGTTCGAATCCCAGTCTGGGTGGAGTGTCCATGTTCTCCCCGTGTCCGCGTGGGTTTCCTCCGGGTTCTCCGGTTTCCTCCCACAGTCCAAAAACATGCATCAAGTCAACGGAGTTCTCCAAATTGCCCTATATAGTGTGTGTATGTGTGAGTGGCATATATTGGCGTCCTGTCCTGGGTGTATCTGCCCAGCGCCCGAAACGTTCTCCCCTGGATGGGCATGGGGAACCCCCCCGCGACCCTAATAGAGGATAAAGCGGGAGATAATGGGTGGATGGATTACTAATTATGCATTATAGCCATTACTGATTGGTTGTTTATTCTCTTAAAATAATCCTAAAACTCCGACCACAATGCTGAGACATACAGAAACTCAAAATACATCTTTTCCAGGAGCACAAAATAATCTAGGCATTAAAGCCTAGTTAGCATGTTCTCCTCTCAGCGCTGTGGATCCAGGTGGAGTTTCAATGTTCTCCCTTTTTTATCAGGTTTACTTCCACAGAGCAAAAACATGGGTTTAAGGTGAACTGGCCTAATGCAATTGCCACTATAAAGTGTGTGGGAGTGAGTGTGTGCCCAGTGATAGAATTGGCGCCCTGTCCTGGGTCTATCTGCCCAGTGCCCAAAATGTTCTCCCTCATATGGTCATGGGGGACCATAAGTTCTCCTCTCAGCACTAGGGATTCCCGGTTCCAATCCCCATCTGGGTGGAGTTTCCATGTTCTTCACGTGTCCACGTGGGTTTCCTCCGGGTTCTCCGGTTTCCTCCCATGGATTAAGTCAATTGAGTTCTCCAAATTGCCCCATATAGAGTGTGTCTCTGTGAGTGAGTGTGTGCCCAGCGATGGATTGGCGCCCTGTCCTCGGTGTATCTGCCCAGCGCCCGAAACATTCTCCCCTGGATGGGCATGGGGAACCCCCCCGCGACCCTAATATAGGATCAAGCAGAAGATAATGAATGAATGAATAATTAGATCAGATGGAACCGGATTAAATAATGATCAGGTTTGATTATACTATAGTGTAGAGGGCAAGGTAGCTCAGTTAGGGTTAGGGTGTTGGGCTATCAATCTGAAGGTTGGGGGTTCAAATCCCAGGTCCACTGAAGTTACCAATGTGGGTCCTTGAGCAAGACCCTTAACCCTCATTGCTCCAGGGATGTTGTGATGAACCCTGTGTTCAGTTTGTAAGTCGCTTTGGATAAAAGCATCCAATAAATGACCAAATGTAAATGACCAAATGTAACTGGTTCCTCCTTAAATACTGACCTGTGGTGTTCACTCATTTATAGTCGTTTTGGATAAAAGTCTCTGCTAAATGACAAAATGTAAATGTAAAACATCATAACAGAAAATTTGCAGAGGGCATTTTCAAAACAGTAATGGGAATAAAAATGATATTCTAGTAAACAAACATATTGGCACAGACTAATTCTAGCTGGCAGCATACCAGATGTCCCACACGTTCTTGTCAAAAACAGGGATAAATAAAAAAGACGTATGATCGGCTTCACCGGATGAATTTAATGAATTCAATTTAGACTGCGGCGGCACGGTGGCTTAGTGGTTAGCACGTTCTCCTCTCAGCTCTAGGGATTCCCAGTTCGAATCCCCATCTGGGTGGAGTTTCCATCTTCTCCCCGTGTCCGTGTGGGTTTCCTCCGGGTTCTCCGGTTTCCTCCCACAGTCCAAAAATATGGATCAAGTCAATTGAGTTCTCCAAATTGCCCCATATAGAGTGTGTCTGTGTGAGTGAGTGTGTGTCCAGTAATAGATTGGTGCCCTGTCCTGGGTGTATCTGCCCAGCGCCCAAAACGTTCTCCCCTGGATGATCATGGGGAACACCACCGCGACCCTAATAGAGGATAAAGTGGAAGATAATGGATGGATGGATGAATTTAGATTGCATTTGGAAATAAAAAAAACAAGCTTCTTTGATCATGACTTTTTATTTTAACAAAAAGGATTTACTTAATAATAATTCATTCATTATCTCCCGCTTTTATCCTCTATTAGGGTCGCGGGGGGGTTCCCCATGCCCATCCAGGGGAGAACATCTCGGGCGCTGGGCAGATAGACCCAGGACAGGGTGCCAATCCATCGCTGGGCACACACTCACTCATACAGACACACTCTATATGGGGCAATTTGGAGATCTCAGTTGACTTGATCCATGTTTTTGAACTGTGGGAGGAAACCAGAGAAAACGGATGAAACCCACGCGGACACGGGGAGAACATGGAAACTCCACCCAGATGGGGATTCGAACCGGAAATCCCTAGTGCTGAGAGGAGAACGTGCTAACCACTAAGCCACCGTGTCGCCACTTATAATAATAATAATAATAATAATAATAATGCATTTTATTTATAAATGGCACCTTTCAGGGCACCTCATGGACACCTTACAAAAGGGACACAATATAAATAAATGAACAAATAATGGGAGTGCACACAGTTCCTACCTGTTGAGGAATTTCTTGTTGGGGGAATCCGTGTCACACGAATCACTCTGTTTGCGATTGAGCCGTTTATTCCACACTCTACTCCCATTTGGAGCTGAAATGTCGATATTGCTCTTGCTGAGGCGCTTGCTGGAACTCAGGCCCATTTCTGCTTCGCCCTGGAGTCCCATATTATCCTGTACATGACGGAAATCAGGTCTGAACCACCATCTGACACAGAGGCACCAATGAAGCTTCACAACTAAAAGAACGGGTAGAACCCTAGACATCAGGCTTACCTTTAGGCTTTCCATACTGTTGTGCCTGCTTCTGTGAAAGCAACCGCCATACTGGGGGCTGCGGCTGAAACACAGAGCATCAAAACACAGCACACCGCCCACAGAGTCGCCCAACAGACACACCTGGACAAAAATATGCAGACGCAAAAGCATATACACACACACACACACACGCATGCACACAAGGACAGGATTGTCATTTATAATAAAGCAGTTGAAGGTTTTGGCAATACCTGTGCTTCATTGCTGAATATCTATAGATACGGTCTGTTGCACTGTTCCCTTCCCATTACTTGGATGTTTATTGTCCTGTTTTTATTGTGATCCTTTTGTTTGCACACGTGCACTTTACTGTTGGTTGTGTAGTAGCTGTTATGTGTAGCACCTTGTTCCTGGAGAACGGTGTCTCGTTCCATATACTGTACAGTTTTTTAAATTGTTGGAAAGACTAAACACTTGAATACTATTATCTTCCACTTTATTCTTTATTAGGGTCACTGGAGAGTTCCCCATGGTCATCCAGGGGAGAACATTTTAGGCGCTGGGCAGATACACCCAGGACAGGGTGCCAATCTATCGCTGGGCACACACTCACTCACACAAACACACTCTATATGGGGCAATTTGGAGAATTCAGTTGAGCTTGATCCATGTTTTTGGACTGTGGGAGGAAACCGGAGAACCCGGAGGAAACCCACGTCTGGCACTGGGCATGTACACCCAAGATAGGGGGCCAATTCGTTACTGGTCACAGACCCACGCACACAGACATAGCCACACTATATAAAGGTTATTTAAATAGTTATTTAAATAATTTGGCTTAAATCCATGTTTTTGGACTGTGGGAGATGACCAAAGAGAGAAACTCTTTCTCTCTTTGCCCATGTGGACATTGGGGGGGAAACATTGAAACTCCACCCGGATTATACTTCAAATCATGAAGAAACCTCCTGCCTCTGTTGGATTAAGCTTTCAGACAGTTTTAAGAACCCCCCCCTGCTATGTTGTTGATTGAATCTCCACCATTTCTTGACCCAAGCTCTCCATACAGTAGACTAACCTGACCGTTGAAGCCTTGCCCATCAGGAGACTGCAGAAAGCTGTGGTAGACCTGATTGGCTCGAGCAATAACAACTGCCACTGCATCCTGATAGTGTGGGGCTGTGATAGCGAGTAGCGGAAGGGCTGCCAGTGGCAGGTGGTCCACACTGCTTGACAAACAGCTCTCATCATAGCTGTATGGGTTCAGGCTGTAACAGAAAGAGCAACAATTTCTTTGCATTGATCCAAACGTTTTAGCAATCCCCGAAAAACCCAACACTGTTTGTGAAGTAACCGTTTGACAGATCCCGTCATGGTCCGCTATCTCTCATTTCATCAGTAAATTTCCCTGGCCATTTCCCTGACCAGCTGGCAGGAGCTGCTGTCTCCTAAATACCTCCTGCTGGTTATCATTTTGCTTCGGATTCAGGTCATCAAAACAAGGGGACTGGAGAAAGGGCAAGATTATAAAAGTTTACGAAGAACAAATTCAAAGTCTATCTTTGTGTACCTTGTTTGGAAAGACACACTGAAGGGGCTAAATATCATGAAAAAAAATATTTTCCTTCTCTCATCATCTGCTTAATTCTCTACAAGGGTTGCGAGAGGGTTCTCCATGTCCAACAGAGATCATTTTTGGTTCTAAGCATATACACAAAGGACGGGGAGACAATTCATTACAGGGCACAGACCCACTCACAGCGATACCCACACTATATAACGGGAATTATAATACTTATGATTATAATTGGGGCTTAGTTCGCCTCTCAGAGCTAGAGATTCCAGGTTCGAATCCCAATCTGGGTGGAGTTTCCATGTTCTCTCCGTGTCCGTGTGGGTTTCCTCCAGGTTCTCGGGTTTCCTCCCACAGTCCAAAAACATGGGTTCAACGTCAATTGAATTCTCCAAATTGCCCCATAGAGTGTGTGTGTGTCTGTGTGAGTGAGTGTGTGCTCAGCGATAGCTTGGAGTCCTGCCAGCGCCAGAGACGTCCCTGGATGGGCATGGGGAACCCCCCCGCGACCCTTTAATTCATTCATTCACTATTATCTTCCGCTTTGTCCTATATTAGGGTTGTGGGGGGGTTCCCCATGCCCATCCAGGGGAGAACGTTTCGGGCGGTGGGCAGATAGACCCAGGACAGGGCGCCAATCCATCGCTGGGCACACACTCACTCAGACACGCACACTCTACATGGGGCAATTTGGAGAACTCAATTGACTTGATCCATGTTTTTGGACTGTGGGAGGAAACCGGAGAACCCTTAGGAAACCCACGCGGACACGGGGAGAATATGGAAACTCCACCCAGATGGGAATTCGAACCGGGAATCCCTAGCGCTGAGAGGCGAACGTACTAACCACTAAGCCACCGTGCCGCCCCCCCACGACCCTAGTAGAGGACAAAGCGGAAGAGCATGTCATTTTTGAAAAACACACTGCAGGGGGTTAATTACCATGAAATTAATATATTTCCCATAAGTGTGTCAGCTTACTGCAACAGCATTCTCACCTTGGTTTCGGGCCAATGTACGGGGGGAAAATTGGGGAAGTCGTAGGTTTGTGGTTAAGGACTCAGCCTTGCGACCTGGAGTTCCCTAGTTTGATTCAAGTACAATAGCTGAAGTGCCATTGGGAAAGGCAACTAACCCCATCTGCTCCCTGGGCGCCGTATACAAGGTCACCCAACGCTCCAGGCACGTGTGCTCACTTCTTTCAGTGTATGTATAGGTGTGTGTGTGTGTGTGTGTGTGTCACTGAATGGATGAGTCAAATGTGGAGGACAAATTCCTTTGTGTGCAAGTACAGTAAGAAAAATAGATCACTTTATCATTTTATCACTTTATCAGTCTAAACATGAAAGGTTTTGTTGTAAAAAAAAAACAAAAAAACAAAAAAACATATATATATATATATATATATATATATATATATATATATATATATATATATATATATATATATATGTATATATGTGCATGTATGTGTGTGTGTGTGTGTATATATATATATATATATATATATATATATATATATATATATATATATATATATATATATATATATATATATATATATATATATATACACATACATACATACATACATACATACATACATACATACATACATACATATATATATATATATATATATATATATATATATATATATATATATATATACACATACATATATATATATGTGTGTGTGTGTGTGTGTGTGTGTGTGTATATATATTCATTCATTCATTATCTCCCGCTTTATCCTCTATTAGGGTCGCGGTGGGGTTCCCCATGCCCATCCAGGGGAGAACGTTTCAGGCGCTGGGCAGATACACCCAGGACAGGGCGCCAATCCATCGCTGGGCACACACTCACTCACACAGACACACTCTATATGGGGCAATTTTGAGAATTTAATTGACTTGATCCATATTTTTGGACTGGGGGATGAAAAACAGAGATCCCGGAGGAAACCCACGCAGACACGGGGAGAAGATGGAAACTCCACCCAGATGGGGATTCGAACCGGGAATCCCTAGCGCTGAGAGGAGAACGTACTAACCACTAAGCCACCGTGCCGCCCTTGTATGTGTATGTATATATAATATATGTGTGTGTGTGTGTTCCCTATACAAATCCACACCGTTGCTTTGATTAGATAGGACTTTGCTGAGGTTTATATGCACTTTACAAACATCAGTAAGTGACTCAAGATGTCTTACCACCTTTATGTGTTTTAAGCAGCAATACAAATGATCAGAGGCTAAGAGTGGTTCGTTCTTACATTTAGGTGATATAAAAGTTTTAAGTTGGTGTTTTTCATTTTTAAAATATGACAGTTACACAGTTTAACAGTTACACAGTTTGCAGGAAACGGCATCACAAGCCCGGGCCAAGAAGGGACTGGTTAGTTATAAATAACCAGATGCTTTATTCCTAATTTAACTTAGTGAGGTTTAATCATTACTATTATTTGTGTAGTTAATTCAGCAATTTGGACGAAAGCCCTTAGGTTGTGAAAATAAGCCTCTCTCTGTTGTTAAACTCTGTTAGAAGAGATTAAATGATCAGATTGGCAGGGGAACCGTTTTCATTCTGAACATGTATTGATTTGAAGAATAACATTCTGGGCTTCTAATCTTTTCCTGAATACAATTGCACTTTGAAAATGTACCAAGCAGCAACTGATAAATCTTCCAGCTAAGGGCCCAATTATTTTCATTACCATTATTCATTATTGCACAGTATTAAAGTCTTGTAGACTTACCCATGTATTTAAGTCATAGTGTTAAGCTTTGATCATTTATGCTCTGCCAACTCTCAGTCATGTACAAAAAATGGACATTCCCATTCTAAGTCTTCATTAAAGAGTATATACAACTCTCTTGTGGATTTTGTGGTTTTAGTGCTTGGCAAATTTGCTTTGGCAAAGCTGCACCCTAGACCCCAAGCCCGATTGCTTGTCGGGTTATGCTTACTCATTTTCAAAAAAGAAGATACATAAAGACATGACTCTAGTAGAAATGTTCTCTGACTTTAGAAAGCTGCAATTAAAATTGTCACTAAAAGGTAAAAAATAAATAAATAAATGAAATAATTAGGAAAACACTGCACTGACACTTTCTCTTCTTTAAATGAAGAACCATCCATCCATCCATCCATTATCTTCCACTTAATCCTCTACTAGGGTCTTGGGGGGTTCCCCATGCCCATCCAGGGGAGAACGTTTTGGGCGGTGGGCAGATACACCCAGGACAGGGCGCCAATCTATCGCACACGCTCACTCACACAGACACACTCTATATGGGGCAATTTGGAGAACTCAATTGACCTTGATCCATAGGGTGGCACGTTGGCTTAGTGGTTAGCACGTTTGCCTCTCAGCGCTAGGGGTTCCCGGTTTGAATCCCCATCTGGGTGGAGGTTCCATGTTCTCCCCGTGTCCGCATGGGTTTCCTTCGGGTTCTCTGGTTTCCTCCCACAGTCCAAAAACATGGATCAAGTCAATTGAGTTCTTCAAATTGCCCCATATAGCATGCATCTGTGTGAGTGAGTGTGTGCCCAGCGATGGATTGGCGCCCTGTCCTGGGTGTATCTGCCCAGCACCCGAGATGTTCTCCCCTGGATGGGCATGGGGACCGCCCCCGCGACCCTAATAGAGGATAAAGCAGAAGATAATTAATGAATTGACCTTGATCCATGTTTTTGGACTGTGGGAGGAAACCGGAGAACCTGGAGGAAATCCACGCAGACACGGGGAGAACATGGGAACTCCACCCAGATTGGGATTCGAACCGGGAATCCCTAGTGCTGAGAGGCGAAAAGTGCTAACCGCCCTAAATGAAGAACCATATCAGTCAAAAGTTTGGACACACCTCCTTCTTGCTCTTCTCCACATACCATTTGGACAGTTTTACAATTACAGACTGTAGTCCATGTGTTTTCTTTGTTTGAGTTAGTTCCCTGTTGGTTCTCTGTTCTCTGTAGGTCAGGAGCATCACAGAACAGGTATCATTTTGTGGTAGCTTGTTTGTCATTTCTGCAGTGTCACTGATGTGGTGAGGGGGTTTTAGTATAGCTGTTCTGCTGTAGTTTCATTTCTCCATCTTAGTGACACTGCTGGGATAGGAATAATGCACCAACCAAGGTTTTATTCCATAAATCATCCTTTCCTCTGATCCAGGTTTGACATCATTTAGCTCACTGGCCTCTTGCCAGTCTCGCATTGTATGACTGCTTAGACGCATTCACCTTCGTCTCCTGAGCTTTTCTCTGCTGACTTTCTTTGTTTCCTCACATTAAGGAGGTTTTTGAACGTCTCAGAGATTTAGACTGATAATGATGACATCTCGGAAGTCGATTTAAAAAAAAAAGAAGATACTTTTACAACAGTTTTCAGAAGCTGTATGTGTGTTGTCAAAAGTTTGTTGACATTGAGCTCCATTTTAGAAATCAGAGTGAGTCATCTACCACATATTGCACAGCTTGATGTAGGGCGTGTCAGTGTGTCTCGCTATTGTGATAAAGACCAAGCATAATTCATTCATTCATTATCTTCCACTTTATCCTACATTAGAGTCGTGGTGGGGTTCCCCATGCCCATCCAGGGGAGAACGTTTCGGGCGCTGGGCAGACACACCCAGGACAGGGGACACACTCACTCATACAGGCACACTCTATATAGGGCAATTTGGAGAACTCAATTGACTTGATCCATGTTTTTGGACTGTGGGAGGAAACCGGAGAACCTGGAGGAAACCCACGCAGACACGGGGAGAACATGGAAACTCCACCCAGATGGGGATTCGAACCGGGAATCCCTAGTGCTGAGAGGCGAACGTGCTAACCACTAAGCCACCGTGCCGCCACCAAGCATAATTCATTCATTCATTCATTATCTCCCGCTTTATCCTCTATTAGGGTCGCGGTGGGGTTCCCCATGCCCATCCAGGGGAGAACATCTCAGGCACTGGGCAGATACACCCAGGACAGGGCGCCAATCCATCACTGGGCACACACTCACTCATACAGACACACTCTACATGGGGCAATTTGGAGAACTCAATTGACCTGATCCATGTTTTTGGACTGTGGGAGGAAACCAGAGAACCTGGAGGAAACCCACGCAGACATGGGGAGAACATGGAAACTCCACCCAGATGGGGATTCGAACCGGGAATCCCTAGTGCTGAGAGGCCAACGTGCTAACCACTAAGCAACCGTGCCGCCACCAAGCATAATATTAAACAAAAATTTTTACATTAAAAACCACCCCGTTATCATGTTAAATGACTTTATCCTAAATAAATCCTGCTTGTGAAGTACAAAAAATTAGTAGAAAATGGACAATTTATCCATTGGAAACAAAATTAATGAATTACCACTAATTAGTTAATTTATTGGTAATTTTTTAATTGGATGAACAATTATGCAAAGATGAAACCGATGAAGCTAATATAGGGATGATAAAAAATTACGCCTTGCGTGGCACAAAACACGCAAAATACATTTACTTATTCTTTTCATTATTCATGGTTGTGTTTTGAGTATAATGTGCAATAAACCAATCAGCGTGCCACTCTCCGTTCCCGTCAACAGCCAGGTGGCGCTCTGATTTTGGCAGATTTTTGCGCCGCAGCTACCAGGACTCAATGCACTGCCTCATGATGTCATCCATTTGTAAATGGAGAACCCACAGTATAGTGTAGACCAGGGGTGCCCACACTTTTCTGGCCCGAGATCTACTTTTCCATTGGACAGGTCATCGAGATTTACCAGGGTTAATCTTTTTTTCTTTTATATTGAAACCTTTTCAAACATCATGTTAGTATTGTCAAATCAGCATAGAAAAGATTGCCATTTTAATATAAATTACTATTTTATTAAAAACATTTCAGCAAATGGGCGGCATGTGGCTTATTGGTTAGTATGTTCTCCTCTCAGCGCTAGGGATTCCCGGTTCGAATCCCAATCTGGGTGGAGTTTCCATGTTCCACGTGGGTTTCCTCGGGGTTCTCCGGTTTCCTCCCACAGTCCAAAAACATGGATTCAGGTCAATTAAATTGCCCCATATAGAGTGTGTGTGTGGGCCCCCCACGGCCCTAGTAGAGGATAAAGTGGAAGATAATGGTTGGTTGTTTTTATTGTAACACTCAACATTTTTGTATGTACACATATAGGATGTACTGTACAATGTCACTTTAAGACATTTTATGAGACCGTATATGAATATGTTCTGTTCCGTTTATTGGGCGAGGAAAGCGACAGTGTTTCAGTCAATCTTCATTAGCATTTCCATTGATTACTTGTCCAATGTGCAAAAAAAAAAATAAAGCGACTCTGGCATGTCTTTTCTTCTGTTCTGACTCAGTGGAACATTTGTTTGTTTCTTTCTCTCATCCACGGCAGAATGCTCTTATTATGAGCTGAAGTGAAAAAATGGCACATCATTTGTATGGCTGTCCATGTAGGTCTATGTACAGAACGCATTGGTTGCCTGACTGATGTGAAGTGACTCCATAAAAAAGAAATGCTTCCATTCCACTGGGGATATAGAAAATATCATTACGTCTGCTTTGTCATGTGTGCCAGCTGAAAAAAAAAACCCAAGCAGATAGATGTCAAGCCAAAGAGCTCACATCTATTCAGAATTTTTCATGTGGTCTGTTCAAAGAGCAAATCAAATCAGAAGGCAGAAAGAAAACAAGCCGTTTTCGTGGTCTTAGAGCTCTAGCCCCCGCACCTCATCGGCTCCTTGTGGGTACATGGCGAAGGAATGGAGAAAGCATTTCTTAGCATTTACAACAAGCATGTTAAACCGTACTTATGCCACCTTTTCACCTAAATAACATAGCAAATCTTCCAAAAGTACTTCAATTCCAGAGTTTATCGCTCCTATTCTTAACCTTCCCTCGCATTTTTACTCTCATAGAGTGACAAAAAAATAAAACGATTCTGCTCCCTCTGCATTTCAGAGCTTTTTTTATATACATCAATAAAACTGTTTTCTTTATTCTGCTGATCCTAATCCCTTGTGTAAGGAAAATATCATTTCTTAGCAGAAAATGACCCTGTAATTAAAATGAGAATGACAACAGCGTTCATTAATCTAATAATAAAGTGTAAATGTCAGCTGCCAGCAGGTCTTTACTCACAAATATCAACGTCTGACCCCAGTACAGATCTTATAATTAATAAATACTGCTTGAGAGGTAACAAGTGACAAAGATAACAAAATTAAAATTGTGGTTGTGAGGGGGCGGCACGGTGGCTTAGTGGTTAGCACGTTCGCCTCTCGGCGCTAGGGATTCCCGGTTCGAATCCCCATCTGGGTGGAGTTTCCATGTTCTCCCCGTGTCCGCGTGGGTTTCCTCCGGGTTCTCTGTATATATATATACAGTATATGTGGGCGGCACGGTGGCTTAGTGGTTAGCACGTTCGCCTCTCAGCTCTAGGGATTCCCGGTTCGAATCCCCATCTGGGTGGAGCTTCTATGTTCTCCCTGTGTCTTATAAACCATATTATTGGTATTAGGGAGGCTTAGTGTACCAAGCCTTTACTACCTCTAAATTTGCAAGAAGTAATAGAATAACACTGAAATTGAGTTTGAATTTTTTGTCATATTTTTGTGTCCTTTTGTCTTTCTCTTTTTCTTTTTCTATCTCACTCTTGCTATATCTCCACCCCCTGGCATGCTGTTTAGACAGCTTGTGCCATATTGGCCAGCCTAGGCATGTTCGACAAAGTAGCACTGATGGCCTCGAAGACAGTGAGGTAAGATTGTCTTCATACCATTACTGACACAATGTATTACAGACCCTAACCCCTTATTTCTAAATATAAGAAATAAAATAATTATAGCCACAATGTTCGTAGAAAAACAATTCATTTCTTTCAAATCATGCAGTTGTGCTCAGTGATCATTTATCTGAAGCCTGTAAATATAACATTTTCCTTGGTTTTAAAAAATGACACTCTTTTCTGTTTTCTGTCCTCCAGACAGAATGTCAGACAAAGTTATTAGTGCTGGTGGTACATGGAGGGAACATTCTGGACCCAGCCAGTGGTGACCTGGGAGCAAAAGCCGCAGATGTGGCCAATCTGTCCTCTGTGCTGGAGAAGGTGGCACAGGCACACTTTAAGGCTGCCACCAACCATGTGCTGATTAAATTAGTGCCCTGCCCCGCTGTATGTGCAGAGGCTTTTGGCCTTGTCTCCAGGTACGTCTCATGAGATAAATACAAGATAACTAATGCAGCACAAAACAACTAATATATACTATGTCTGCGCGAGTGTAAGTATGTGTGTGTATATATATATATATATATATATACACACACACACATATATACACACACACACACACACACACACATGTATATATATATATATATATTCATACATACATACATACATACATACATACATACACACATATATATATACACACACATATATATACAAAGTATATACCCACACATATGAATATATATATATATATATATATATATATATATATATATATATATATTCATATGTGTGGGTATATACTTTGTATATATATGTGTGTGTATATATATATGTGTGTATGTATGTATGTATGTATGTATGTATGTATGAATATATATATATATATATACATGTGTGTGTGTGTGTGTGTGTGTGTATATATGTGTGTGTGTGTATATATATATATATATATATATACACACACATACTTACACTCGCGCAGACATAGTATATATTAGTTGTTTTGTGCTGCATTAGTTATCTTGTATTTATCTCATGAGACGTACCTGGAGACAAGGCCAAAAGCCTCTGCACATACAGCGGGGCAGGGCACTAATTTAATCAGCACATGGTTGGTGGCAGCCTTAAAGTGTGCCTGTGCCACCTTCTCCAGCACAGAGGACAGATTGGCCACATCTGCGGCTTTTGCTCCCAGGTCACCACTGGCTGGGTCCAGAATGTTCCCTCCATGTACCACCAGCACTAATAACTTTGTCTGACATTCTGTCTGGAGGACAGAAAACAGAAAAGAGTGTCATTTTTTAAAACCAAGGAAAATGTTATATTTACAGGCTTCAGATAAATGATCACTGAGCACAACTGCATGATTTGAAAGAAATGAATTGTTTTTCTACGAACATTGTGGCTATAATTATTTTATTTCTTATATTTAGAAATAAGGGGTTAGGGTCTGTAATACATTGTGTCAGTAATGGTATGAAGACAATCTTACCTCACTGTCTTCGAGGCCATCAGTGCTACTTTGTCGAACATGCCTAGGCTGGCCAATATGGCACAAGCTGTCTAAACAGCATGCCAGGGGGTGGAGATATAGCAAGAGTGAGATAGAAAAAGAAAAAGAGAAAGACAAAAGGACACAAAAATATGACAAAAAATTCAAACTCAATTTCAGTGTTATTCTATTACTTCTTGCAAATTTAGAGGTAGTAAAGGCTTGGTACACTAAGCCTCCCTAATACCAATAATATGGTTTATAAGACACAGGGAGAACATAGAAGCTCCACCCAGATGGGGATTCGAACCGGGAATCCCTAGAGCTGAGAGGCGAACGTGCTAACCACTAAGCCACCGTGCCGCCCACATATACTGTATATATATATACAGAGAACCCGGAAGAAACCCACGCAGACACGGGGAGAACATGGAAACTCCACCCAGATGGGGATTCGAACCGAGAATCCCTAGGGCTGAGAGGAGAACGTGCTAACCACTAAGCAACCGTGCCACCCACATATACTGTATATATATATATATATATATATATATATATATATATATATATATATATATATATATATATATATATATATATATATATATATTGTGTGTGTGTATATGTGTATATACATATTATATATACATGTATATATACATGTATATGTGTATATATACAGTTGTGATCAAATTTATTCAACCCCCAATGCTGCGAAGGGTTTTATGGAATTCAGTGCACATTTGTAATTGTGTTCATAATGAAATCTTACGAGGACTTGTTAAAGAACTAAATGCAACTAAGATAGCATCAATTGTTTTTGTCATAAAGTATTAAATGGCCTTTTTGTGATTTCTTCATTGACACAATTATTCAACCCCTTTACAACTACCACTCATAAGAACAGAGGTTCATTCCAGTGTTTTCAATCAGGTATTGAAAACACCTGTGGATGTCAACGAGCAGCAATCAAGCATGATAAGCACCAATTAGGCAGATTTAAAAGGACTGTGATACTCAGCTCCTTCTAGACATCTACTGGTGTGTTTACAAGCATGGTGAAGGCAAGAGAATGGTCCCAGAAGACAAGAGAAGAGGTTATTGCTCTTCACAAGAATGGCAATGGATATAAAAAGATTGCGAAGTTGTTAAATATTCCAAGAGACACTATCGGAAGTATCATTCGCAAGTTCAAGTTAAAGGGCACAGTGGAAACGTTACCTGGTCGTGGCAGAAAGAAGATCCTGACCGCGACTGCTGTACGCTACCTGAAGCGTAATGTGGAGAAAAATCCCCGCGTGACTGCTAAGGAACTGAAAAAAGACCTGTCAGATGTGGGCATTGAAGTTTCAGCTCAGACAATAAGGCGCGCACTGCATAACGAAGACCTCCATGCCAGAACTCCCAGGCGCACCCCCTTGCTGACCCCAAAGAACAAGAAAAGTCGACTGCAGTATGCCAAAAGTCATGTGGACAAGCCACAAAGGTTTTGGGACAGTGTACTGTGGTCAGATGAAACTAAATTAGAACTGTTTGGGACAATGGACCAGTGCTATGTTTGGAGGAGGAAGAACCAGGCTTATGAACAAAAGAACACCTTGCCTACTGTGAAGCATGGCGGGGGGTCAATTATGCTTTGGGGCTGTTTTGCTTCTAATGGTACAGGAAAGCTTCAACGTGTGCAGGGTACCATGAATTCCCTTCAGTACCAGGAGATCTTGGAGGAAAATGTGATGGAGTCAGTCACAAACCTGCGGCTTGGGAGACGTTGGACCTTCCAACAGGACAATGATACGAAGCACACATCCAAGTCCACTAGAGCATGGTTGAACATGAAAGGCTGGAACATTCTAGAGTGGCCATCGCAATCACCAGACTTAAATCCAATTGAGAACCTCTGGTGGGACCTAAAGAAGGCAGTTGCAGTGCGCAAGCCTAAGAATGTGACTGAACTGGAGGCTTTTGCCCATGAAGAATGGGCTAAGATACCCATAGGTCGCTGCAAGACACTTGTGTCAAGCTATGCTTCACGCTTGAAAGCTGTCATAACTGGAAAAGGATGTTGTACTAAGTACTGAAAAATAATGTCACTAGGGGGTTGAATAAAACTGATAATGATGTGAGCACAGTAAAGACATTTGTGGTTATTCCATCATAAATATTATGTTATATTTGTCTAATTTATAAGTGCCTCTTTGATATAATTGTAAATAAGATGACTGAAATGATCCAAATCAATGTCAAACTGGCCAAAACACTTTATTTCAGTGGGGGTTGAATAAATTTGATCACAACTGTATATATTGTGTGTGTATATGTGTATATATACACATGTATATACATACATGTACCATGTATAACTACGCATGTGACTAAACTTTAATTTGATTTGATATGGCATTCAAAAGTGTGATTATAGTGTGATTGCCATATTTCGACATATTTGGATATTTCACGCATTACCATATATGGCATTCACACTATTGTTATCTGAAGTCCACTGTTTCTGACTTTCTTCTTCTGCTATTTTCGAGCTCTTACATACAGCTATGGAATCATTCATCATGCAGAGTGATAGAGACACTATTACCTGGCCACTTTTTTTTTACATTTGTTACATTTGCTGTAGTGCTTGGATATACGTATGCACTGTGCCTCCTATGGTAATGCAGCAGGCCATCAAACTTGCATTTTCTTTTGAAAATGCACCTCTCTAGTTCTTTTGATTTTACTTTTTTTGTAGGTGTGTCATGTTCCCTGTTCAATAGAAATGAATTGCTGTTTGTAAAAAATACTTTCTCCTCCAAAAATATTTTTAGATGATTAAATGACTGAATGGCACATCACCACTCTTAATGGGAGAGAGCAGAGAGGGTCTCACTGAAAAGAGGTCCGGTGTGATTGAGTGTGTGTGTGCGCGCATGTGCTAAAAACACATTACAATTAAAGTGTCCACTTAGAAAGTGCCCTTGCTTCAGTTGTGAAAATAAACAGCAGCTTATGAATTCCTAACCCTCCTGTCGCCAGCATCCTCACCGTCATAACTGCAAGTGTGTTACTCATGCATTCAAGATTCAAGAATATTTTATTATCATTTATATCACATGTGGCACATGAGACAAAAACAAAATTATGGGCCCCGTTTACGCTGTTCTTTTAAAGATAGAACTTAAATTTAAATATTAAAGAAGAAAATTATAAAATACAGTATAGACACGGCCAAATACATGGGACACAGCCAACAATCCCACTGGTATTCAACTCGTATCCTCAACGTTACCCATTCCTCTACTTCAAAAAACTCATCTTTTAAAATTATCTTTTAACTGTTAATTATTACGGCGGCACGGTGGCTTAGTGGTTAGCACGTTCGCCTCTCAGCGCTAGGGATTCCCGGTTCGAATCCCCATCTGGGTGGATTTTCCATGTTCTCCTCGTGTCTGCGTGGGTTTCCTCCGGGTTCTCCGGTTTCCTCCCACAGTCCAAAAACATGGATCACGTCAATTGAGTTCTCCAAATTGCCCCATATAGAGTGTGTCTGTGTGAGTAAGTGTGTGCCCAGCGATAGATTGGCGTCCTGTCCTGGGGGTATCTTCCCAGCGCCCGAAATGTTCTCCCCTGGATGGGCATGGGGAACCCCACCGCGAACCTAATAGAGGATAAAGCGGGAGATAATGAATGAATGTTAATTATTACTGATATTATTTTGTTTTTGTCATTTAAATTCATGGCGCGGCACGGTGGCTTATTGGTTAACACCTTCGCCTCTCAGTGCTAGGGATTCCCGGTTCGAATCCCCATCTGGGTGGAGTTTCCATGTTCTCCCCGTGTCCGCGTGGGTTTCCTCCGGGTTCTCCGATTTCCTCTCACAGTCCAAAAACATGAATCAAGTCAATTGAGTTCTCCAAATTGCCCCATATTAGAGTGTGTCTGTGTGAGTGAGTGTCTGCCCAGCGATGGATTGGCGTCCTGTGCTGGGTGTATCTGCCCAGCGCCTGAAATGTTCTCCCTGGATGGGCATGGGGAACCCCCCCGCGACCCTAATATAGGATAAAGTTAAAGATAATGAATGAATGAATTAATTAATTAATAAATTCATGGCTAATTTCCCTTTACTTTCTTTTGCACATGCTTATTTTTAAATGTAAATGGTCTTAATATGTATGCTTTGTACAGCGTCCTTGGGTGTTCTGAAAGGTGCTTTTAAATAAAATGTATTATTATTATTATTTCTTGCAGCCCTCAATGCCGTCTATTTTCTCTTACTTGTTTTGCACGCCCTTACTCAATTACCTCACTTGACTAGTTTTCAACTTTCATGCACGAAGCACCCACCACAACATTTATACCCTCACTTTCCTCAGCAATCGATTCGTTTTGTCCTCTTTCTCACAAACAGTAATCATTTTGTTAAGCTCTAACCTAGCTGCCTGATCTGCTGTGTGGCAGCCACAGAGAACTGAAAGCAGCTGAGAAAGTCTGAAAGACATCAAAGCCTGAAGCTTAACTTGACTTATATAGCGCCCTCCTGAGCAAGTTCTCCTTTTAAGTGGTTTACTGGTAAAACATTTCTTACAACGAAATACCTAAAACATCTAGCCATTCCCTGAACATCTTTCCTTCATAAACTGTTTCTCATTCTTCTCCATCCTAAGCCATATTCATTCCATACATCTATTATCTTCCACTTTATCCTCTATTAGGGTCGGGGGCGGGGGTTCCCCATGCCCATCCAGGGGAGAATGTTTCGGGCGTTGGGCAGATACACCCAGGACAGGGCGCCAATCTATCACTGGGCCAAACTCACTCACACAAACACACTTTATATGGGGCAATTTGGAGAATTCAATTGACTTGATCCATGTTTTTGGACTGTGGGAGCAAACCGGAGAACCTGGAAGAAACCCACACAGACACGGGAGAACATGCAAACAACACCCAGATTGGGATTTTGAACCGGGAATCCCTAGTGCTGAGAGGCGAACGTGCTAACCACTAAGCCACCGTGTTGCCCTCTAAGCCATATTAGCTAAATAATACATTTTTTATTCATTATCTTCCTATATAAGGGTTGGGTAACCTATTTAAGGGGGGGTTCCACATGGTCATACAGTGGAAAACGATTTGGCTGCAGCGCACCAATCTATTGCTGGGCACACACACTCACACACACACACACACACACACTATATAGGGCCAATTTACAACGGTAAATTCACCTTGAAGCCATGTTTTTGGAAATCTCAGCCCTGGATTCACTGAGAGGCAGATGTACAAACCACTAAGCCACCGTGATCCGTCACACTTTCTCTGCTGACTTGATCCCCATCTTATCAAGCTTCACTTCTATTTTCTCACATGATATTCCAACACTGATGTCTGATGACATGTGCCCTCTGCATTCTATCTTGCTGGTAAATTTCCACTAACAAATGTCAGCATTTCTCCTTTAAAACAACCTTCATGAAAAGGACCAGGATGTTTTAAGCAGCTCACACCACATTCAAAAGTGGCTCCCTGCTGACAAAACCACTAAACTTTCAAATATCGGATCTTTCTTGACATTCCATCTGCATTTTATAGTCAGCCACTAAATATCCATCCATCCATCCTTCCATCCTTCCACCCACCCACCCCCCCCATCCACCCATCCACCCATCCACCCATCCATCCATCCATCCATCCACCCACCCACCCACCCACCCATCCATCCATCCATCCATCCACCCACCCACCCATCCATCCATGCATTCATTATCTTCAGCTTTATCCTCTATTAGGGTCGCGGGGATGGGGTTCCCCATGCCCATTGTTGGATCTTTTGATTTTGAAAAAGGCAGAAAGAACGAGCTGATGCAAAAATGGCCGTCTCAACTAATTTTTTGAGAACAAAGAAAACTCTTCATGAACACCGTCAGTAACTCACGCTAGCCAGCGGTTCTGCCTCCCTCAGTGTTCAGGTGCTGTGAATGCCTCCCGGTCTGAGTGAGAGAGAGCCCCCCTGCAGTGCTTACCTGTGTATATATCCGTTAAGTCTAGTTCCCGCCCCTAACTGCCTAAGCCAATCACAAATTACCGCCCTAGGTTTTAAGTCAGCCAATCCAAGACCAGTATTTTGCTTCAAATCTAGCTTGCCCCACCCCACTTCCCAATGGCAGCACGAACACATTACAGTCCTTTGTTTGAATACAAACTTTCGGCCATTTTGGGACTCATTATGTGCAAGTAATTTAAAATTCCTGACACCATCCAGGGGAGAACGTCTCGGGCGCACTTTTTACACGGGAGCCATTTTTTGGTGAAACGTGGCCCTAATCTGCACAAGTGGTGCACATGTTGCAACCTATGAGCTGTCGGCCCAAGTGCCATGTGCTCCATACATGCGTCAAGTGGCCAGATGAAATTAGTGGATGTGGGTCAGATCGGGACCAGAATAATTTTGCCATCTGAGTCTTAAGATGCAAATTTAACAGAGATGTCAGTTTATCAGCGTTTACTGAATCACAGCATGGCAAACGTGTTACTGATTCTTAAATAACCCTCTGATGGAGTCATGGCATGGTCACGGTCATTAAACCAGGTTGATCTGCTCCCTTCTCTAATGTAATCCATTATGCAGATTTCTCCTCTACATCAGGTGGACTTCAGCATTTCTTTCCAAATAGGACACTCAGATCCTTGTATAGTGTCTTTTGTTATGTAAATCAAACTACTGCGAATCTTTTCTGGCATGTCCTTCTATAAAATTCATGAAACTGATGCAAATCATCCCGAATGCTGCGGTTTCTCTGGTCTTCAGCTAACCACAGGTCTCCCACATCACTCCACTCCTGCTTCACTGGCTTCGTTTTGTACGTAATTGTAATACAAACCCAGAAATAGAATGTTTCCATCCTACCAGCAGGCACATTTCAAATCCCACTGGTTTTTAAGCACTGCTTCACTGTATGCACCACTGTATTAAGAGGACAAACATGAAAGCTATTCATTGTTCCATCCATCCATTATCTTCCACTTTATCCTCTACTAGGGTCACGGGGGGGTCCCCATACCCGTCCAGGGGGGAATGTTTCGGGCGCTGGGCAGATACACCCAGGACAGGGCGTCAATCTATCACTGGGAACACGCTCCCTCACACAGACACACTCTATATGGGGCAATTTGGAGAATTCATTTGACCTTGATCCATGTTTTTGGACTGTGGGAGGAAACCTGAGAACCTGCACAAGGAGGATGAGTCCCTTCACTGAGTCTTGGTCCTCCCAAGGTTTCTTTCGGGCGCTGGGCAGATACACCCAGGACAGGGCGCCAATCTATCGTTGGGCACACACTCACACAAACATACTCTATATGGGGCAATTTGGAGAATTCATTTGACCTTGATCCATGTTTTTGGACTGTGGGAGGAAACCTGAGAACCTGCTCAAGGAGGATGAGTCCCTTCACTGAGTCTTGGTCCTCCCAAGGTTTCTTTCGGGCGCTGGGCAGATACACCCAGGACAGGGCGCCAATCTATCGTTGGGCACACTCTCGCACAAACATACTCTATTTGGGGCAATTTTAGAATTTAATTGACCTTGATCCATGTTTTTGGACTGTGGGAGGAAACCTGAGAACCCGCTCAAAGAGGATGAGTTCTGCACTGAGTCTTGGTCCTCCCAAGGTTTCTTCCTTAAAATAACAACATAACAGGGAGTTTTTTCTTGCCACTGTCGCTTTGGCTTTATCTTTGGGGGTTTAAAGGCTTTTCATTCTGTAAAGTTGCTTTGTGATGACGTACTGTTGTAAAAAGCAACTATATAAATAAATAACTTGAACCTGGAGGAAACCCACACGGACACGGGGAGAACCTGGAAACTCCACCCAGATTGGGATTCGAATCGGGATTCCCTAGAGCTGAGAGGCGAACATGTTAACCACTAAGCCACCGTGCCGCATATTTATCGTTCTAATGCCAAAATGGTGAGGTGCTCTCTGGGTGAAAGGTGAGGGGAAAGGAACACAGCCGGAACGCCAGTCTATCGAGGGGTAGACACACCAATACAACAATAAACATACTCGAACTTCAAGTCATTTTGTTATCTCTAACTCGCCAGACTTACAAGTCTTTGTACTGTGAGAGGATAATGAGGCTCCCAGAGGAATCCCTTGCAAACGGGGACTAAACATGAACACTCCAATTACCCCAGGCGTCAGAATCCAGGATCGTTATGCTGTCAGCTGACAACTCTACACATTACACCACCATGCCACATTTAGTCATTTTAAAACTATTTCTCATGTCACTAACATATCAACTCTGGTTCCCTGAACACAATGTTGTATGCCTGATGGTTGGACACCGACTAATTCCAGCCCTTAAAATGAAAATGTACTAATTAAGCACATAAATGGTTAATGTTTGCATTAAATAATTGGTTAGCACATTCATCTCAAGGCGCTTAGGATCCAGGTTCGAATCCCAATCTGGGTGGAGGTTCAATGTTCTCTCAATGTCTGCAAGGGATCTCCAGTTTCCTCCCACAGTCCAAAAGCATTGATTCATGGTAAATTGCATGCCCCAAATTGCCCCATATAGAGTGTGTCCCCATTTGTGTCTTGTGTGAGTGCATCCAATAGATGCTCTGTCCAGAATGTGTCTGCCCAGACCCCGAAACCTGAATCTCAATCTGTGTGGAGCTTTCATGTTCTCCCCATGTCCACGTGGGTCTCCTCCGGGTTCTCCGGTTTCCTCCCACAGTCTAAAAAGCATGGATTGAATGGTAAATGGTAAATTGAATGCTCTAAATTGCCCCATATAGAGTGTGTTTGTGGCTATGTGAGTGCGTGTGATACATTGGTACTCTGTCCTGAATGGATCTGCCCACACCCGAAACCCGAAATCCTAACCCCTGGATCTTAACCCCCCCCCCCCCCCACCCATCACAAACACAGCCCTAGTAGAGAAATAAGCGGAAGATAATGAATGAATGAATTTCTCTCTTTCAATTGGGCGGCACAATGGCCTCTCGGCGCTAGGGATTCCCGGTTCGAATCCCAACATGGGTGGAGTTTCCATGTTCTCCCCGTGTCCGCCTGGTTTTCCTCCCATAGCCAAAAACAGGGATCAAGGTCAATTGAATTCTCCAAATTGCCCCATATAGAGTGTGTCTGTGTGAGTGACACCCAGAGAGCACGTCACCATTTTGGCATTAGAACGATAAATAGGCGGCACGGTGGCTTAGTGGTTAGCACGTTCTCCTCTCATCATTAGGGGATCCCGGTTCGAATCCCAATCTGGGTGGAGTTTCCATGTTCTCCCCGTGTCCGCGTGGGTTTCCTCCGGGTTCAAGTTCAAGTTATTTATTTATATAGCGCTTTTTACAACCGTACGTCATCACAAAGCCCCCAAAGAGCAAGCCGAAGCGACAGTGGCAAGAAAAAACTCCCTGTTATGTTGTTATTTTAAGGAAGAAACCTTGTGAGGACCAAGACTCAGTGAAGAACTCATCCTCCTTGAGCGGGTTCTCAGGTTTCCTCCCACAGTCCAAAAACATGGATCAAGGTCAATGAAATTCTCCAAATTGCCCCATATAGAGTGTGTTTGTGTGAGAGTGTGCCCAGCGATAGATTGGCGCCCTGTCCTGGGTGTATCTGCCCAGCGCCCGAAAGAAACCTTGGGAGGACCAAGACTCAGTGGGGGACCCATCCTCCTTGAGCGGGTTCTCAGGTTTCCTCCCACAGTCCAAAACATGGATCAAGGTCGAATGAATTCTCCAAATTGCCCCATATAGAGTGTGTCTGTGTGAGTGAGTGTGTGCCCAGTTATAGATTGGCGCCCTGTCCTGGGTGAATCTGCCCAGCGTCCGAAACGTTCCCCCCTGGATGGGCATGAGGAACCCCCCCCCCTTCCCGCGAACCTAGTAGAGGACAAAGCTGAAGAAGATGAATGTATCTCTCTCAATTCATATGAGTTTCTTTCTCCATTGTATTTTGTTCAGTCTAACTTTAATATTTGCTGCAGGTGTTGGTCCCAAGTATTCAATTTACTGCCTGTTTCCTCTGCTATTGACAGTAAATGATGGATCTCTCTCAGCAAATGCAGAAACCAAGCTGTTACCTCCTGGATCTGACTTGTTCTTTTCAAAGTAAGATCTGTGGTTTCCATCCTCTTCTTTAAGTAAGCTGTGCTGCTCTGTTTGTTCCTCTATTTATTATCTTTAACTTTTACAACCTGAACAAGCATTCAATTCCTGATAAAGCAGCCCGTCAAACATGCATACAAACAAAATAATGCTTACATTAACATCAGTGATGTGTTATTCATTCATTATCTCCCACTTTATCCTCTATTAGGGTCGCGGTGGGGTTCCCCATGCCCATCCAGGGGAGAACGTCTCGGGCGCTGGGCAGATAGACCCAGGACAGGGCGCCAATCCATCGCTGGGTACACACTCACACACACACAGACACACTCTATATGGGGCAATTTGGGGAACTCAATTGACTTGATCCATGTTTTTGGACTGTGGGAGGAAACCAGAGAACCCGGAGGAAACCCACGCCGACACGGGGAGAACATGGAAACTCCACCCAGATGGGGATTCGAACCGGGAATCCCTAGAGCTGAGAGGAGAACATGCTAACCACTAAGCCACCGTGCCGCCACGTTAACATCAGTGATGTGTTATTCATTCATTCATTCATTCATTATCTCCCGCTTTATCCTCTATTAGGGTCGCGGTAGGGTTCCCCATGCCCATCCAGGGGAGAACATCTCGGGCGCTGGGCAGATAGACCCAGGACAGGGCACCAATCCATCGCTGGGCACACACTCACTCACACAGACACACTCTATATGGGGCAATTTTGAGAATTCAATTGACTTGATCCATGTTTTTGGACTGTGGGAGGAAACCGGAGAACCCGGAGGAAACCCACGCAGACACGGGGAGAACATGGAAACTCCACCCAGATGGGTGATGTGTTATGTGATTAAAATATACTTAAGCTTACCATGTGTTTGGTCAATCTGCCCAAAGTTCTCAATCTGTTCCACCAGGTCGTTAGAGTTCCACTGACTCATTCCCAGCAGCATTGCCTGCTTGCCCTCCAGCACCTCTGCAGAAACCCACAAAGAGAACAAAAATAGCAATTACACCAAACAAACAAGTAACTGCAATAATTCTACTTGGATTTATCTGAAACGTCAGTCAGTATTATTTTCCATATTGATATTTTTGAGGCGGCGTGGTGGCTTAGTGGTTAGCATGTTCTCCTCTCAGCACTAGGGATTCCCGGTTCGAATCCCAATCTGGGTGGAGTTTCCATGTTCTCCCCGTGTCCCCGTGGGTCTCCTCCGGGTTCTCTGGTTTCCTCCCACAGTCCAAAAACATGGATCAAGGTCAATTGAGTTCTCTAAATTGCCCCATATAGAGTGTGTCCATGTGTGTGAGTGTGTGCCCAGCGATGGACTGGCGCCCTGTCCTGGGTGTATCTGCCCAGCGCCTGAGATGTTCTCCCCTGGATGGGCTTGGGGAACCCCCCCCAAAACCCTAATAGAGGATAAAGCAGAAGATAATGGATGGATGGATATTTATCATTCTTTGCCTTTAATTTGGTCTGTTCTTATCCTTCTATTCATCTGTTATCTTCTGCTTCATCCTCTATTAAGGTCGGGGGGGGGGTTCCCCATACCCATCCAGGGGAGAAAGTTTTGGGCGCTGGGCAGATCCAATCTATCGCTGGGAACACACTCACTGACACAAACGCACTCTATATGGGGCAGTTTGGAGAATTCAATCGTCCTTGATCTCTGTTTTTGGACTGTGGGAGGAAACCAGAGAACCCGGAGGAAACCCACACGGACACGGAGAGAACATGGAAACTCCACCCAGATTGAGAATCGAACCGGGAATCCCTAGTGCTGAGAGGTGAACGTGCTAACCACTAAGGCACCGTGCCGTGGTCTGTTCTTGGATGTGCCAAATTCAAGAAACAAAATACAACAGTCATTAGTAGCTATTTATTAACATCCAAATATGCTACTATAAAATATACAGCAAATGCACTGTTATTAACAGTGATAATGAAAGAAATGACATGCGTGAAGTCAACTCTCACTGCTTTATGGTGTAACAATGAAGCACTTGATTACCGAAACCAAAAATCTGACTGTCAAGTTAGCTTGTATTGTGTCATGACATCTTGTCAGCTATGACAGTCCCGTGTCAGGCCTGTCAGTCTCATTTGAGGATGCAATCACTCTTTGGTACATATCAACCATCCAACCATTCCTCCTTTCACACACAAAAAGTCTACTTCTCACATCCATCACACTGCCGGCTTGGACAGAGGCTATTGTGATATTGGACTGTAGACTATATTAAGTTATAGCAGTATGACATAACCAAGCTCATAGATATATAAGAGATGAATTTCCTGAAGAAAATGTACAGAACATACGTACTTCAAAGAAATACAATGAACGAGGTAAAAAAAAAAAATATATATATATTTTTTAAGTGGGCGTGGCCGGGTAATAGGATGCGGTTAAAGTAATGAGGAGAAATGCAATTTTTGAAGAGTGACGAAAAGTGAATGGAGAGTGCAATCAGTCTGTGGTTTTAGCGGGGGGGTCTCTGCAAATCACTCGGGATGTGGGGAGTTTTGTGTTTGTAGCTAAAAAATTTTTCAAGTTACCCATCCATCTATCATCTTCCACTTTATCCTCTACTAGGGTCGTGGGGGGGGGGTTCCCCATGTCCATCTAGGGGAGAACGTTTTGGGCGCTGGGCAGGTACACCCAGGACAAGACGCCAATCTATCCCAGGGCACACACTCACTCACAGACACACTCTATATGGGGCAATTTGGAGAATTTAATTGACGTTCATCCATGGTTTTGGACTGTGGGAGGAAACCGGAGAACCCGGAGGAAACCCACACGGACACGGGGAGAACATGGAAACTCCACCCAGATTGGGATTGGAACTGGAAATCCCTAGCGCTGAGAGGAGAACATGCCAATCACTAAGCCACCGTGCCGCCCTGTCCAAGTTACCTCACTTTGAAAATCAGATTTTTCCAAAAGAAATGAACTAAGACAAATTTTGAGAGTGATCACGACTGAATGGAGAGGGTGAGATCACTCTACGATTTTACAAGACCGGTCTGTTTTTTTTTTTTTTTTTCATTTATATATTTATTTACGCCCTGTCCTGGGTGTATTTGCCCAGCGCCTGAAAAGTTCTCCTCTGGATGGGCATAAGGAACCCCCCCCCCCCATATTTAATATTTATTTATTTTTCCTTGCCACTGTCTCTTCAGCTTGCTCTTTGGTGGTTCAGCCTTAGAACTTTGTAAATGTGCTTTGAGATGATGTACTATTGTAAAAAGTGCTGCATAAATAAACAAACATAAACCTTTTAGATAAAAATTCATTGAATCCCAAAATAAAATATAATACGGAGCCCCTAAAGGGACATGAGCGGAAAATTTTTTTGAGAGGAACATGAGTAAAAAAAAAAAAATTTTTTTTTTACTTATGTCGTGCGCACCACTTAATAAGTGGTGCGCACCACTTAATATCTCGTTAGCACGAGTTATTAAGTGGTGCGCACGAGATATTATGTGAATCATAATCTGACAATAAACAGACATGACGCGCTGTTTCAACGATTATAATATCTCGACTTATTATCTCATGCGCACGACTTACTAAGTGGTGCGCACGACATAAGTGTAACGGGTGCCTAGGGCACCTGTTTTTCTGTCGTCCTGTGCTTTTGTTTTTGGGTTCTGAGTTTGTGTCTTTGTGTAGATGTTAATTAGCTGTTTAGTCCGGGTCACTTTAGTTAATTAGCGTCTCTGTGGGATTGGTCTGTGGGTGCACGTGGTGCGTGTATTTAGTTCCGTCGTTCCTCGTCGTCTGTGTGCGTCTTAGGTTTATTCTTGTCTCCTCGTCTCTGTATGCCGTGCTATGTGGTGTTTGGACACCCTAATAAAGTTTTTGTTCCTGCCACCTGCGTGCCTGGCTCCCTTCTGCGCATTAGAGTGCTGCGGATCTGCGTGGTGTTTGCGCAGCCGCGTTTAACCCACGGTAGACGAGCGTGACAATAAGTAAAAACTTTTTTTTTCTTTACTCATGTTCCTCTCGAAATTTTTTTTTGCTCATGTCCCTTTAGGGGCTCCGTAATTTTTTTTTTTTACTATTCTGAGGATTATAATGAACAATACTTATTCTTTTATTCATTATCTTTCACTTTATCCTCTAATAGGGTTGTGAGGGGGTTTTCCATGCTCATCCAGGCGCTGACAGGGCACAAATCTATAGTTTATAGTATATAGTATATAGTCTATAGTATATTCATTCACTCTGTATGGGGCAATTCAGAACATTCAATTTACCTTGAGTCCTTGTCTTTGGACTGTGTGAGGAATCCCAGATTGGGATTCGAACATGGATCCCCAGCGCTGAGAGGCGAACCTGCTAACCACTAAGCCACTGTGCCGCCATGAACAATACCATATTTAGTCGATTCCTAAAAGTTAAATTAAATTAAATTAAAAATTGGGTCATTTAGCAGACACTTTTATCCAAAGCGACTTACAAGGTGAGCACAGGGTTAATCACAGCATCCCTGGAGCAATGAGGTTTAAGGGCCTTGCTCAAGGACCCACACTGGTAACTTCAGTGGGCCTGGGATTTGAACCGCCAACCTTCAGATTGATAACCCAACACCCTAACCACTGAGCTAACCCGCCCCATCCCCAAAGGTGCCCGCCCCAAAAGTGATACCAAATTACGTGATGTGAAGCAGAAGTTGTTTTCCTGAAGTAAAGCCAGTTAAAGCTGAAGTATAAACCAGCCAGAGCATCCAGCTTTTCTGAGCCAACACATTTTCTTCCAATAACAGGCTTGTTAACAAAAACTCCAGACAATCAGCAGATGAAAAGCTTAGCACTACCTTCACGATACGGAGCAGATTATTGTGCCAGATATCATACAGTTATCTAACAAATACAAATAAACACCTGCTGTGCCTCATTTACACCAGCTGCCAGTGTCTCATCCTGCATAACAGGATACAGGAGAAATGAAGTGGCTTAGTCAAGGGGAACATTCACATCGGAGTCAATTAATGACAAACACAGCCTGGTGAAAAGTATTAATGTGCTCTTAGAGACTCGGATTAACATGACTGCATTCATGAATTCTGAGGAAAGTGTTTATGTAGACTATAAATACATCGTAATAACATGTATTGTGACAAAAAGCCTAAAAATAGTTTAGGAGGTGTGAGTGGCGTTTCCATGTTCTCCCATGGTCTCCGTGAGTTTTCTTTATGCTTTCTGGTCTCATCCCACAGTCCAAAAACATGGTGTGATGGAGGCGCTTGGGAGGGTGGAGAGGCGGAGCCGGTACAGTGGTTAGAACGTACTGTAAAGCCCGGTATGTCTGTGGGTGGGTGTGTTCGTGTTGGCAATAATGCTTTTCCTGTAGTGTCTCCGGTCCTCATAACCTTCCACCCTACGTTTACATTACATTTGGTCATTAGGCAGAAGCTTTTACCCAAAGCGACTTCCAAGGTGAGCACAGGGTTAATCCCAACAACCCTGGAGCAATGAGAGTTAAGGGTCTTGCTCAAGGACCCACACTGGTAACTTCAGTGAACCTGGGATTTGAGCCCCCAACTTTTAGATTGATAGCCCAACGCTCTAACCACTGGGCTACCGCGCCCCTGTGACACATGGACTTGAAATGGAAGGTGAATTGGCTGCTCTAAATTGCCCCTATGTAGTGTGTATGTGTAAGACTACAAGATGAACTTTAACTTCAGAAACAAGATGATGACTGCATGACTGACCAATTATTTTTTTTAGTGAAACGAAAATTCACAGTCTGGCCAATGATCCTGGCTCCGATAGTAACTTTTAAATATTTATAAAGTCCAGAGTCCAGAGTTACACTCTATAATTGGCGTTAAATCTTTTATGATGGAGATATTTTGTTTCATATTTTTATATTACACATTCTCCAGGCAAATCATTATGAGCACTGACAGCTGACGAGAACCTTATTATCACATTATTACAGCACCTGTTAGTAGGTGGAATACATTGTATTAGGCGGAGAGTTATAATTTAATAACTTTTATAGAGCAGTGTAAGAATTTGAGTGAGTTTCAGAAGGAAGACTTCTGAAGACTTCTTGAGGGAGTTTCAGAAGACAGTGATGGCTAGTCGACCAAAACTGGAGGTCTTGTGGGGTGTCCAGGTCTGCGGTGGTCAATATCTATCAGAAGTAGGGATGACGATTTATTGTTTTTGCGATTAATTGCGATTAAAAACATTACAATCAATCAATCAGTGAGCACCTCAATATCGTCATGATGCCGTTTATAATAAACATATATATTATGCCGGTATCTTTAGACCAATTTGGACCTTTAGATCAAGTTGCACAACTCGGCAAAGACAAATATGAAGTTCCACTTGCAGCACACTTTGTCCTAAAAACATTGTTTTCTTTCGAATGGATATGAATATGTACTTTAAAGGACTTTTTAAAATGTATATATTTTTTTGCCATTGATTTTCACAAAATTTTGTATTTTCTGTTCAAAAAATATTTTGTGCTAAATATTAAAATAAAAGCCCCGCATTTTTTTTTTTTTTTTTTTTTTTTATAAAAAATTTTCATTTAGTGTTTACTTTAAAAGAAATAATACACATTAGCAACCTTGCATTGTTTCTGTGATTTCTGGCACTTTTTTGATAAAGTTAAACATAATAACAATAATCATATCATCCAAATCTGCATTCATCTCACGCCTAAGAAATGATTAAAAAGTTTTTCACTTTTTTTTATTTTTATTAATTTGTAGGGTGGCACGGTGGCTTAGTGTTTAGCATGTTCTCCTCTCAGCACTAGGGATTCCCGGTTTGAATCCCAATCTGGGTGGAGTTTCCATGTTCTCCCCGTGTCTTTGTGGGCTTTCTTCCACGGTCCAAAAACATGGATCAAGGTCAAATAAATTCTCCAAATTGCCCCATATAGAGTGTGTTTGTGTGAGTGAGTGTGTGTGTGCCCAGTGATAGATTGGCATCCTGTCCTGGGTGTATCTGCCCAGCGCCCAGCGCCGGAAACGTTCAGCCCTGGATGACCCGAGACCCTAGTACAGGACAAAGTGGAAGATAATGGATGGATGGATGAATGAATTTGTGAATATATAATCTATATTCATAATATTTGATTTACATTTAAACTCGTGTATAGAGTTATTGTGTATGTAGTGATGAATACAGAGGCAGACAGACAGACAGACAGACAATGCTATCTATCTAATCAAATGAAGACAGGGTTGTGAAGCAGACCTGAGCAGAAGGGAGTTCTGCAGTGCAATAAGCTGTAAAGACACTTCAAATGTTCAGTTTTAAGTCAGCAACAAAGGACTTAGACAAAGGACACAGGGATAAAATGTTCCCTTGAAATGTATTAACATTATCTTATGGCATTTTTTTGTTTGTTTGAAGATTAGAATGCATTGCAATTTTCTCATGTAGATAACTGTATATCATATTATATATATATATATATATATATATATATATATATATATATATATATATATATATATATATATATATATATATATATATATATATCATTCATTCATTATCTCCCGCTTTCCCCTCTATTAGGGTCGCGGTGGGGTTCCCCATGCCCATCCAGGGGAGAACGTCTCGGGCGCTGGGCAGATAGACCCAGGACAGGGCGCCAATCCATTGCTGGGCACACACTCACTCACACAGACACACTGTATATGGGGCAATTTTGAGAATTCAATTGACTTCATCCATGTTTTTAGACTGTGGAAGGAAACCGGAGAACCCGGAGGAAACCCACGCGGACACGGGGAGAACATGGAAACTCCACCCAGATGGGTATTCGAACCGGAAATCCCTAGCGCTGAGAGGCAAACGTGCTATATATATATATATATATATATATATATATATATATATATATATGTGTGTGTTTGTGTGTGTGTATATATATGTGTGGGTGTATATGTCATATCTATCTGTTTAAATTCTTTAATCTGTGCTTTTTTTTATGATTTTCACGGTGTTTTCAGTGTCAGACTAAATGAATTTAGAATCAATCAGCTTGCCCATTAGAAGTGAGAACAGCTTTGCAGGCTCTGTTGGGGTTTCCACGGATACAGTGGCTGTATAAAAGGATGTTTAGACTTTAACTTCTTGCTGTAATGTCTTATGACTCTTTACATCAGGACAGAAATAATGCTGTATTAAAAATATGATCCGTTTTGGTTATATTCAAAGAGATCTATTTGACACCAATCTGTACACTATTTTCAGATGTGTGCAATGTCAATTCATCGAACAGCAGACTCACCACACAACCACTACTAACCAGGAGGGGTGGAAGGTATCGTGCTTTTAATGCAAAGAAAGCCACACAACATTTGCATTAACACCACACTCTGCATCCGCAAAGCAACCGGCATTGTGGAGGATCCCACACACCCCTCACACACTCCTTTACCCTCCTACCATCTGGAAAAAGGTACAGAAGCATCCAGACCCTCACATCCAGTCTGTGCAAAAGATTCGTCCCCATTTGTCAGACTCCTGAACAGCTTCCTATTCCAAATATGGACAAAATGTCTACTAATTTTTAATAGCTGCTTAAATGTTTTGTATACATTTCCATTAAAGGACAAATTTCTGCTACAATACACTGTTTGCATTTATACCCAATGGACATATTTGCACCTTACAGCTCACTAGTGGACCACCTGCACTGTTATTTCCAGGGTACTTAATGTTTATTGGCCTGTATATTTTCAAATTGTCTTGTATTTATTGTAGGGTGGCTCGGTGGCTTAGTGGTTAGCATGTTCTCCTCTCAGCGCTATGGATTCCCGGTTCGAATCCCAATCTGCGTGGAGTTTCCATGTTCTCCGTGTCCTCATGGGTTTCCTCCGGGTTCCTTGGTTTGCTCTCACAGTCCAAAAACATGGATCAAGGTCAATTGAGTTCTCCAAATTGCCCCATATAGAGTGTGTCTGTGTGAGTGAGTGTGTGTCCTGCGATATATTGGCGCCCTGTCCTGGGTGGATCTGCCCAGCGCCCGAAACATTCCTCCCTAGATGGGCATGAGGAACCCCCCATGACCCTAATACAGGATCAAGTGGAAGAGAATGAATGAATGAATATATTTCATAGGGGGCGGCGTGGTGGCTTAGTGGTGGTTTGTGTGAGTGAGTGTGTGCCCAGTGATGGATTGGCGCCCTGTCCTGGGTGTATCTCCCCAGTGCCAGAAATGTTCTCCCCTGGATGGGCATGGGGAACTCCCCCAGCGACCCTAGTGAAAAAAGATAATGGATAAAGTGGAAGATAATGGATGGATGACCAATCGGGGCGGCGCGGTGGTTTAGTGGTTAGCACGTTCTCCTCTCAGCACTGGGGATTCCCGGTTCGAATCCCCATCTGGGTGGAGTTTCCATGTTCTCCGTGTCCTCATGGGTTTCCTCCGGGTTCTCCGGTTTGCTCCCACAGTCCAAAAACATGGATCAAGGTCAATTGAGTTCTCCAAATTGCCCCATATAGAGTGTGTCTGTGTGAGTGAGTGTGTGCCCAGTGATGGATTGGCGCCCTGTCCTGGGTGTATCTCCCCAGTGCCAGAAATGTTCTCCCCTGGATGGGCATGGGGAACTCCCCCAGCGACCCTAGTGAGAATAAAGTGGAAGATAATGGATGGATGGATGACCAATCGGGGCGGCGCGGTGGTTTAGTGGTTAGCACGTTCTCCTCTCAGCACTAGGGATTCCCGGTTCGAATCCCCATCTGGGTGGAGTTTCCATGTTCTCCCTGTGTCTGCGTGGGTTTCCTCCGGGTTCTCCAGTTTCCTTCCACAGTCCAAAACATGAATCAAGTCAATTGAGTTCTCCAAATTGGCCCATGTAGAGTGTGCCTGTGGGAGTGAGTGTATGCCCAGCGATAAATTGGTGCCCTGTCCTGGGTGTATCTGCCCAGCACCCGAAACATTCTCTCCTGGATGGGCATGGGGAACCCCCCCGCGACCGTAATATGGATAAAGCGGAAGATAATGAATGATGAATGAATGAATGAAATACACAACTTTTCGTTGTGTTGTGTAGTCTACCGTCCCATGTAGCACCTTGATCCTAGAGGAACGTTCTGCCGTTTGACTGTGTACTGTACACCACTGTATATGGTTGAATTGACAACAAAAACACTTAACACTTGAGACTTTTTCTATCTGAGCTGCTGCTTGTGTGATATCTGGGATGGTTTTCGAACTTGGAGGCACGTTGGCTTCATTCTGTACACACAGTGTCACTGTGATTGATGGGTGAGAGTTAATTTTGCTCTCATTGGGCTCCTGCCACGGATGGATGTGGCATCATTGGAATTCAACCCAGTAATCCCCGAACTATAGGACAAATGCTTTTGTGTCGGGCCACTCGGGGCAAGGTATAATCCTCATCAATCAGTGACAATAATAACAATAAGGCTGGCGATAAAGACTCGTTCATTCTTTTTAGGAGTTTTGCAGTGTCTCAAGTGTCACTCAGGCTAAATGAATTAGGATGCAATTAGACGCCATTCTCTCATATCAATTTCAGCAAAGCATCATTCTGACTAATGAGAATGATACCTTGCCTCAAATGGCACAACAGAAAAGTCCTCATCCAATCATCCAGGGATCACTGGCTTGAATTCCAATGATGCCACATTTGTCTGGAGGAGGAGCCCAAGAAGACACAAATGACCTTTCCCCCATCAATCACAACCGACACTCTTATGTGCACAAAATGTGGACGTGCGTTTTTTTAAGATAGTAACACCACCTTAAATTTACATGAGCAGCAGAAAGAAGTTCTGGGACTTGTGACAATTTGGTCAGAAGCCTATGATGGTTGTAATGTAATAGATGTAGCTAGAAGGGTTTTTTAAATCCATCTGAAACATGGCTCCGCCGACTGCAGTTGTGGTGGACTGAAATGGACTGAAATGGAGTGGACTGACACTGCTGGGATAGGAATAATGCACCCACCAAATAATCCCTGCTCTTTGGTGGTACTTGGTGTCCTGACCATTAGAACAGAGTACACAGTATGTACTGTAGAACACAAACAGATGGACTACAGTCTGGAATTATAGAACTACACAGTCCATTACAGGAAGTGAAACATGGACAATGAGTGGGGCAAAAAGGAGCCATGTCTTAACTTTTTACGGGTACTGTGTGTGTGTGTGTGTGTGTGTGTGTGTGTGTTTTTGTGTGTATATATATATATATATATATATATATATATATATATATATATATATATATATATATATATATATATATATAGGGCGGCACGGTGGCTTAGTGGTTAGCACGTTCGCCTCTCAGCGCTAGGGATTCCCGGTTCGAATCCCCATCTGGGTGGAGTTTCCATGTTCTCCCCGTGTCCGCGTGGGTTTCCTCCGGGTTTTCCGGTTTCCTCCCACAGTCCAAAAACATGGATCAAGTCAACTGAATTCTCCAAATTGCCCCATATAGAGTGTGTCTGTGTGAGTGAGTGTGTGACCAGCGATGGATTGGCGCCCTGTCCTGGGTGTATCTGCCCAGCGCCCGATGCGTTATTCCCTGGATGGGCATGGGGAACCCCTCCGCGACCCTAACATAGGATAAAGCGGGAGATAGTGAATGAATGAATATATATATATATATATATATATATATATATATATATATATATGTGTATATATGTGTGTGTGTGTGTGTATGTATATATATATATATATATATATATATATATATATATATATCCATAATATGCACCATATTGCATTTAATCATATTCTATTAATATTTTCATGATTTATAGATTTATGTAATATAAAAAAAAATGTTAAAGCGTAAATACCGAAAATCGGTTCCAACTTCAGAGGTCTTCAAATAGACTGCAAAGCTGTTCTCACCTCTAATGTCAAGTCTGCCATTTTAATTACAACTCCATTAACAGTGTGGGCAAAATTGTGGGCATTTAGTCTAACACTTCCACTCTGTGTTTCTGTAAATGTGTGGGAATGCCTTCTGCAGGTCTTCACACAGGTCTCCTATTACAGTTCAGGGTAAAATCAACACGGAAACAAATTCAAACTGTGAGCAAAAATAAAACTCGTCTAACTAATTAATTTTTTAATCAGCTCATGAAAATATAACTGTATGTTGTATGTTGAGTGGCACGGTGGCTTAGTGGTTAGAATAACTCCCCTCTTAACGCTGTGTGATCCAGGTTCAGATCCCAATCTGGGGAGAGTTTCCATGTTCTTCCCATGTCCAAAAACATGGATTAAAGGTGAATTGGCTCTATCAAAATTGCCCCTATATATAGTTATATAGTTTCTGTGTCAGTGAGTGTGTGCCCAGCAATCTGACATAGGTGTATCTGCCCGCTGCCCAAAATCTGCCCCCCCCCCCCAGGACCCTAGCCCCTAGTATATAAATAAATGTACACAGAAGTGCAAGCCTTTAATATTCAGCTTTGCACGCAATGATCCGGAGCACATGAGGCTTAATATCATCAGATAAACTGCAGAGCTACAGTGTCGGTAAATGTGCAATTTTCTACTAATTGCATAAAAATCTATAAATACAATAATGCTTTCATTTTAATGCCCTAGAGTTTTTGTATAATTACTAACTATGCATAAATTAAACTGTGTCGATGAAGCTTTGAAGGAAGAACTGAGAAATTAAAACCGAAAGAGTTCAGAGAAGCGCATACGAACGCTCACCTCGGGCGTCAAAAAACTCATCGTCGGAGCTGTCCATGGATTCTTGAGCAATGTTCTGGAGACGCCAATGGGAGGCGCTGTGCTTGCGTAGTGTCACTAAAGAGAAGGCAAAAGATTATGATCAGACCTCACCTCTAAAATGCTGATGTGATAAAAAGTGACTTAGCAGTTATCTCTGCATCAGCTCACATCATAAAATCAAAGTCTTTGCACAGAGTTATGCACAGTGACAGAATAATGTCTGAATTAAAGTCCAGCGAGCAGGTCATTATTGTAAAATGAACCCTGGTGGATGATGCAGAACCCGGGTGCGAAGCTGAGAAGTTTTTAATCATCCTGGAGCTTTGTTTTGTGCAAAAATTTGCATTCATAATTACAATGCCTTATTCCACATCTGTCTATATCCATCCATCCATATTTATCCTATACTTGGGTCACGGGGGGGGTTCCCAATGCCCATCCAGGGGAGAACGTTTCGGGCGCTGGGCAGACACTCCCAGGACAGGGCGCCAACCCATCGCTGGGAACACACTCACTCACACACACATACACACTCTATATGGTGCCATTTGAAGAATTCAATTGACTTGATCTATGTTTTTGGACTGTGGGAGGAAACCGGAGAACCCAGAGGAAACCCACGCAGACATGGGGAGAACATGGAAACTCCATCCAGATTGCGATACGAACCGGGAATCCCCAGTGCTGAGAAGAGAACATGCTAACCACTAAGCCGTTGTGCCGCCCAGGGTAGGAACATTCATTCATTCATTATCTCCCGCTTTATCTTCTATTAGGGTCGCGGTGGGGTTCCCCATGCCCATCCAGGGGAGAACGTCTCAGGCGCTGGGCATATAGATCAGGGCGCCAATCCATCGCTGAGTACACACTCACTCACACAGACACACTCTATATGGGGCAATTTTGAGAATTCAATTAACTTGATCCATGTTTTTGGACTGTGGGAGGAAACCGGAGAACCCGGAGAAAACCCACGCAGACACGGGGAGAACATGGAAACTCCAGGGTAGGAACAAATTAGACTAAATGTCTCATGGTTAGCATGTCCACGTGGTTAGCATGTCCACCTTTCAGCGAATCCAGGTTCAAATCTTGATCTGGCTGAGTTTCCATGTTCTCCCTGTGTCCTCACCAGGCTTTTCCAGGTTCTCCGGTTTCCTCCCAAAAACATGGATTAAAGGTGAACTGCCGCTATGTGTGAGTCTATCTGCCCAGCGCTCCAAATATTCTCGACAGGATGCCCTCCCCCGCGATCCCAGCATAGAATTAAACAGTGAAAATGATGAGAGATGAGATCCCGCAGCAGTACTCTACAAATATAAGTGCCTTAAAATATAAGATTCAAATATAACTAGTTATATAAAAGGCGGGCGGCACGGTGGCTTAGTGGTTAGCATGTTCTCCTCTCAGCACTAGGGATTCCCGGTTCCAATCCCCATCTGGGTGGAGTTTCCATGTTCTCCCCGTGTCCGCGTGGGTTTCCTCCGGGTTCTCCGGTTTCCTCCCACAGTCCAAAAACATGGATCAAGTCAATTGAGTTCTCCAAATTGCCCCATATAGAGTGTGTCTGTGTGAGTGAGTGTGTGCCCAGCGATAGATTGGCGCCCTGTGCTGGGTGTATCTGCCCAGCGCCCGAAACGTTCTCCACTGGATGGTCATGGGAAACCCCACCGCGACCCTAATAGAGGATAAAGCTGAAGATAATGAATGAATGAATGAATGAATCTTATGGATGGATGGATATATAAAAGGCTTACTATCTTAAAAAAGTGGCGGCACGGTGGCTTATTGGTTAGCACGTTCTCCTCTCAGCGCTAGGGATTCCCGGTTCGAATCCCCATTTGGGTGGAGTTTCCATGTTCTCCCCGTGTCTGCGTGGGTTTCCTCCGGGTTCTCCGGTTTCCTCCCACAGTCCAAAAACATGGATCAAGTCAATTGAATTCTCAAAATTGCCCCATATAGAGTGTGTCTGTGTGAGTGAGTGTGTGCCCAGCGATGGATTGGCGCCCTGTCCTGGGTCTGTCCGCCCAGCGCCCGAGATGTTCTCCCCTGGATTGGCATGGGGAACCCCACCGCGACCCTAATAGAGGATAAAGCAGGAGATAATGTATGAATGAATGAATGAATCTTAAAAAAGCTAATCTTACATCAATGAAGAAAACATGGCCCTGAAACGCATCTGTAATCTCTGTTCATGTATTTCTCTAAGTACTACATCGACATCCATTCCGTGTTTGTCAACAACAATGCTACAGATGTCAGTCAGACTTAATGGCCGTTATCTTCACCCTCACCCCACACCGCAAACCAGGCTTTTTCTACACTAAAGTGCAAATAGCAATTACCGACGTTCTAAACCCCACTCTGCATTACCACATGACTTTTAAAGAGCCTTCCAGCTCACCCACTCCATCACACCGGGTCAAGCCTCCCTTCATTAATGCGCTTCCACTGGGACAGCCATCAACACTATTCAGTTTTTTAATCAAAATATGAATGCACAATTGCACCTACTGCACCACTTAGCTACCCAGCATTTTAAAAGCAAGAGGAGGAATATCAGGTTTCATTCCACCGTATATAATAATAATAATAATAATATATTCCATTTATATTGTACTTTACATTTCAGAGAAATCTCAAAGTGCTGGATCACAGTAACGGCATCAGAGCAGATAGCTGTTGTTTTGATGCTGTATATTAAGTAGTATAAATTATCATTACAATTGCTAAAAAAGTGGTTAGCATGTTCTCCTCTCAGCACTTGGGATTCCCACTTCGAATCCCAATCTGGGTGGAGTTTCCATGTTCTCCCCGTGTTCTCTGCTTTCCTCCCACAGTCCAAAAACATTGATCAAGTCAGTTGAATTCTCCAAATTGCCCCATATAGAGTGTGTCTGTGTGAGTGAGTGTGTGTGCCCAGTGATAGATTGGCGTCCTGTCCTGGGTGTATCTGCCCAGCTCTCGAAACGTTCTCCGGATGGGCATGGGAACCCCCCGCGACCCTAATAGAGGATAAAGCTGAAGATAATGGATGGACCGATGGATGGAATTGCTACAGAACATCTAAATATGTAAATAAAATGCAAGCATTATAATGATCAGATGATTTATGTTGCTCTATAAGATGTAGCTATAAAAATCGAGGGTAAACGCTGAGTCATCATTCGTCTGATGTATAACAATCACGGTTATTACAGCTTACGAAACAGGATAAAGTGGAATTAGTGGGTGTTCCCATGGAGTCTTACCATATAAGGTTTAAAGAGTATTATCACACAGAAATCATAAAGTATAATTATTTGATCGAGTTCAACAAGGAAAGTATGAAACACCTGAATGCAAAAATATATTTGATATATTTTATTCACTCTAAAATTGCCATACTCTATTTAAATTGTAACAAATCAAAGTGATGTGTAATTTTCCATCCATCCATCCATCCATCCATCCATCCATTATCTTCTGCTTGTCCAGGGTTCGGGTCGCGGGGGCAGCAACCGAAGTAGGGAAACCCAAGTGCAGTAGGGAGAAACCTCCCTCGCCCCAGCCACCTCCACCAGCTCGACTGGGGGAACCCTGAGGCGTTCCCAGACCATCTGAGAGATATAATCCCTCCAGCGTGTCCTGGTTCTTACCCGGGGTCTCCTCCCAGCTGGACTTGCCTGAGACACCTCCCTAGGGAGGCGCCCAGGAGGCATCCTTACCAGATGCCCGAACCACCTCAACTGGTTCCTTTCGATGCAGAGGAGTAGTGGCTCCACTGCGAGTCTCTCCCGGATGACCGAGCTTCTCACCCCGTCTCTAAGGGAGAGCCCAGCCACCCTGCGGAGAAACCCCATTTCGGCTGCTTGTATTCGCGATCTCGTTCTTTCGGTCATTACCCAAAGCTCATGACCATAGGCGAGGGTCGGAACGTAGATTGATTGGTAAATCAATCAATGAATCAATCAATTGACTAGTGTGTAATTTATATATTTATTTATACAAACACTATCAAAAGTTTGGGCACCCACCCTTCTTCTTCCATTCTCTATTTCCTCCCCTTATCATACAGATGAACTTTGTAGTTTTACAATTACAGACTGTAGGCCATCTGTGTTCTATTGGTTCTCTGTTCTCTGTTGGTCAGGAGCATCACAGAACAGGTATCATTTGGGTAGTGGATTGTTTATTGTCAGTTCTGCAGTGACACTGATGTGGTGAGGGGGTTTTAGTGCAGCAGTGCTGCTGGAGTTTCATTTCTCCACCTCAGTGACACTGCTGGGATAGGAATAATGCACCAACCAAATAATACCTGCTTTGTGGTGGCACTATAGGGGTCCTGACCATTAGAACAGAGTAAAGGGGACGTACACAGTATGTACCCTAGAACACAAACAGATGGACTACAGTCTGGAATTGGAACGGAATAAGTGGAACGGAGAGCATGGACAATAATTAATAATAATAATACATTTTATTTATATAGCACTTTTAGGGACCTCAAAGACGCTTTACAAAACAAATAAAACGGTATAACATTAAAATACAGAAGACATATAGAACATTAATGCAGTTATAACATAAGAACAAGCAAAATAATAATAAAAAAATAATAATAAGGCGGCACGGTGGCTTAGTGGTTAGCACGTTCGCCTCTCAGCGCTAGGGATTCCCGGTTCGAATCCCCATCTGGGTGGAGTTTCCATGTTCTCCCCGTGTCTGCGTGGGTTTCCTCCGGGTTCTCCGGTTTCTTCACACAGTCCAAAAACATGGATCAAGTCAATTGAATTCTCAAAATTGCCCCATATAGTGTGTGTCTGTGTGAGTGAGTGTGTGCCCAGCGATGGATTGGCGCCCTGTCCTGGGTCTATCTGCCCAGCGCCCGAGATGTTCTCCCCTGGATGGGCATGGGGAACCCTACCGCGACCCTAATAGAGGATAAAGCGGGAGATAATGAATGAATGAATAATAATGATAATAATACATTTTATTTATATATCACTTTTAGGGATCTCAAAGATGCTTTACAAAAACAGATAAAGCTGTTATCATTAAAACACACAAGACATTTTTAAACATTATTTACATTATTTATAAGTTATACAATACGAGAAGCAAAATTTAAAAACAATTAAAAAGCAGAACAGAAATAAAATAGCAAATTAAAATTAAATCAGAGGTTAAAAGCGATCGGAATCAGCCAGTTTCACAAAGCAATGCACATCCTGCTGTAAAGCTGTGTGGCTTGATGCATCTAAAAGTGGAGTAATACTACAGCAAATACTATAGTATTTGTGATATGAACAACACTGGCTTTGAATCTTGAGACTCAGATGTGTCGCTCTTAATATGCATCATGTGAAAAGGAAGATGATAAAGTATTTATAGCTTAAAAGTGAGATTTAATGCATTAGCATGCTCTTTATGCAACTCCACAACCCGCCTGACTGATATTATTGGGGACAAATGTCAAAGATTTGCTCTTAGAAATTTCAATAAGTCTCTGTTACTCAGAGACTGAAACGTGGAGTGTAAGTGCAGCAGAGAGGCAGAGAATCAATAGTAAATGTGATCGTTGGTCCTGTTCATCTTGTGGATAGGCAATATCTTCTATAGAGCAGAAAATATAAAAGATCCTATTCCAACAGTGCACTCAACAGTCAGCTAGAGCAAGTTTGTTAGAGGAGGAATGAATAAGGTCCGTTTGAGTAACAGATTTTCTGAAGTTGAGGCTTTCTTATTATTGCAGTGTTGATGTAGCTGATGTTGGAGAGAAGGGTCTGGTTCACAATCTTGGTTCTAGTTCATCCCACATATTTGATGGGACTTGAGTGTGGGCTCTGGGTTCCTAAAGTAAGGTGATAAAGTGATCTATTTGGTCTACAGTTCTTACACACAGAGGAATTTGTCCTCCACATTTAACCCATCCATGCAGTGAAACACACACCTTTCCACACACTGAGTGAAGTGAGCAATTGGGGTTAGGTGCCTTTCTTAAAGACACTTTAGCCGTAGTAATTGTTGGGACCAAAAATTAAAATTAAAATAGGGACCTTCAGGTCACAAGGCTGGTTCCTTAACCACAAGCATTGACTGCCCCAAAATATCCTTCTTCTATACTAAACTGATTAAAACTAAATGCCTTTACGGACCTTACTTTGTGTACTAAGTTAGTCATGTACTAGGTTACAGTCATGCTGAAACCAAAAATGGCCTTCCTTAAACTGCTTCCACATGCTCAAAATGTTCTATAAATCTGACCTGAAACATAACTGGAGTTTTAAAAAGAAGACAAAATAAACCAAATGTAATAAATTGGCAGTTGCAGGTTTGTGATGAGGGATTCAGCCTTGTGAACCAGAGACCGGGTTCTCCGGTTTCCTCCCACAGTCCAAAAACATGGATCAAAATCAATTGAATTCTCCATATTGCCCCATATAGATTGTGTATGTGTGTGAGTGTGTGCCCAGCGATAGATTGGCGCCCTGTCCTGGGTGTATCTGCCCAGCGCCTGAAACGTTCTCCTCTGGATGGGGATAGGGAACCCCCCCACGACCCTAATAGAGGATAAAGCGGAAGATGGATGTGTGTGTATATATATATATATATATATTCATTCATTCATTATCTCCCGCTTTATCCTCTATTAGGGTCGCGGTGGGGTTCCCCATGCCCATCCAGGGGAGAACGTCTCGGGCGCTGGGCAGATACACCCAGGACAGGGCGCCAATCCATCGCTGGATACACACTCACACACTCAAACACACTCTATATGGGGCAATTTAGAGAACTCAATTAACTTGATCCATGTTTTTGGACTGTGGGAGGAAACCCGAGAACCCGGAGGAAACCCACGCGGACACGGGGAGAACATGGAAACTCCACCCAGATGGGGATTCGAACCGGGAATCCCTAGAGCTGAGAGGCGAATGTGCTAACCACTAAGCCACCATGCCGCCTGTGTATATATATATATATATATATATATATATATATATATATATATATGTGTGTGTGTGTGTGTGTGTTTTAAAGCAGATCGCAAAGTGGTAGTACTGAATTTCAGTTGGTAACTTACTGTCAACTAGTGTTACATTTTAATTTTTGACTAGGTTACCTTGGATGAACTTCAGCTGCATAATGACTGCATGTAAATGTAAGACTGCTAATGTGAAACTGAATGGCTGTTGTTTTCATAAAAAAGATGAAGATTTTGAAGAGGTAGTGCTCCAAACGATGAGCATCAGATATCTTTGCAGCGGCACTCCAACAGGCTGTGATTTAATCGAAAAATATCATCTCTTTCAGACTGAAACCACTTTTATTTGTCAATCTCACTTTTATTTCACTATAATATAAACAGGTGGCAATAAGAACAGATGGATTATTGATAACCGCAACAGAGTGCTGCCTTTGTAATTTCATCAATCTGCAAGTTGTCAGCCAATGTTTATCATGTTTGAGGAAAAAAAGAAAAAAAAATGGAGTGTTAAGCTTTTTGTTGTATGAAATATTGTTCGGTTTAGAGTCGCACATCTTGCTGGTAGGGCGGCATGGTGCCTCTCAGCGCTAATGGTCCAGATTTTAATATTCTTAATCTTTCCTGAGTTTCTATGTTCTCCCCGTGTCCACAGGAGTTTCCTCTGAGTTCTCCACTTTCCTCCGGCAGTCCAAGAACATGGATTCAAGGTCATTTGACTGCTTTAAATTGCCCCTATTTGAATTGCCTCTATATTATACTATGTGTGAGTGAGTGTGCCCAGCAATAGTTGCCCAGGCGCCCTGTCCTGGGTGTATCTGCCCAGTGCTCGAAATGTTCTCCCCTGGATGGACATGGGGAACCCCCAAAGAATCAGCAGAAAATAATGGATGGATAGATGAGTTTGTATGTTTTTTTTCCCTTTAAATTAAGAAAACTCAAAAATATGCAGAGGTTACACCTTACACCTCTCCACGAAGATTTAGCAGCTGAGAAACAGCCCATCCATCCATCCATTATCTTCGGCTTCATCCTCTACTAGGGTCGCGGGGGGGTTCCCCATGCCCATCCAGGGGAGAATGTTTCGGGCGCTGGGCAGATACACCCAGGACAGGGTGCCAATCTATCGCTGGGCACACACTCACTCACACGCACACTCTATATGGGGCAATTTGAAGAATTCAATTGATTTGATCCATGTTTTTGGACTGTGGGAGGAAACCGGAGAACCTGGCGCCAGTTGAAGTATGAAAGCATTTTTAGAGATTTGTAGGGGTGATGTGCCATCCAATGTATAATTAGATATAATGCAGTATTTCATATTAATTTTAATGTTTATTTTAATATCTAACTATTATTTGTCTTGTCTGGGTCTTGCGACGCCTTCCCTTTTACACCATGTTGCGCAGATAACACTCCGACTGATGAAACCCGTTAATGAGCACTGTCACTTTAAACACTTTATTACATTATGTATTCCATTTGCATGTTATTCCATTACTTAATTAATCCCTTCTTATATATGATGACTAGTCTAGTAAGTGAGCATTAAGGCAGAAGCCCTATAATTAGCTGAAAGATCAGAATCTACGCAGTGCATCGGTCAAACCACTTAATGTGCAATCAAAGCATTTGTAGAGATGATACAGCTATAAGCCCTTTTATTTACCTGACTATATAAACAAATAACTGAAAGTGTCGCACTGTGATTTCCCACAGCATATGGACAGTGCGACCAGCGCCACCTGGTAAATCTATACTTAGAGTTACACTGTTCATAATAATACAGTGCATATGACTGGCCTGTCTGAGAAAACCCTAATATAATAAATATTAGCACAACACCATGCTGCAAAGCTTGTAATGACGCAGTAGCAAATCTGGGAACAAGCTTAAAGCAGCAAAATGTTTGTGGAATGTCGACTTGTTATCTTTCACAAAATCTAAAACATGTTTTTATCACTGCATCTCTCACCTATAGCGTTCACATTATAATTTGTATATATGTCCATCTATCCATCCATTATCTTCCGCTGTATCCTCTACTAGGGTCGTGGGGGGGTTCCACATGCCCATCCAGGGGAGAACGTTTCGGGCACTGGGCAGACACCCAGGACAGGGCTCCAATTTATTGCTGGGAACACATTCACTCACACAGACACACTGTATGGGGAAATTTGGAGAATTCAATTGACCTCGATCCATTGTTTTTGGACTGTGGGAGGAAACCGGAGAACCCGGAGGAAACCCACATGGACACGAGACCCTCTGCTTATTCTCTGGGGTTTCCCCATGCCCATCCAGGGGAGAACATTTCAAGCGCTGGGCAGATACACCCAGGACAGGGCGCCAAACTATTGCTGGGAGAAAAACCCCTTGTCCGTGTTCTGTATATATATATATATATATATATATATATATATATACACAGAACACAGGGTTAGTACAGCATCCTTGGAGCAATGAAGGTTTAGGGTCTTCCTCAAGGACCCACATTGGTAACTTCAGTGGACCTGTGATTTAAACCCACAACCTTCAGGTTAATAGCTAAACACCCCACCCCCCAATCTACCACACCTTTATATACCACTGATCTACCCTGCCCGATATACCCTATAAACTGAGAGGAAAAGGCTTTTAAGGGGTTTGTTTACCAAGTATACCATTTTTACAGTGTTCACTATGCTGCGTTTGTTTTTTGTTTCTTTCTTAATAATATATAATAATAAGTAATAATCACAGATTGCGATCCTTATCCTGTGTTTTTTGTCAGCTTATTTCACTGCATTGGAAAGAACTGACTATACACTGCCACCCTGAGCAGACATTAGAGGTGTGGTGCTTGCGCTGCCAATTGTTCTCTTGTTTATTAAGCAAAATGATTTTACGCTTTTAAGGATGCGCGACAAACAGGAGGGTAGGCATGATTGACTGTGATGACTTGCTTGTTCTTTTGATTTGCTTTCGATCCATCTCTGGCTTTAAAAAGACTGCAGAGAAGCAGCAGCAAGCGGACCTGCTGTCTGTCATCGCTCCTCATGAGGCTATTTTTAGCCAGGCACTCCAAATGGTTGTGCAAATTAGGCAGAGCAAAACATTTCAGAGGGAACCGGGGATATGCATCGTATTGTTCTCCATAGCCATTCAGAATTGATGAGGGGCAGTGAAAAGGCTCAATAATAAAGGGAAATATATAAATGAAATGCATTTATATACAATTACGGTGATGCAGTGAAAGTAAACACTTACAATTGTGCGTAGCCTTTTCAGCTTCTAGGGTATGAGCGGCATGGTGCCAGAGGGATCAGTGTTTCTCTAGCACAGCAAGAAGGTTTGATTCCCAGTGGGGTGAACATGTCTGTATGTCCTCAATGTGTTTGTGGTTTTTCTCCGCCGTCTCTGGTTACTTCCCAGATCTAAAGACATGACGACATTTAATTGTCCTGCTGTGTGTATTATGTGAAGAGTGTGGTAGCTCAGTGGATAGGGTGGGCTCAATTCCTTGGTCCACTCAAGTTACAAAAATATGGGTAACCCTACATTTGCATTACATTTGGTCATTTAGCAGACGCTTTTATCCAAAGCGACTTACAAGGTGAGCACAGGGTTGGTCACAACATCCCTGGATGGGGCCTTGCTCAAGGGGCCTTGCCCTGGATGGGGCCTTGCTCTTGACCCACATTGGTAACTTTAGTGGACCTGGGATTTCAACCCCCAACCTTCAGATTGATAACCCAACACCCTAACCACTGAGCAACCTTGCCCTACCTTGCCAGAGTGCTGTATGGCCAAATCTGTGTTCTTGTAAGTTGCTTTGGATAAAAGTGTCAGAAAACCAACCAATTGCCAAGGGTCCCAAGTTGGCCTGGGGCCCCCAGACGACAGCTGGTCATGAATTGATTGCAATGATAATCTGTGTAAGTGTCCTTTTAAATTGGAACAGACCATTCATTCATTCATTCATTATCTCCCGCTTTATCCTCTATTAGGGTCGCGGTGGGGTTCCCCATGCCCATCCAGGGAGAGCATCTCGGGCGCTGGGCTGATAGACACAGGACAGGGCGCCAATTCATCGCTGGGCACACACTCACTCACACAGACACACTCTATATGGGGCAATTTTGAGAATTCAATTGACTTGATCCATGTATTTGGACTGTGGGAGGAAACCGGAGAACCCGGAGTAAACCCACGCAGACACGGGGAGAACATGGAAACTCCACCCAGATTGGGATTCGAACCGGGAATCCCTAGCGCTGAGAGGCGAACGTGCTAACCACTAAGCCACCGTGCCGCCCCCAACCAATACAGAAAAGTATATTAACAACGTTATCAGAATCCCCTCAAAGAGGCCCCGCCTACTGATTGCTCAAAATTATTACACAAGAGTGTACTCTTCATAGGTTGTGTTTTTTAGGTTGTGGGAGAACATTATGGGTGCTGGGCAAGATAGATCCAGGACAGGGTGCCAGTCTATAGCTGGACCTATAATCACTCACAGATTTTCCATGTTCTTCCCGTGTCTACGTACATGGGTTTCCTCTGGGTACCAAACCAAAGTACCTGGAAGAAACCCATGCAGACACAGGGAGAACCAAATCGGGATTTAAACCTGGATTTCCAGTGCTAAGAGACAGACGTTCTAACCACAAGGCCACGTGCCGCCCTTTAAATAAATTAATTCACATTGAATTTTTAGTCGGTAGGGCATATTGCTTGGGGCCCCCATATGCTTTGGAACTGCCCAGGGTATAAATACAGGTGTGCAGACATCCAATTTTTCTGAATATAATAGAACAGCAACCCAGAGGGGTCCAGAATGAGTGAAAGAGAAACAACAGCTCTGTATGTCAGTATATCCTTGACCTTTTAGTCGAGAGCAGTTCAGTATCTCCAATTTGTGTAATGTACATGTCTATGGACATGTGGTCGTGGGCGGAAACCAGAGATCCTAGAGGACACCGACTCGGAGAACATGCAGACCCAGACCATCCTCCCTGGGAATAGAATCTTGGATCTTTTCACTTTGGGGCGCAGTGCCAGCCACTGAGCCGAAATGCTGCTTAATTTACAGTTGTGTTTACAAGTGCATTTGCAATGCTTAAATGCATCATTTAAATATGGATCGGACTAAATTGCCCGAGACCAGGCTGCAGTGATGGCGGATTGAGCAGTGCAGCCCGAACCTTCATTCATTTCTTCCCTAGCCGCAATGCATCAGTTCCTCCTGGGGGTTCCCGAGGCATTCCCAGGCCATTCAAGAACATAATCTTCCCAACACGTCATAGGTCTGCCCTAAGGTCTTTTCCCAGTTGGTTGTGTAGATGATCCTTACTAAATGTTTAGACTTCAGCTGAATCCTTTGCAAAAAAAGCAATGACGTCTTTAAACAGAGAGCCTTTCTGGCTTAACTCCTTCTGCACCATGACGGTCAGATCTAATGACCCTATGACTGCAGCCACAGACCCGTTTTTCTATTAAACTCACACTCCACTCCAAGACTGAGGAACCTAAGGTAATATCTTGTTTCCTTATTGTGTAAATATCCATCCATCCATTATCTTCCTCTTTATCCTATACTAGGGTCGCGTAGGGGGTTCCCCATGCCCATCCAGGGGAGAACATTAAGGGTGCTGGGCAGATACACCATGACAGAGTGCCAATCTATCGCTGGGCACACACTCACTCACACAGACAAGCACACAAACACACTCTATATGGGGCAATTTGGAGAACTCAATTGACTTGATCCATGTTTTTGGACTGTGGGAGGAAACCGGAGAACCCGGAGGAAACCCACGCAGACACGGGCAGAACATGGAAACCCCACCCAGATGGGGATTCGAACCGGGAATCCCTAGCGCTGAGAGGCGAATGTGCTAACCACTAAGCCACCGTGCCGCCTGTGTAAATATCATTAAAAAAATTTAAGTAAATTCCAAATATTGTCATGGGGCAGCATGGTGGCATAGTGGTTAACGCGTATGCCTCTCAGCGTTAAGGTTCCAATTTCCAACCGTGTCCACTTGGGGCTTCTCTAAGTTCTCCAGTTTCCTCCCGCAGTCCAAAAACATGGATTGAAGGTGAACTGGCTGCTCTAAATTGCCCCTGTCTTAATTGCCTGTATATAGTGTGTAGGTTTGTGTGGATGTATGTGTGCCCAGTGATGGACTTGCATCCTGACATCTGCCCAGTGCCCAAGTGTTCTCCTCTGAATGGTCATCAGGACCCCCTCCCCCCTGAACCCAGTGACATATTAAGATGATGAAATGACATACCCTGGCAATTTATCAGAATATAATAGAATAGAACCCGGAGGGGTCCAGAATGAGTGAAAGAGGAACAACAGCTCTGTGTGTCAGTATATCCTTGACCTTTTAGTTGAAAGCAGTTCAGTATCTCCATTTTGTGTAATGGACATGTCTATGGACATGTGGTTGTGGGAGGAAACCAGAGATCCTAGAGGACACAGACTCAGAGAACATGCAGACTCAGACCATCCCCATGGGAATAGAATCTTGGGGGCATCTCAAACTTTGGGCTTCTTAAAGTTCTCCGGTTTCCTCCCACAGTCCAAGAACATGGATTCAAGGTGAACTGGCTGCTCTAAATTGCCCCTGTCATAATTGCCTATATATAGTCTGTATGTTTGTGCGAATGTGGGTGTGCCAGTGATGGACTGGCATTCTGCCAGAGCCCAAAAGTGTTCTCCTATTGATGAGCATCATCACCCCTCCCCCAGAACCCAGTGGAATATTAAGATAATGAGATGAGATACCCTGGCATTACCTCAGTTTACATTTTAGTACTGGTGACGCACAACTTGAGATCGATTGCTACGATGATGACAGCACATGTGACCGATGTCATGTAATGTTTATAACAGACTTATGTCAGTTCATTTCAAATAGTAAACTGAAGTTTTCTTTATTATAACAGATTAGAATTTTGACAGAATGTAATTTGTGACAATAACTAAGCCCAGTAAAGAAGGCAGTTTGATTTTAGTTACATAGACTTGGTAAGACAAGTCAATAAAATATCATCCATCCATCCATCAATCCATTATCTTCCACTGTATCCTCTACTAGAGTCGCGGGGGGGTTCCCCTTTCCCATCCAGGGGAGAACGTTTCGGTCGCTGGGTAGATACACCCAGGACAGGGTGCCAATCTATCACTGGGCACACACTCAATCACACAGACACACTCTATATGGGGCAACTCTATATGGGGCAGTTTAACTTCGATCCATGTGGGAGGAACCCGGAGAACCCGGAGGAAACCCACACGGACACGGGGAGAACATGGAAACTCCACCCAGATTGGGATTCGAACCGGGAATCCCTAGCGCCTAGAAGCGAACGTGCTAACCACTAAGCCATCCTGCCGCCCACTAAAATAACATTCATTCATTAATTATCTCCCGCTTTATCCTCTATTAGGGTTGCGGTGGAGATCCTCATGCACATCCAGGGGAGAACGTTTCGGGCGCTGGGCAGATACACCCAGGACAGGGCGCCAATCCATCGCTGGGCACACACACACACTCACACAGACACACTCTATATTAAGTAACTCAATTTGAAGAACTCAATTGACTTGATCCATGTTTTTGGACTGTGGGAGGAAACCGGAGAACCCGAAGGAAACCCACACGGACACGCGGAGAACTTGGAAACTTCACCCACCCATGTTGAGATTCGAACCGGGAATCCCCTAGCTCTGAGAGGCGAATGTGATAACCACTAAGCCACCATGCCGCCCATGAAAATAACGTGTTATTTTCATTATAAACTATATCTTGATGATGAGAACCCATGCAAACCCAAGGAGAACATGCTGCCTCTAAGTGATGCCATTATGGCAAAGTGCCGCCCACCGATGTATATCACTAATACCACTAAACCTACTTTTTTCATAAGTGGAAGTGTGCGCACAGTTCCCCGCTCTTCTGCTGTGTGCCACTTAGTGCCCACTATAACGCTAATAACCCACAGCATCTCCACCCCCCCCCCTCCCAACCTAAAGGCGAGGCGAGAGTCTGCAAATTTTTTTTATAGTTTGGAAAACCATCATTTATTGCATTTATTAAGTGAAAAGTGTATGAAGTTAGTAAGCCAGTCAGAAAGTTTGGGTGTAATAATGGCAGAAGTGCAGCAAAGATGAAAGTGTGAGCTCTGAATGTGGTACATGAGCAAAGGAAATTTCTTTCTAAACATATCTGATTTGAGTGGGCAAGTGCACGTTTTCCAGCCACTGTGTGGGAGAATGGAGATTGCTGCTTACAGATTAGAACTCTTCAGTAATAACATGTTACTGCTGTTCATGTGCCTAAAGTATTTAGAGGCTTTGCTTTGATTTGTGATCCATTTACAATACCACTAACATATAGACACCAACAGCAACACTTACTATAACGTTTGGACACCCCTCCTTTTTTCTCCACTCATTGTCCATGTTCTTAGTTGCTTTCTGTAATTGAATTGAATTGAATTGGGTCATTTATTGGACGCTTTTATCCAAAGCGACTTACAAGGTGAGCACAGGGTTAATCACAACATCCCTGGAGCAATGAGGGTTAAGGGTCTTGCTCAAGGACCCACATTGGTAACTTCAGTGGGATTTGAACCCCCAACCTTAAGATTGACAGCCCAACACCCTAACTACTGAGCTACCACTCCCATACCTGTAAAGATGGACTTTGTAGTTCTACAATTCCAGACTGTAGTCCATCTGTTTGGGTTCTACAGTACATACTGTGTACGTCCCCTTTACTCTGTTCTAATGGTCAGGACCTCAGTAGTAGCACCACAGAGCAGGTATTATTTGGTGGGTGCATTATTCCAATCCCAGCAGTGTCACTGAGGTGGAGAAATGAAACCACAGCAGAACTTCTGCACTAAAACCCCCTCACCACATCAGTGTCACTACTTTTTGCTCCACTTATTGTCCATGTTCTCACTTCGACTTACCATAAAGATGGACTTTGTAGTTCTACGATTCCAGACTGTAGTCCATCTGTTTGGGTTCTACAGTACATACTGTGTACGTCCCCTTTACTCTGTTCTGATGTTCAGAACCCCAATAGTACCACCACAGAGCAGGGATTATTTGGTTGGTGCATTAGTCCTATCCCAGCAGTGTCACTGAGGTGGAGAAATGAAACTCCAGCAGCACTGCTGCACTAAAACCCCCTCACCACATCAGTGTCACTGCAGAACTGACAATAAACAATCCACCACCCAAATGATACCTGCTCTGTGATGCTCCTGACCAACAGAGAACAGAGAACCAACAGAACACAGATGGACTAGAGTCTGTAATTGTAAAACTACAAAGTCCATCTATATGGTAAGTGCAGAAAATATATAATAGAGCATGAAGGCTGTGTCCAAACGTTTGACTGATACTCTATGTGTAACATTGCATCTCAGAGGTCATGGTAGCTCAGTGGTTCAGGTGTTGGGCTATCAATTTGAAGGTTAGGGGTTCAAATCCCAGGTCCACTGATGTTACCAATGTGGGTCCTTGAGCAAGACCCTTAACCCTCATTTCTCCAGGAGGGTTATATGAACCCTGTGCTCACCTTGTGAGTCGCTTTGGATAAAAGCGTCCGATAAATGACCAAATGTAAATGTATCTCTTATTAATGTTTAGAGCATTAGACAAAACGTTTAGGCAACTATATGCCAATGTGGAGAGGTTGTTTATAAGTTGGTTTTATTGCTGTAAAGTGAACTAGGCAGCGCTAGATTATCTTCCATGTGTCACAAGAGATAATATCAACTGGTAAATGCTGGAAATGTAAACGATGTGCTTCATAATACAACAAATGATGGAACATCTGGTAACCAAATACTAATTTATGCAAAGAGATATGAAAAAAACAAGCAAAACATGCTGGGTAAGTTCTGAGCTATGATGTAATACTACGTTTTCACATAGACACATACATGCGTAGGTACAATAATCTCTCCCTTCGCATTGATTGAAAAAAAAGGGGACGGGGTGTAGCATCAAATAACAGTCAGGTTTGATGATTTTACAGTGTAGCTGGTTTTCTGCATAACTTCTGACTTGTAATGTTCTCATTTGTAAGTCGCTTTGGATAAAAGCGTCTGCTAAATGACTAAATGTAAATGATGTTCTTTGTCCAGTTTTTAAAAAAAAGGACAATCAGCGTTGATCTCTGGAAAACAATTATATTATTAGATTTTATTTTATTTTCATTCATTCATTATCTCCCGCTTTATCCTCTATTAGGGTCGAGGTGGGGTTCCCCATGCCCATCCAGGGGAGAACTTCTCGGGCGCTGGGCAGATACACCCAGGACAGGGCGCCAATCCAATGCTGGATTTAATTTTTATTTTTATTTTTATAAAATTTTATTCATTCATTCAGTATCTCCCACTTTATCCTCTATTAGGGTCGCGGTGGGGTTCCCCATGCCCATCCAGGGGAGAACGTCTCGGGCGCTGGTCAGACACACCCAGGACAGGGCGCCAATACATCGCTGGGCACACACTCATTCACACAGACACACTCTATATGGGGCAATTTGGAGAATTCAATTGACTTGATCCATGTTTTTGGAAACCGGAGAACCCGGAAGAAACCCATGCAGACATGGGGAGAACATGGAAACTCCACCCAGATGGGGATTCGAACCGGGAATCCATAGCGCTGAGAGGCGAACGTGCTAACCACTAAGCCACCGTGCCGCCCATAAAATTTTATATTTTATTATTTTATTTATTATAAAAAAATATATATTTTATTTTATCAGACTACAGAATCCATACTCCTGTTTAGTATGCCAGATCTTATAATGTCATTATTAACAAAATATTAAAAAATAATGACACTGTTAACGTATTTTGGCCAACTTATAAACCTAACTAAGGCTAACAGGAACAAAATGGAAACTAAAAAATGAAAATAAGATCGTAATCTGGAAAGATTAGAGGGAAAAGCTACAGTATATAGACTCCTCTATGATGCCATAGCATCATATTCTTCCTTTGGGATGTAAACAGCATGGAGGGATATATACTGTGAAAAGCTATATAAACTTAGGAACATGTTATAACAAATTGTCTCAAACTCCCAACCACCAGAACACCTTTTTATCAACTTAAGGAGTATAATCATATGTCATACAGTACTTTAATAACCTTAAGTTAGTAAAACAATTTAACAAAGACTACAGAATATAGATTATCAGCCTACAGAATCCATATTACTGTTTAGTATGCTGGATCTTACAATGACATTATTAACAAAATATTAGAAATAATAACACTGATAGAGTGTTTTGGCCAACTTATAAACCATGCCATAGTATCATATTCTCCCATTGGGATGTAAACAGCATGGAGGGATATATACTGTGAAAAGCTATATAAACTTAGGAACATGTTATAACAAATTGCCTCAAACTCCTAACCACCAGAACACCTTATCATCTTAAGGAGTATAATTATATGTCATACAGTACTTTACTATTAGTTAGTAAACCTATTTAACAAAGCTTATATATTTTATCAGACTACAGAATCCTAAGCAGTATAATTAAATGTAATACAGTACTTTAATAACTATTAGTTAATAAAACAATTTAACAAAGACTACAGACTATCAGCCTACAGAATCCATACTCCCGTTTAGTATGCTGGATCTTATAATAACATTATTGACAAAATATTATAAATAATAACACTGTTAGAGTATTTTGGCCAACTTATAAACCATGCCATTGCATCATATTTTTCCTTTGGGATGTGAACAGCATGGAGGGATAAATACTGTAAATGCTATAAAAACATAGGAACGTGTTATACAGTACTTTAATAACTATTAGTTAATAAACCTATTTAACAAAGCTTATATATTTCATCAGACTACAGAATCAGTACTCCCATTTAGTATGCTGGATCTTATAATGACATTATTAACAAAATATTAAAAATAATAAGTATTTTTAAGTATAAGTATATAAATAAGTATACTTATAAACCATACCATAGCATCATATTTTCCCTTTGGTATGTAAACAGCATGGAGGGATATATACTGTGAAAAGCTATATAAACTTAGGAACGTGTTATAACAAATACCCTCAACCTCCCAACCATCAGAACACATTTTTGTCATCCTAAGAAGTATAATCATATGTAATACAGTACTTTACTAACTATTAGTTAATAAACCTATTTAACAAAGCTTATATATTTTATCAAACTACAGAATCAGTACTCCCATTTAATATGCCAGATCTAATAATGTCATTATTAACAAAATATTAAAAATAATGACACTGTATTTTTAAGTATAAGTATATAAATAAGTATACTTATAAACCATACCATAGCATCATATTTTTCCTTTGGGATGTAAACAGCATGGAGGGATATATACTGTAAATGCTATATAAACTTAGGAACGTGTTATAACAAATTGTATCAACCTCTCAACCACCAGAACACCTTTTTATCATCTTAAGGAGTATAATTATATGTAATACAGTACTTTAATAACTACTAGTTAATAAACCTATTTAACAAAGCTTATATATTTTATCAGACTACAGAATCAGTACTCCCATTTAATATGCTGGATCTTATAATGACATTATTAACAAAATATTAAAAATAATAAGTATTTTTAAATAAGTATACTTATAAACCATACCATAGCATCATATTTTCCCTTTGGGATGTAAACAGCATGGAGGGATATATACTGTGAAAAGCTATATAAACTTAGGAACGTGTTATAACAAATACCCTCAACCTCCCAACCATCAGAACCCATTTTTGTCATCCTAAGAAGTATAATCATATGTAATACAGTACTTTAATAACTACTAGTTAATAAACCTATTTAACAAAGCTTATATATTTTATCAGACTACAGAATCAGTACTCCCATTTAGTATGCCAGATCTAATAATGTCATTATTAACAAAATATTAAAAATAATGACACTGTTCGAGTATTTTGGCCAACTTATAAACCATGCCATAGCATCATATTTTCCCTTTGGGATGTAAACAGCATGGAGGGATATATACTGTAAATGCTATATAAACTTAGGAACGTGTTATAACAAATGCCCTCAACCTCCCAACCATCAGAACTCCTTTTTGTCATCGTAAGAAGTATAATCATATGTAATACAGTACTTTACTAACTATTAGTTAATAAACCTATTTAACAAAGCTTATATATTTTATCAAACTACAGAATCAGTACTCCCATTTAATATGCCAGATCTAATAATGTCATTATAAACAAAATATTAAAAATAATGACACTGTATTTTTAAGTATAAGTATATAAATAAGTATACTTATAAACCATGCCATAGCATCATATTTTCCCTTTGGGATGTAAACAGCATGGAGGGATATATACTGTGAAAAGCTATATAAACTTAGTAATGTGTTATAACAAATACCCTCAACCTCCCAACCATCAGAACCCATTTTTGTCATCCTAAGAAGTATAATCATATGTAATACAGTACTTTAATAACTACTAGTTAATAAACCTATTTAACAAAGCTTATATATTTTATCAGACTACAGAATCAGTACTCCCATTTAGTATGCTGGATCTTATAATAACATTATTAACAAAATATTAAAAATAATAAGTATTTTTAAGTATAAGTATATAAATAAGTATACTTATAAACCATACCATAGCATCATATTTTCCCTTTGGTATGTAAACATCATGGAGGGATATATATACTGTGAAAAGCTATATAAACTTAGAAACGTGTTATAACAAATGCCCTCAACCTCCCAACCATCAGAACTCATTTTTGTCATCCTAAGAAGTATAATCATATGTAATACAGTACTTTACTAACTATTAGTTAATAAACCTATTTAACAAAGCTTATATATTTTATCAGACTACAAAATCAGTACTCCCATTTAGTATGCTGGATCTTATAATGACATTATTAACAAAATATTAAAAATAATAAGTATTTTTAAATAAGTATACTTATAAACCATACCATAGCATCATATTTTCCCTTTGGGATGTGAACAGCATGGAGGGATATATACTGTGAAAAGCTATATAAACTTAGGAACGTGTTATAACAAATACCCTCAACCTCCCAACCATCAGAACACATTTTTGTCATCCTAAGAAGTATAATCATATTTAATACAGTACTTTAATAACTATTAGTTAATAAACCTATTTAACAAAGCTTATATATTTTATCAGACTACAGAATCAGTACTCCCATTTAGTATGCTGGATCTTATAATGACATTATTAACAAAATATTAAAAATAATAAGTATTTTTAAATAAGTATACTTATAAACCATACCATAGCATCATATTTTCCCTTTGGGGTGTAAACAGCATGGAGGGATATATACTGTGAAAAGCTATATAAACTTAGGAACGTGTTATAACAAATACCCTCAACCTCCCAACCATCAGAACTCCTTTTTGTCATCCTAAGAAGTATAATCATATGTAATACAGTACTTTACTAACTATTAGTTAATAATACTAACTATCGCAACCGTTTATAGCATGCATTCCAACACAGCATCCAGCGAGTAACACCGGAGACGCAGCTGCGCTTCTGAACCGACTGCATCCATCCAGAGAACATGCAAACGGGCTGATCCGAACCCTCAAACAGTGAGAAAACGATCTGTTGGTGGTCCTCACCTTTCCCCCTCGTCTCGTTAGCCATTCTGCCGAAGCTGTCCCCCCTGTCCCCCCCACGCTGTCTGGAAGAGTTAGTTGCGGCGCGCACGTCTCTGCAGCCGGGGAGCAGCTGGCTGAGACGCGCCACCTCCGGTCCAACTCACTGATCCCTGATCAGACTGTCCGCGGCATTCTGTCAGCTCAGATCCCCCGAATGGAGGGAAGGAAAGGACCGGGACTCCTGTTGAATGCAGGCAGACACAAGGTCGTAAGCAGTCCTTGCTCCAAAGAGCCGATCGTCTGCGCGTCCGTGAGCTGCGCCTTATGCGCTGCTGCCTCCAGCGGCGCAGGAACCTCCTCAGTGACGCCTCCAAAAATCCTCCCTGCCTCCATCAGCATGTCGAATGCTGTCAGGGTACGTACAGTAAACATGCAGGAGGTAAAGTAAGTCACTCCTTATCTTCTGCTTAATCCTCTGCTGGGGTCGCAGGGGGTTCCCCATGTCCATCCAGGGGAGAACGTTTCGGGCGTTGGGCAGATACACCCAGGACAGGGCGTCTATCTATCATTGGGCACACACTCACTCACACACTCACACACACTCTATTCGGGAATTAATTCTTTATCAATCCATCCATTATTTTCTGCTTTATCCTCTACTAGGGTCACGGGGGGTTCCCCATGCCCATCCAGGGAAGAACGTTTCGGGCGCTGGGCAGATACACCCAGGACAGGGCGCCAATCTATCGCTGGGCACACACTCATTCACACAGACACACACACAAACACACTGTATTTGCTAATTCATTATTTATTTTCTGCTTAAATCTCTACTAGGGTCGCGATGGGGTTCCCCATGCTTATCCAGGGGAGAACGTTTCAGGCGCTGGGCAGATACACCCAGGACAGGGCGCCAATCTATCGCTGGACACACACTCAGACACACACTATTCGGGAATTAATTCTTTATCAATCCATCCATTATTTTCTGCTTTATCCTCTACTAGGGTCACGGGGGGTTCCCCATGCCCATCCAGGGAAGAACGTTTCGGGCGCTGGGCAGGTACACCCAGGACAGGCTGCCTATCTATCGCTGGGCACACACTCACTCACACAGACACACACATACATTTGGTCATTCATTCTTTATATTCTGCTTTGTCCTCTACTAGGGTCACGGGGTTCCCCATGCTCATCCAGGGAAGAACGTTTCGGGCGCTGGGCAGATACACCCAGGACAGGCTGCCTATCTATCGCTGGGCACACACTCACCCACACACTCACACACACTCTATTCGGTAATTCATTCTTTATCAATCCATCCAATATTTTCCATTTTATCCTATTTTAGGGTCACGGGGGGGTTCCTCATGCCCATCCAGGGGAGAACGTTTCGGGCGCTGGGCAGATACACCCAGGACAGGCTGCCTATCTATCGCTGGGCACACACTCACTCACACAGACACACACACACATACATTTGGTCATTCATTTTTTATATTCTGCTTTGTCCTCTACTAGGGTCACAGGGGGGTTCCCCATGCTCATCCAGGGGAGAACGTTTCGGGCGCTGGGCAGATAGACCCAGGACAGGGCGCCAATCTATCACTGGGCACACACTCACCCACATAGACACACACACACATACATTTGGTCATTCATTCTTTATATTCTGCTTTATCCTCTACTAGGGTCATGATGGGGGTCCCCATGCTCATCCAGGGAAGAAGGTTTTAGGCGTTGGGCAGATACACCCAGGACAGGCGCCAATCTATCACTGGACACACACTCATTCACACTCTATTAGGTAATTAATTCTTTATTAATCCATCCAATGTTTTCCACTTTATCCTCTATTAGAGTCACGGGGGGGGTTCCCCATGCCCATTCAGGGGAGAACGTTTCGGGCGCTGGGCAGATACACCCAGGACAGGGCGCCTATCTATCGCTGGGCACACACTCATTCACAAAGCCACACACACACATACATTTGGTCATTCATTCTTTATATTCTGCTTTATCCTCTACTAAGGTTGCAGGTGGGGGGTTCCCCATGACCATCCAGGGAAGAAGGTTAGACAGGGCACCAATCTATCGCTGGACACACACTCATTCACAAAGCCACACACACACACACACACACACACACACACACACACACACACACACACACACACACATACATTTGGTCCTTCATTCCTTATATTCAGCTTTATCCTCTACTAGGGTCACGGGGGGGTTCCCCATGCCCATCCATGGGAGAACGTTTCGGGCGCTGGGCAGATACACCCAGGACAGGCTGCCAAGCTATTGCTGGGCACACACTCACTCACACAGACACACACACACACACACACACACATACTCTATATGGGGCAATTTAGAGCACTTCATTTACTTTGAATCCGTGTTTTTGGACTGTGGGAGGAAACCGGAGAACCCAGAGGAAATTAGGTTCTCCATCAACTCACAGTATTTTTTAGTCTCACTTACCATATAGCTGCACTTTATAGTCTGATGATTTTTTAGTCCGCTTTATTCTGTTAGTCATTTTAGGGACAACAGAGCACATATATTGATGATATATTTGGTGTGTTAGTGTGTTCTGATACAAGTGGATCATGGGGTTCCCAACGCCCATTCAGGGGAAAACACTTAGGTCACCCGGTAGATACACCCTGGACAGGGCATCAATCCATCGCAGGGCACCCACTCACTTACATAGACTCACACTATATAGAGATAATGTAGATAGGGGCAAATTAGCACTGCCAATATAACCTGAAATCATGATTTTGAACCGTGGGAGCTTAGAACCGAACTTAGAACCTAGATATATGTATATTGATGAAGGATAAGACGTTGATAATGATCATGAGCCTTGTCACTATTAATTTGTTTCAGTAAAAGAAACTGCATACTGCTGAGTCATTAGAGCTGAGGTTATGCTCTGTTTACTTAAATGCAATTAGACAGGCAAAATATGTTTTCACTTTGACACCCATTACTTCAGATTTGCAAATTAGAGTGCTGTTGTGGATAACAAACTGCAAATCACCTAACTTTCAGTTTTACTAATCCACATGAAGAGTGTTTTTAAACTCCCCATGGTCTTTGGGCTAGACAAGGCTTTTACTGAAAGTCAATAGAATACTTTAATCTCATCCATTATGGTGGAAGTCCTGCAGGAATTGAGAAAGCTTGAACGCTACAGCTTACAGCACAGCATTCATTTGTAAGGTAAGCAGTAGGCAGTCTAATACATGTAATGGGAAAAAGCTGAATATAAAATACACAGAGAAATTATAATTTAAATTTTAAATTCCTAATGTGTGGGTGTATAAATATATATAGATATATCTCCATCATCTTCCACTTTATCCTCTACTAGGGTCGCGGAGGGTGGGGGGGTCCCCATGCCATCCAGGGGAGAGCGTCTCGGGCGCTAGGAAGATACACCCAGGACAGGGCACCAATTTATCGCTGGGCAAACACTCACACAGACAGACACACTCTTTATGGATCAATTTGGAGAATTCAATAGACCTTGATCCATGTTTTTGGACTGTGGGATGAAACCTGAGAATCTGGAGGAAACCCACACGGACACGGAGAACATGGAAACTACTGGATTGGGATTCGAACCGGGGGGAATCCCTAGCGCTGAGAGGAGAACGTGCTAACCACTAAGCCACCGTGAATATATATATATATATATATACTGTATGTATATATATATATATATATATATATTCATTTATTCATTCATTCATTCATTATCTCCCGCTTTATCCTCTATTAGGGTCTCGGTGGGGTTCCCCATGCCCATCCAGGGGAGAACGTTTCGGGCGCTGGGCAGATACACCCAGGACAGGGCGCCAATACATCGCTGGGCACACACTCACACAGACACACTCTATATGGGGCAATTTTTTTGAGAATTCAATTGACTTGATCCATGTTTTTGGACTGTGGGAGGAATCCGGAGAACCCGGAGGAAACCCACGCAGACACAGGGAGAACATGAAAACTCCACCCAGATGGGGATTCGAACTCCACCCAGAGGCAATTGTGCTAACCACTAAGCCACCATGCCGCCTATATATATATATATATATATATATATAATCAATTCAAAAAGTGCAGAAATTATTTAACTATTCAAGAAATATTTATGAACATTTTTTGTATATGACTACAAAGTGCACTACACTGTTTTAAAGTTGTCATGGACAAATGCACACACACACACACACACACACACACACACACACACACACACACACACACACTTGCACTCACAAAGCCACTTAGATAAATCCTAATAAGGTTTAGCCAGAATACAGCCTGAAGCTAAAAATATATTTTCTTTCATTCCACACAAGAGCCTGAGGAATGTTTTCAGTCATCCTCGTGTGATTTATCTGATCATCTGACATTAGCATGCTGGAGCACATTTGAAAACTACCAAGAGCAAATCTGATTATGGACATTTTCCGCACTTGAGTTGGAAAATACTCGAGTTCCACAAACCACTGAACTGAAAAAGGATGCTGTAGTCAAGTTAGGATGCAAAAAGATGCCAGTGACCGTACAGTGAAACGTCTTTACTGGTTGAGTTGAGTTAAATAACAATTGTAAAGACCTGCTTGAACTTCAACATCAATTGGAGATAAACTATTTCAAACATATATTTACACAGACATGAAGTATCCATCCATCCGTCTATTATCTTCCACTTAATCCTCTACAATGGTTACGGAGGGGGCGGGGGCGGGTGGTTGTTTGTTTTTAGGTTGTTGGATAGGTTGTCCTATTATTTCTTACATGTGGGTTGGTTTTCTATTTTTTTTGTCATAAAACTGTAAGTAACTTTGGGTGGGTTTCTTCCGGTTTCCTCCCACAGTCCAAACACATGAGTACAAGGTAAAGTGCCTGCTGTAACTTGCCCCTATGTTTTGTGTATCTGTGTAAGTAAGTGTGTATATACTCTTATACTCACACACATATATATATATATATTTCATTCATTCAATCATTATCTTCAGGCACTTTACCTTGTACTCATGTGTTTGGACTGTGGGAGCGGTAGCTCAGTGGTTAGGGCGTTGAGCTATCAATCTGAAGGTTGGGGGTTCAAATCCCAGGTCCACTGAAGTTACCAATGTGGGTCCTTGAGCAAGGCCCTTAACCCTCATTGCTCCAGGGATGTTGTGATGAACCCTGTGTTCACCTTGTAAGTCGCTTTGGATAAAAGCGTCCAATAAATGACCAAATGTAAAATGTAAATGTATCTTCCGCTTTATCCTCTGTTAGGGTCGCGGTGGGGTTCCCCATGCCCATCCAGGGGAGAACATCTCGGGCGCTGGGCAGATACACCCAGGACAGGGCGCCAATCCATCGCTGGGCAATATATATATATATTATTTTATTTTTATTTTTTCAGACTTTCATTCCGTGTATATATATATATATATATTCATTCATTCATTATCTCCCGCTTGATCCTCTATTAGGGTCGCGGTGGGGTTCCCCATGCCCATCCAGGGGAGAACGTCTTGGGCGCTGGGCAGATAGACCCAGGACAGGGCGCCAATCCATCGCTGGGCACACACTCACTCACACACACACACTCTATATGGGGCAATTTTTGAGAATTAAATTGACTTGATCCATGTTTTTGGACTGTGGGAGGAAACCGGAGAACCCGGAGAAAACCCACGCAGACACGGGGAGAACATGGAAACTCCACCCAGATGGGGATTCGAACCAGGAATCCCTAGCGCTGAGAGGCAAACGTGCTAACCACTAGCCGATAACCACTAACCGCCGATATATATATATATATATATATATATATATATATATATATATATATATATATATATATATATATATCCCTGCGATAGATTGGCACCCTGTCCTTGGTGTGTTTGCCCTGTGCCAGAACGTTCTCCCCTGGATGGGCATATATACATATGTATATAAATATAATTTATATGTAAATGTAATTTCCTGAATGGCTTGCCATAATATATATATATATATATATATATATATATATATATATATATATATATATATATATATATATATAGTATATATACACAGTATATCCATCCACATCCATACATACACACATTAATATACATATATGTATACACACTGACTTTGTCATACCTTGGTCATAAGACAAGCTTTTAAAAATATCCTGGCTTTTGTTATGAAGGTCCGGTCTTTCTTAAGGAGGATTCCAGTCTGAGAATGTTACCAAGTGGAAAGAAATAATTTTATAGACACACACACACACACACACACACACATACACATGCATACGCACACACATTTTGTTTAACCTGCTCTCACTTGACTTTATGTCTCATTGCTTAATGATTAAAAACCCAAAATTACATACACAATGTGTTTATTTTTTTTGTAAATTTTGAATTACATTTTACATTAATGCACAGTGTTGACCATAGCGTACAGCAACAAAAGGCTACTGTTCTCGGCCACATTGTTCCTGTAAGTAAATACTTCAGGTAGTTTCTATTTATTTGTTAAATTACTGCAACAATTTGTAACAAGGCTTTGTTTATTCGTTTGTCTCTCTTGGTGCTAATGAATTAATGTGGTAACCTGTTGCCCATTGTGTAGAGTTTTGCTGATCTCTGCTCTTGTAAAGCATGACATTTTCTTCAGACTATTTCGTTGGGTGCAATTTCTGCTGCTCTGCCTAATTTGTCTTTCTGAAAAGAACAGAGTCAGCAGCAGAATACAAATGCACAACATAAAGGCAGAGTCATTATTACACTGTAACACACAAAAACATAATTAAGCAAACAGACTTCTTATTAAAACTCATTAATACAAACAAAATAGACTAACCTCATGTCTCTGAGGGCAGGTTAACCCAGTGAGACTTCATATAAGTTGCTATGTTTACTTGAAAAATGGCTGCATTAAATTAAAGTTGGTTGTATTAATAGCAAATTAAAGAATTGGATGACTGCTTTAATTGAAAGTGGGTTTATTTCAGAACCGTATTTTGAAACTCATCCTTTACAGAGCTTCTAACCACCTGCTTACTGCCCAGTCTACCAGAGGTCAGTGTCTACACCATCACGCTGAGTCTTTATCCAGCAACATATTGTCATAATGATAAGCATCCCAACACAAGAAACCATTTAGTGATGTGTAATTTCCGACCTTTGACAGTAGAGAAGCATTCTGTCTCAGTGTTTTTCAGCCCGGGTGGCACGGTGGCTTAGTGGTTAGCATGTTCTCCTCTCAGCACTAGGGATTCCCGGCTCGAATCCCGATCTGGGTGGAGTTTCCATGTTCTCCCCGTGTCCATGTGGGTTTCCTTCGGGTCCTCCGGTTTCCTCCCATGGTCCAAAAACATAAAGTATGAACAAAAATGTAAAGAATGAATGACTGAATGTCTGTGTGATATATTGGTGCCCTGTCCTGGGTGTATCTGCCCAGCGCCCAAAACGTTCTCCCTTGGATGGGCATGGGGAACCCCCCCCCCCCACCACTTTATCTAGTAGAGGATAAAGTGGAAGATAATGGATGGATGTTTTTCAGCCCTAAGCATGAAGGTCTGTTTAGAAAGAAAAAAAACCTTAAAAATGGCTTTATGTGAATGACAGATAAATACTATGAAAAGTAAAACTGTAAAGATACATAGACAAAGGACGCAGTTTCTATATACTCTATATAAGAAGGAATGGTATTGGTTGTGTATATTACATTTATTTATTTATTGTCTTCCACTTAATGCTCTACTAGTGTCATGGGGGGCTTCCCCATGCCCATCTAGGGCAGAAGGTTTTTGGCGCTGGGCAGTACAGGGCACCAATCTATCGCTGGGCACACTCACAAAAACATAAACATGTTATATGGGGCAATTAAGAGCATTCATTTAACCTTGAATCCATGTTTGTGGAATGTGGGAGGAACCAGAGAACCTGGAGGAACCCCACATGGATACCGAGAAAATGGAATCTTGATCCCCAGCACCAAGATGCGAATGTGCTAAGCCACCATGCCACCCTATATTATATTGTCTTGTCTCATCTTCAACCAAAACCATACCTCGTTAGTTTAATTAAATTGGATTCAATGTAATACGTTTTAAAATAAAATGTTTTTTAGCTTCTATAAGTCAGGACACTGAGTTCTATATAAGAACATGCTATATGGGGCAATTAAGAGCATTCATTTAACCTTGAATCCATGTTTTTGGAATGTGGGAGGAACCAGAGAACCTGGAGGAACCCTACATGGATACCGAGAAAATGGAATCTTGATCCCCAGCACCAAGATGCGAATGTGCTAAGCCACCATGCCACTCTATATTATATTGTCTTGTCTCGTCTTCAACCAAAACCATACCTCGTTAGTTTAATTGAATTGGATTCAATGTAATACGTTTTAAAATAAAATGTTTTTTAGCTTCTATAAGTCAGGACACTGAGTTCTCTGCTTGACAGCTCCATGGGTGATGGTTGGCAGGCCTTAAAATAACTCTGCCTCAGCCAGGTGGAGAATTATGATGACTTTAATTCACTAACTCACCTTTTTTTCTTTGGTCTGAGTTCTGATTGCTAAGAAACTGGCTGAATTATATTTACTAGTAATAACTTGTATGTATTTGTTTTGTTCTTTGGATATTCTGCTGCAAATAAGATCCATTTTCTATAGCCGAATTATACTCTGAAATATCTGGGAAATAAAGCAAACAAACCTTTTGATTTTTCGGATATTTTGATGTGATATATATATATATATATATATATATATATATATATATATATATATATATATATATATATATATATAGTCTCGATTGTTTTGTTTGCCCAGAACAAGGAGTTCAGAACAGTTCACCCTGCTCAATACAATCCCAGTGTGGTTTTAAATGAACCACTCTGCTTTTATCTAAAAACCAAAGGCACCATCTTGTACTCTGTGCCTACTGTTTCTGCCTAATAACATCCACTACCATTGCGTGTTACATGGTTTGTTCTACCGATAGCCTTTGATCAGAGCTACTTGACACGATCAAATGCTTAACTGATTTGGTCACAGACTCATTTTCTACAATCAGGGTTTTGAGCTCAAAACACCATCTGTGCTAAAATAAAATCATGTTTCATAAACACATGACACAAAGACAAAAAACATGCATGTATTTCATATACAAACCAAAATATGTTTAAATTTGTTTAAATATATTCTCTAAATATTGCTTATTACATTTTAGGATGCTGAAATAAATAACTTCTTAATTGTATTTTAAAACAATTTATTGCACTTCAACAAAAAGTTGAATTTCATCACCACTGCTATTTATTAAAAAAATGTAATATATTTTTTAACGATGCATTTGTTTTTAACACTAATGATGTCGAAATCCTCAGAACTGTGCTTTACTGATTGATCATTATATTGGGTTTACTTTTACATTTATTGTGTTTTGACATTTTGGAATCTTTCTTTTTGTAAAATGTGTTGAATTCATGTCATTAACACAATAATATGTAATACACATATGTATAATACACACTAACACAATATGTAATGAGCTGATTAATGGAATATTTTTAATTATTATATTTTTAGTAATATCAAAACACAATTTTTATACATATCAAATTAATAAAAACATTGCTATTGCAAAGATTTAAATAAGATTGTAATAGGACTAATGATGAAAAGCTCAACCACGTACACCAAAGATGGACATAGAGATAAATGCATGCATGCAGACTTTTACACTAGAGGGAATCAAAGGACTTAAAGACAGAAGGTGACAATCAGAAGACCTATAATAACGAGGGGCAGAACAAAGAGAAGGTCGAGAACATATGACAGAAAAAAAGCAGATGACAAAGACAAGATGTACAAAAGGACAAAAACTAAACAAAAAGACATATGTAGATGTGTGTGTATACATGGTTAAGGTTAGGTGTAAGTCTCTATGAAATTAATAGTAATTATAGTCAATAGTAAATAATTAATAGAAATGAATAGTAAATCTCCATAAAGCATAGAAAGCAAACTTGCAAACAATGCAAAAAACATCACTGTTTAAGACTATATATATATATATATATATATATATATATATATATATATATATATATATATATATATATATATATATATATATACACACACACACACACTCATACACAGTGGTTTATGCTCATTTTAGTCTATAGAGGGTGCTCTGATCACATATAATATCTGTGAAATATGTCTTTTTGTGAGTTTGTTGCATTTTATATAATAGATGTACAATATTTATAATACGGTCAATAATCAGGGTGGCACGGTGGCTTAGTGTTTAGCATGTTCTCCTCTCAGCCCTAGGGATTCCCGGTTCGAATCCCAATCTGGGTGGAGTTTCCATGTTCTCCCCATGTCCACGTGGGAGTTCACTGTTTCCTCCCACAGTCCAAAAACATGGATTCAAGTTAAATTGAATGCTCTAAATTGCCCCATGTGGTGTGTGCCCAGCAATAATTTATTTTATTGTATTATATTTTTTTACATAGAGACATGGGGGGTGGTGGGGGGTTCTGGGGCTTAGGGGACAGTGACTTTATATGTTTACCATGTATTTACGCATTCTGCAATATCCCAAAATTTTTCTTTAATTATAAACCAATTTTGGTTTTAAATCGAGCAAACGTAGTCCACAGACATGAGGGTTGTTATTATTATATTCTAGGAAATCTATATGTAGCCTCACAACAATAGATTGTTTTATCAGCTTCACAGCATGAAATCATTTAACAATGAATTGTTTATATAACAAGCCTGTTTCAGTTCCTGTGTTTCCTCCGTTTCTTGGCTTCTAGAAGGCAGGTTGAGGTTGAACTCATTCGCTGAGTCGCATTTAATAAATAATTGTAGCATAGATTTTGCATCCGTTGAAACAAAATATTTAATATAGTAGCTATACCAATTTCATTCACACAGAAAATACAGTATGTTGAACGTAACACTTGGGCAAGCGTTCACACTGCACCCTGATATATCCAGCAGTTATTTATATAGGATTTAAAAATGGGCAAGGATTTAAAGCAAAGTGCCAGTAAAGATGGACTTTGTAGTTTTATAATATCAGACGGCGGCACGGTGGCTTAGTGGTCAGCACGTTCGCCTCTCAGCGCTAGGGATTCCCGGTTCGAATCCCCATCTGGGTGGAGTTTCCATGTTCTCCCCGTGTCTGTGTGGGTTTCCTCCGGGTTCTCCGGTTTGCTCCCACAGTCCAAAAACATGGATCAAGTCAATTGAGTTCTCCAAATTGCCCCATATAGAGAGTGTCTGTGTGAGTGAGTGTGTGCCCAGCGATGGATTGGCGCCCTGTCCTGGGTGTATCTGCCCAGCGCCCGAAACGTTCTCCCCTGGATGGGCATGAGGAACCCCCCCGCGACCCTAATAGAGGATAAAGCGGAAGATAATGGATGAATGAATAATATCAGACTGTAGTCCATCTGTTTGTGTTCTACAGTACATACTGTGTACGTCCCCTTTACTCTGTTCTAATGGTCAGAACCCCAATAGTAGCACCACAGAGCAGGGATTATTTGGTGGGTGCATTATTCCTATCCCAGCAGTGTCACTGAGGTGGAGAAATGCACTAAAACCCCCTCACCACATCAGTGTCACTGCAGAACTGACAATAAACAATCCACCACCCAAAACATACCTATTTTGTAATGCTCCTGACCAATAGAGAACAGAGAACCAACAGGTTCATTGAAACCACAAAACAATGTTCATTATTAATTAAATCCATAGTTTTGCCTCTTATGGCTTTGTGTTGTAATAGAGTGGTACAAATCGTAATACTACCACAATGATTTGCCCTTGTCCCTTACTGTTGCCCCTGGTTATTCCGATTAAGCTATGTTTAATTCTTTCACTCCAAATAATATGTTAATGAATACAAAAATACATCACCATAAAAGTCAAACTTCTTTAAATAAAATATATCTAAAGTAACAAAATGAGTAAAGATTCACTCTTATCTTAAAAGTAGTTTTAAACTGACAGGATTTCTCTCATCAAACTTCACATGACAAGATTATCCAAGTTACACTGACTCAAGATCACCAGATTTCACTGATATAACGCTGTGAGGTTTGTCAGGAGGATGGATTTGAAAATGCTACACATTAGGAATCAGAATACTTTATTGATCGCTGAGGGGAAATTGCAGGAATGTAGTTCATTTAGAAACTGTACTTAATAGATTTACATGATGACAAATGCAGTTAAATCAAATTTTAAGTTAAATCAATCGATTAGCGAAATAATGAGCACTAAGTGCCGTACAGCGGAGGAGCACAAGTTTACTCATGAAAAAAAACTAAAGTTAAGTGAAATTAGTGTTAAATAATTGCATTTATTTAAATATGAACAAAGGAACATAATAACAAAAAATACATTATATTGAAGCTGGACATTGCATGCATTTTTATATATAATAAAATTATTATTATTAGGATTATTAGGATTTATCAAAGTGGCTTTGTGAGTGCAAGTGTGTGTGTGTGTGTGTGTGTGTGTGTGTGTGTGCGCGTTTGTCCATGACAACTTTAAAACAGTGTAGTGCACTTTGTAGTCATATACAAAAAAATTTCATAAATATTTCTTGAATAGTTAAATAATTTCTGCACTTTTTTAATTGATTATATATATATATCCTCCTTATCTAAGGAGTTTTCTAAGTTCTAAGTTCTTTGGTTCAAGAATTCCTCCCTTCACTACCTACTACTGTACAAACATCCTTTCCCCATTGTGGATTGAATCAAAGTTGACCATTGTCTGCATCCTATTTAATTGGTCAGCTTTTAAGGGTTGTGAAATCCTTTTGGACATCAGAGGAATGCACAGCTTTAGCAGAGCGACTGTCCCACTGTATGAGTGTGGACGTACTGAGGAACAGGCTTGAATCATGGACGGCTCTAGAACTGAAGCTCCACCACTAGAACCCAGCTCCAAGCTGTTTTGTTGCCGCTCTGTATGGCAGCGCCTTCCTTACCGGTACACAGATGAGCTTTCCCAGATTGTGCGCATGACTGGACCACTGGTGAGACCCCACTTAGAACCTACGTTTAATTTCAAAATGTGATTATTTTAAATAGTCCAACCCTAAAATTTAACTAACATGTTACATTTAGTAAACAACCAAGAAACTGCATTCAAATGTGCAGAAGTTTTATGTGGAGAAGGTGTCCAGTTATTTTGTTTTAAGTATAAATGACTTTGGTAACACCATCTTTGAATTTTGTGTTCATAATACATTATAAGTGCATTTATAAAGTATTCATAATGCTTTATAACCTTTGTAATAAGCCTTTCTTAATGTAGACAGATATTCATAATCATAGTCATAAAGTGTTATAGCAATTTGACATACGGCTTTGTAACACAAAGTGACATAATGCATTATAATATGAACTTTAAACTTTTGAGCTTTTTTTTTAAGTCTATAAAGAGCATTTATAAGCATTTATAAGTTATTATGTACTACAATGTATGCAGTCTCTTTCAAAGAGCATTGTAATTAACGACAACACTTTACTTTATGACTGTACAGAAAGCTTTTAGAAACAGTTATGAACACTTATAAAGTCATTTTCAGGAAAAATGTTTAGTAAACACAAACGTTATAAGGCTTTATGTCACTGATCTTTCTCTTTCTCTCTCTCTCTCTCTCTCTCTCTCTCTCTCTCTCTCTCTCTCTCTCTCTCTCTCTCTATATATATATATATATATATATATATATATTATTATTATTTTTTTTTTTTTCATGTCTTTATATACGTATAATACGGCTGTCCTTTATTTCTAGCTTGTTTGTCGCTTCCTGAATTACCTTCTTTACTTTGTTGTAACAATCTTTTGTGGCCGTTTGGGAAACACAGAGCTTGCAGGATATGGAATGGCTTCAGCAGTAAGTACCACTTTTTTAAATTATTCTTATTATTTCTGCATCTACGAATGATCAGATTGTGTTCATAATCACACCTGATTTATAGTGAATAGTAATCATGCTTGTTTTTCAGACAATAAACATATCAACCACAGCAACAGGATTTGGGCTAGCTTTGGCCTGTGATACACTGATTTCACAGGTATGTGTATAATAATCAGTTAACATCATTTTCAGTCAAAATTCATTAATTAATGACATAATCTTAATCATTATAGTATTTGTGGCAACCGTTGATTTTGGAGGGATTATAGTAGTTGTCGAAACTTTGGAATATGAGTAATTATAGTAGTTGTGGCAACCATTGATTTTAGAGGAATTATAGTAAGTGTGGCAACCACTAATTTTTGATTATCATAATTTTAGCAAATGTTTGTTTGTTTGTAAATGTTTGTTTGTTTGTAAGAGATATAGTAATGTAGCAATTGTCCATGAGGGATTATAGTAGTTGTGGCAACCTTTGATTATGTGGAATCATAGTAGATGTGGCAACCATTGATTTCAGAGGGATTAATGTAGGTGTGGCAACCACAGATTTTTTATTATCTTAACTTTGGCAACGTTTGTTTGTAAGGGATATAGTACTGTAGCAATTGTTTATGAGGGATTAAAGTGTCTGTGACAAACTTTGATTATGAGGAATTATAGTAGTTGTGGCAACCATTGATTTTTGATTATCATAATTTAGTCAACGTTAGTTAATAAAGGATATAATAGTTGAAGCAATTGTTTGAGGGATTATATTATTTGTGTCAACCTTTCATTTCTGAGCAACTGTTAATGAGGGATTATATTAATTGTGGCATTAAATGATTCTGAGGGATTATAGTAGTTGTGGAAACTGTTGTTTATAAGGGTTTGTAGTAGTAGTGGCAACAATTGATTTTTTGAGGGCTAATAGTAGTTGGGGCAAACTTTGTTTATTAGGGATTATAGCAGTTGTGGCAACCATTAGTTTTTGAGGGATTATAGTAATCTTGGCAACTGTTGTTCGAAGGATTAAGTAAAATTTCTGTTCCTCTGTTGTTTTTTTAATCTGTATCAGACGTTTGGAAGTAAGAACTTGCTACAAGTAGGAACAATTCTGCAGAAAGGAATTCTGATACTGCTGCTTTTCTGTCTGCCATGCTGGGCCTTACTCATAAACACTCAGCCTATCCTACTCTGTCTGGGACAGGACCCTGATGTGGCCAGGTAATTAAAAAAAGAATATTTGTTTCATCTTAAATAAAACTTTATAATTAGTAGTGTTTTATATGTCAATATTAAAGATAATAAAATGTGATCACAGTAAGGCATTTCACTGATTTCACCTTATTTGCACAACAGAAATGATAGTGGTATTGTTCCTCAGGGTAGCGCAGCTTTATGTTGTGGCATACATCCCTGCTGTTCCAGTAAGTACCATTTTTAATTGCAGTTTTAAATCTGTTCTGTGAATAAATCCGTCCTGTTTCACGTTGACACCGTCCTTTTGTTCAGGCTATTTTTCTGTACCAGCTGCAGCTGTCTTATCTGCAAAACCAGGTTTGTTGAATGAGATGACATTCTTGGTTCTTGTGTAAACATTGATTTCTTCTGTTAATACTATGGTGGTGTTTTTTTTGTCAGGGTATCATTATTCCACAGATGTTTGCATCTTTGGGGGCCAATATCATGAATGTGTTTGTTAATTTAGCTTTGCTGTTCTGGTTGGATCTTGGAGTAGAGTAAGTAATCAATTTGCATATTAATTAATTTTATATATATACTGTGTGTGTATATGTGTGTGTATATATATATATATATATATATATATATATATATATATATATATATATATATATATATATATATATATATATATATTGCATAGGGCGGCACCGTGGCTTCTTGGTTAGCACGTTCTCCTCTCAGTACTAGGGATTCCCGGTTCTAATCCCAATCTTGGTGGAGTTTCCATGTTCTCCCTGTGTCCGTGTGGGTTTTCTCCCACAGTCCAAAAACATGGATCAAGATCAATTGAATTCTCCAAATTGCCCCATATAGTGTGTGAGTGAGTGTGTGCCCAGTGATAGATTGGCATCCTGTCCTGGGTGTATCTGCCCAGTGGAACAATTCTTTATGTCCATTCATTCATTATCTTCCGCTTTTATCCTATAATAGGGTCGCGAGGGGGTTCCAATGCCCATCCAGGGGAGAACGTTTAGGGCGCTGGGAAGATACACCCAGGACAGGGCACCAATCTATCGCTGGGCACACACTCACTCACACAGACACACTCTATATGGGCCACATTGGAGAACTCATTTGATTTGATCCATGTTTTTGGACTGTGGGAGGAAACCGGAGAACCCGGAGGAAACCCACGCGGACACGGGGAGAACATGGAAACTCCACCCAGATGGGGATTCGAACCGGGAATCCCTAGTGCTGAGAGGAGAACATGCTAACCACTAAGCCACCGTGCCGCTCTTTATGTCCGTAGATGTTTATAATCCTGGTTAGTCACAAAGTGTTAGTCAAAAAAAATATGACACAAGGCTTCATAACACAACGTGACATAATGTATTGTAGAATAAATTGTGAAGTCATTGGATGTTCAGACATTTTTACTTAATACAAAATGATTACACTTTACTTAAAGCATTTATAAGCATTTATAAGCCATTATATACTAATATTTAAGTACTCTCCTTCATAGAGTAATAAATGACACTACCAAAATACCTGTAAAGAGAGGTTATAAGCTTTAATAAACACTTATGAGTCATTTTAATAGGAGAAATTTGTTTAACAAGTTCAATAAGTTAATGAACAGTACAAATATCCATGTTATAATGTGTTATGTTGCTTTGTATTATAAAGCCTTATGTCAATTTCATATAAATGTGAGTGTAAAAATAGATGTGTATTAACAGACGCTTAGGACCAATGATATTAAGCATTATGAACACTTTATTAGGCATTATTAATTCTGCATTTATAGAGAGTGTTAATAGATATTTACTAAAAATACACACTCCCTTATTTGTATTTGTGTTCATATGTGTGTGTGTGTCTGCTTTTATTTCAGAGGTTCGGCTGCAGCCAACAGTTTTGCTCAAATCTTTGCCTGCTTTGTATTATTTTGCTTCATCTACTTTAAGAAACTTCATGTTGAGACATGGGGAGGTAAGACTGACATTAAATATTTTGAATTTAATGCTATATATACATATATACACACACACTATATATTTACTCTATTTATTTTTCTATTTATCTAATCTATCTAGTCTATTTTATCCATCCAACCATCCAAATTTGGTCAATCTTTCTGTCTGTTCAGGCTGGTCCTCTGATTCGCTGCAGGAGTGGGGTTCGTACATGAAGCTGGCTATTCCTAGTACACTAATGGTATGCTTCGAATGGTGGATCTATGAGATCGGAGGATTCTTAGCAGGTGGCCTTTGCTAAAAATAACAAGAAAGCCAATATGTTCAGTTCTCATTGTTAAAAAAACTGTTTATTTTGCTTCCTCGCAGGAATGTTGGGAGAGGTGGACTTGGCTGCTCAGCACGTAGTGATCATGCTGGCTTATATAAATTACATGGTAATCCATAACTGTATTTTTAATCCCTCTTGAAATTCATTTACTTTTTCGCAGTAATATGTGACTCATTAATGAGGCGTCTATAATTTAACATCAGCACAAGGTTCATTCTCTGTGGGATTTTTGCTGACATGTACATTAATAATGCCGTCATTTGCAGCTGTCTCACCGAAAAATAAAATTATTATTTAGAGGGAAATAAACTCCAGCGTCACGGTGGCTTAGTGGTTTAGCATGTTCTCCTCTCAGAGCTAGGGATTTCCGGTTCGAATCCCAATCTGAGTGGAGTTTCCATGTTCTCCCCGTGTCCACGTAGGTTTCCTCCGGGTTCTCCGGTTTCCTCCCACAGTCCAAAAACATGGATCAAGGTCAATTGTATTCTCCAAATTGCCCCATATAGAGTGTGTTTGTGTGAGTGAGTGTGTGTTCCCGGCGATAGATTGGCACCCTGTCCTGGGTGTATCTGCCCAGCGCCCGAAACGTTCTCACCTGGATGGGCATGGGGAACCCCCCATGGATGGATGGATAAACTCCCTTATTATACTTATCAGATTTAGGGCATACATATTATGACGTTTTCTAATAAAAATGGTAAAGTTTTAGTTGGCATTGCATACTCTTTCATGATGGAAACTTTAAAAAACATGTAAATTACTGTATTAGGGCTACATTGTCAAGGTTTTACAAATGCACTTATGTTTTTGCTTTATTATAGAACTCAAATAAAGAAACATGCTTTATTTGTAATAGTGCATGTGTGACTCTGATGTGTGTTCAGATCCCTGCAGGGTTGCAAGTTGCAGCTTGTGTGCGTGTTGGTAATGCGTTAGGAGCTGGAGATACAGCTGGAGCCATCCTCACCAGCAAAGTTTCACTCATCTGTGCAGGTCTTGGAAGTTTAAATTTCTTTCATAAAATGTATTATATGTATTAGAATGTATTATAATATTCACTTATTTTAATTATAATATGGAAATGTAATAAATGATTGGAACATAGATTTTGCATCTTTTAAAACATAACACTGGGGCAAGTGTTCACACTGCACCCTGATATATCCTGCAGTTATTTATATATGATTTAAAGAAGGGATTAAAGCATACAGCCACAATTCTCATTTATAACAGTATGGGTTGTTTTGCATACGTATACGCCTCCTTCCATCTGTGCAGATTTAGAAGTCCAAGTTTCTCTGTTCACTTTATATAATTTCGTAAAATTGATCATAATGTCCACTTACTTTAATTTAACAACATTAAATATAACATCTAGCATATTTTGCAATGTCACACACACACACACACACACACACACACACACACATATATATATGTATATATATATATATATATATATATATATATATATATATATATATATATATATATATATATTTATCAGTATATATATATATATATATATATATATATATATATATATATATATATATATATATATATATATATATATATATATATCCTTGATTGATCATAATGTCCACTTACTTTAATTTAACAACATTAAATATAACATCTAGCATATTTTGCAATGTCACACACACACACACACACACACACACACACACACACATATATATATGTATATATATATATATATATATATATATATATATATATATATATATATATATATATATATATATTTATCAGTATATATATATATATATATATATATATATATATATATATATATATATATATATATATATCCCTTTTATATTGTATTATATTACAAATGAGAACATCACAAGTCAGTAGTTATGAAGAAAACCATCTAGAATTATCAAACCTGATATGTACATACGTATATACTGTGTGCATATATATATATATATATATATATATATATATATATATATATATATATATATATATATATATACACTAAGCCACCATACCACCATATATATACACACACACACACACACACACACACACACACACACACACACATACATATATATATATATAAACATAAACAATATATAACCAGGCATGTCTTCCATTTACAGCTGCATTGGCAGTTATTCAGGGGCTCATACTCGGTGCTCCAAAATCAGTCATTGGATTCATCTTCACTGCAGATGAGTAAGGAACTATTCACTCATTCATTATCTCCTGCTTTATCCTCTATTAGGGTCGTGGTGGGGTTCCCCATGCCCATCCAGGGGAGAATGTTTCGGGCGCTGGGCAGATAGACCCAGGACAGGGCGCCAATCCATCACTGGACACACACTCACTCACACAGACACACTCTATATGGGGCATTTTGGAGAATTCAATCGACTTGATGCATGTTTTTGGACTGTGGGAGGAAACCGGAATACCCGGAGGAAACCCACGCGGACACGGGGAGAACATGGAAACTCAGATGGGGATTCGAACCGGGAATCCCTAGCGCTGAGAGGCGAACGTGCTAACCACTAAGCCACCGTGCCGCCCAGTAAGGAACTAATTCCTGGTTATTACTTAACATTTGCTGGTAATTTTCCTCATAGTTGTTTACTTAAAAATATATATATACGTCTTGTTAAGATTTAATTAAATGGCTCTTTGATCTTTTATGTTTAGGAGCATAACAGCGTTGGTTTCTGATCTTTTAAGCATCTACTGCCCCCTTCAGTTCTTTAATGGAATCTTGGTAATATTATTTTATCATTTCTGACATTATACAAAACCAGTTTAATGTTTTGAGATTATATAATATCAACGTTATTATCCATCATGTCTGTAAGATGAATTAATTTTAGAATTTGTTTCTCCAGTGCGTCTCTATGGGCATTCTTATAGGCGCTGGACAGCAGAAGATTGCTGCAGTTGCTAATTTATTTGGATATTATTGCATAGGACTCCCACTGGCCATTGCTCTAACCTTTCCGGCAAATCTACAAGTTGCAGGTTTGTATTTGTAACATGCTATCCAACTGCTTGTTCAAGCCCTAGTCCTATCCCGGCTTGATTATTGTAATGCGCTACTTGCCGGTATCCCAGCTTCTACAATTAGACCTCTTCAACAAATTCAGAACTCTGCAGCCCGACTTGTGGTTAACCAACTCAAGCGAACTCATATCACTCCATTACTCAGTTCTCTCTATTGGCTCCCTGTAGCTGCTGCATTCAGTACAAGTCACTGACTCTGGCCTACAGAACCATTTCTGGATCTTCCCCCTCCTACCTTCACTCTATCTTTTCAAAATACACTCCGACTCGTTCACTTCGCTCCAGTGAGGATTGCCGCCTGGTGGTTCCACCTCACCGAGGAGCTCATTCTCACTCCGTAGCGTTCACCACTGCAACATGGTGGAACGATCTTCCCAACTCTGTCCGTAAGGCAGAATCACTAAACAGTTTTAAGAAACTACTGAAGACGCATCTTTTTAACAAATACCTGTTGTAAAAAAAAAAGGGGGGGGGGGGCGCAGCATCAGATAACAATCAGGTTTGGATTAAAGCGTCTGCTAAATGACTAAATGTAAATGTATTTTTAATCATTAAATCTATTATTTTAAGATTAGCTGAGTTTTAACTACAGTGCAAAAAAAAAAAAACTGTGTTTTTTTTTCCTTTCTTGTCACCAGGATTTTGGTGGGGCCTTTTGATTGCTGTCTTCTTGCTGTCAATCTTTTTCATCGTCATTATCTTTAAATTAAACTGGAAGAAAATAACAAAGGAGGTACAGTTTTTTAAGTCTAGGTTATAAATTGTACAAAGATTTATTTAGGTTTCAAAAGAGTTATTTAATAATAAACTCACACCTTCTCTTTAAAAGGCTGTTGAACGAGCTCGAGGAAAAAATCCCGTCCAACATTCAGGGTTTCGATCCAGTCGTCGACTCTCTGATTCCTTTTTTCCTGCAGTCAGTAGCGGACAGGTAAATGTCTCCAACACTGATTCGTTTTTGAAGTTACCAGGATTATGTAATTATTATGGTTCTGCACTTGTATTCCAGATTCAGAGTAGTAATGGCTACAGGGCTGTGAGCTCTCAAGATGGAGATGAGGAAATGAGCACGTTAGAGACTCCAGAAAAATTAAATGTGGCTCAGGATGGAGAAAAAGAAAGCACTAAAAAATTATCCCAATCTCAGCTCATCCTCCGGAGAGGACTAACTTTGATCATTGTCGTTATCATTCTTGGTGTAGGCACCGCTGTCCATCTTATTTTACCTTTGCCTGACGTTATGTCCACCAGCAACAACACTTTGCTCTGGGAAAACTCCACTTCATCACCATCACCATCTCCATCTCCAGTCACCCCACGAGTGCCCTCTTTTGAAGACATGTAATAGTATTTGTAAAGAACAAACTCTGCCTTGAGGCGGCACGGTTCGAATCCCCATCTGGGTGGAGTTTCCATTTTCTCCCCGTGTCTGCGTGGGTTTCCTCCGGGTTCTCCGGTTTCCTCCCACAGTCCAAAAACATGGATCGAGTCAATTGAATTCTCAAAATTGCCCCATATAGAGTGTGTCTGTGTGAGTGAGTATGTGCCCAGTGATGGATTGGCGCCCTGTACTGGGTCTATCTGCCCAGCGCCTGAGACGTTCTCCCCTGGATGGGCATGGGGAACCCCCCTGCGACCCTAATACAGGATGAAGCGGGAGATAATGAATGAATGAATATATAATAAAAAATAGGTTTTGAATATCGGACGACATGGTGGTTTAGTGGTTAGCATGTTCTCCTCTCAGCACTAGGGATTCCCGGTTCGAATGCCAATCTGGGTGGAGTTTCCATGTTCTCCCCGTGTCTGCGTGTTATCATGTCGAATGCTCAGGCTGGAGGTAAATTAAGTTATTCGTTATCTTCTGCTTTATTCTCTGCTGGGGTCACAAGTGGTTCCTTATGCCCATCCATGGGAGAACGTTTTGGGCATTGGGCAGATACCACCCAGGACAGGGCGCCACTTTATCACTGGGCTCACACACACACACACACACAAACACACTCTATTCAGTCATTTATTCTTTATATTCAACTTAATCCTCTACTAGGGTCACAAGGGGTTCCCCTTGTACATCCAGGGCGGGCACTGGGCATATACACCTGGGACAGAGCCAACCGATCGCTGGGCACACTCACTCACACAGACACACACACATACTCTATATAGGGCAATTTAGAGCATTTCATTTACTTTGAATCCATGTTTTTGGACTGTGGGAGGAAACCGGAGAACCCGGAGGAAACCCACACGGACACGGGGAGAACATGGAAACTCCACCCAGGATGCAATTTGAACTGGGAATCCCTAGCGCTGAGAGGTGAATGTGCAAACCACTAAGCCACCGTGCCTCCTTTGGACTTTACATATATGAATTAAAAGAATTCAGTTGACTTGATCCATGTTTTTGGACTGTGGGAGGAAACCTGAGAACCCGGAGGAAACCCACACGGACATGGGGAGAACATGGAAACTCCACCCTGATTGGGATTCGAACCGGGAATCCTTAGTGCATTTCAGTGTATTCATGACACAACAATAGAAATAGCACCAAATTTTTTTTTTCTATTCAAGAAACTATTCAAGAAATAATCACTGCATTTTTCTTTTTATGAACATTTTTTTGTATTTGACTTCAAAGTGCACTACACTGTTTTAAAGTTGTCATGGACACACACACACACACACACACACACTTGCACTCACAAAGCCACTTTGATAAATCCTAATAAGGTTTAGCCAGAATACAGCTTGAAGATAAAAATTTTTTTTTTCATTTCACACAAGAGCCTGAGAAATGTTTTCAGTCATCCGTCATCACTCGTGTGATTTATCTGATCATCTGACATTAGCATGCTGGAGCACATTTGAAAACTACCAAGAGCAAATCAGATTAAGGACATTGTCCGCACTTGAGTTGGAAAATACTCGAGTTCCACAAACCACTGCCACTGTCCAAACACATGAGTGCAATGTGAAGTGTACAAGGTAAAGGTAAAGTGCCTGCTGTAACTTGCTCCTATCTTTTTTGTAAGTATAAGTGAGTGTGTATATTACAATTATTTTATACACACACACACACACACACACACACACACACACACACACATGCACACACCCACAAACAAACTGGTTTTTTGCTTAACCTGCCCTCACTTGACTGTATGTCACATTATTTAATTCAGTCAGTTTTGCATTAGGGATTACATTTTACATCAATGCACAGTGTTGACCATAGCGTATGTCAACAAAAGGCTACTGTTCTCGGCCACATTGTTCCTGTAAGTAAATACTTCAGGTAGTTTCTATTTATTTGTTAAATTACTGCAACAATTTGTAACAAGGCTTTGTTTATTCGTTTGTCTCTCTTGGTGCTAATGAATTAATGTTGTAACCTGTTGCCCATTGTGTAGAGTTTTGCTGATCTCTGCTCTTGTATAGCATGACATTTTCTTCAGACTATTTCGTTGGGTGCAATTTCTGCTGCTCTGCCTAATTTGTCTTTCTGAAAAGAACAGAGTCAGCAGCAGAATACAAATGCACAACATAAAGGCAGAGTCATTATTACACTGCTTCAACACAAAAAAAACATAATTAAGCAAACAGATTTCTTATTAAAACTAATTAATACATACAATATAGACTAATCTCATGTCTCTGAGGGCAGGTTAACCTAGTGAGACTTCATATAAGTTGCTTTGTTTACTTAAAAAGAGCTGCATTAAATTAAAGTTGGTTGTATTACTCACAATTTAAAGAATGGGATGACTGCTTTAGCGGCACGGTGGCTTAGTGGTCAGCACATTCGCCTCTCAGCGCTAGGGATTCCCGGTTCGAATCCCAATCTGGGTGGAGTTTCCATGTTCTCCCCGGGTCCGCGTGGGTTTCCTCCGGGTTCTCCGGTCTCCTCCCACAGTCCAAAAACTGTGTGAGTCAGTGAGGGTGTGCCCCATGATAGATTGGTGCCCTGTCCTGGGTGTATCTGCCTAGGCACGGGGAACCCCCCCCCCCCACCCGCGACCCTAGTAGAGGACAAATTGGAAGATAATGGATGGATGTTTTTTCAGCCCTAAGCATCAAGGTCTGTTAACCTTCTGCCAACATACCTGATGATTCAATGAATGAACAATTAGGTTCGTTTCATAAGAAAAACCTCAAAAATGGCTTTAAGTGAATAACGGACAAATACTATGAAAACTAAAACTAGATACATAGACAAAGGAGACAGTTTATATATACTGTATATATAAGAAGGAATTGTTTTGGTTGTGTATATAATATTATTTATTTATTATCTTCCACTAAATGCTCTACTAGGGTCATGGGGGGCTTCCCCATGCCCATCAAGTTTTGGGCGCTGGGCAGCACAGGGCACCAATCTATCGCTGGGCACACACTCACTCATACAGACACACACACACACACACACTCAGATCAAATGCTTAACTGATTTGGTCACAGACCAAATTCATTTTCTACAATCAAGGTTTTGAGCTCAAAACACCATCTGTGCTAAAATAAAATCATGTTTCATAAACACATGACATGACAAAGACAAAAAACACGCATGCATTTCATATACAGACATATTACAAAAAATATGTTTTTATATTTGTTTAAATACTCATTTTCTCATTCATTCATTATCTCCCGCTTTATCCTCTATTAGGGTCGCGGTGGGGTTCCCCATGCCCATCCAGGGGAGAACGTCTCGGGCGCTGGGCAGACACACCCAGGACAGGGCGCCAATCCATCGCTGGGCACACACTCACACACTCAAACACACTCTATATGGGGCAATTTAGAGAACTCAATTAACTTGATCCATGTTTTTGGACTGTGGGAGGAAACCGGAGAACCCGGAGGAAACCCACGCGGACACGGGGAGAACATGGAAACTCCTTGTTTAAATATATTCTCTAAATATTGCTTAATAAATTTTAGGATGCAAAAATAAATAATTTCATAATTGTATTTTAAAATAATTTATTGCACTTCTGCAAGGGGTTTAATTGCATCACCACTGCTATTTATTTAAAAAATGAAATATATTTTTTAACAATGCATTTGTATTTAACACTAAAGCACAGTGCTGAGGATTTCGACATCATTACTGATTGATTCGACATAATTACTGATTAATCATTACATCATTACTGATCATTACTGACATCATTACTCATTATATTGAGTTGACTTTCATTTATTGTGTTTTGACATTTTGGAATCGTTCTTTTTGTAAAATGTGTTGAATTCATGTCACTAACACAATAATATGTAATACACACATGTATAATACACACTAACACAATATGTAATAAGTGCTGTTTAAAGGAATATTTTTAATTATTATTGTTTTTATAGTACCAGTCAAAATGTTGGACATTTTTGTTTTGATCCATTTACTGTCCATGTTTTGGTGTCTTGGTTCCACGTCCTGAAAAGATGGACTTTTTCAGACTGTAGTCCATCAGTTTGTGTTCTAAAGTACATATTTTGTATGTCCCCTTAACTCTGTTCTAATGGTCAAGACCCCAATAGTACCACCACAAAGCAGGTATTATTTGGTTGGTGCATTATTCCTATCCCAGCAGTGTCACTGAGGTGTTTAAATGAAACTACAGCAGCACTGCTGCACTAAAAACCCCTCACCACATCAGTGTCACTGCAGAACTGACAATAAATACACCAATCCACCACCCAAAACATACCTGTTCTGTAATGCTTCTGTCCAATAGAGAACAGAGAACCAACAGGTTCGATTAAAAAATAAAACAATGTTAAGGATTAAATCCGTAGTTTCACCTCTTGTGTTGTAATAGAGTGGTACAAATCGGAATCGGAATATCCTTTTGGACATCAGAGGAACGCAGAGCGACTGTCCCACTGTATGAGTGTGGACGTACTGAGGAACAGGCTTGAATCATGGACGGCTCTAGAACTGAAGCTCCATCCCTAGAACCCAGCTCCAAGCTGTTTTGGTGCCACTCTGTAGGCATAGATAAGTGTACACAAAAGGCGTACAAAGAAGAGCTTTGCCACCTCCTGCGCATGACTGGACCACTGGTGAGACCCCACTTAGAACCTACGTTTAATTTCAAAATGTGATTATTTTAAATAGTCCAACCCTAAAATTTAACCAACATGTTATATTTAGTAAACAACCAAGAAACTGCATTCAAATGCGCAGAAGTTTTATGTGGAGAAGGTGTCCAGTTATTTTGTCTTAAGTACAAATGACTTTGGTAACACCATCTAGAAACAGTTATGAACACTTATGAAGTCATTTGCAGGAAAAGGGTTCAGTAAACATAAATGTTATAAGGCTTTATGTCACTGATCTCTATAATGAGTCGATGAAAAGTTTAAATATATCATTTATAATGCATTATGTCTTATCAAGCCTCGTGGCATGTTCTTATAAAACGTTATAAGTGTGGTTATGTATATCTATGGGAATTTAACAAAGGCTTATGACAAGTATTATAAAGCATTAAGAATATTTTATAAAGCTTTATAAATGTGTCAATAATGCATTATGAATACTAAATTTACCACAACGATTAATGAATTTGCACACAGTTAACAGTTAACTGTATAAGGCAGTGTATATATATATATATATATATATATATATATATATATATATATATATATATATATATATATATATATATATATATATATATATATAATTTATTAAAAAAAAAAAAAAAAAAAAAATATATATATATATATATATATATATATATATATATATATATATATATATATATATTCTTTTTTTTTTTTCTTTTTTTTTTCCTTTCATGTTTTCATTTTAAATAATACGGCTGTCCTTTATTTCTAGCTTGCTTATCGCTTCCTGAATTTCCTTCTTTCCTTTGTTGTAACAATGTTTTGTGGCCGTTTGGGAAACACAGAACTTGCAGGATATGGAATGGCTTCAGCAGTAAGTACCTCTTTTTTAAATTATTGTTATTATTTTTGCATCTATGAATGATCAGAGTGTGTTTATAATCACACCTGATTTATAGTGAATAGTAATCATGCTTGTTTTTCAGACAATAAACATATCAACCGCAGCAACTGGATTTGGGCTAGTATTGGCCTGTGATACACTGATTTCACAGGTATGTGTGTAATAATCATGATAATCAGTTAACAACATTCAGTTAAAGTCTTAATGACATAATCTTAATCAATTATAAGATTAATTAACTAATAAACTAATTATAGTATTTGTGGCAACCGCTGATTTTGGAGGGATTATAGTAGTTGTCGAAACTTTGGATTATGAGTAATTATAGTAGTTATGGCAACCGTTGATTTTGGAGGGATTATAGTAGGTGTGGCAACCACTGGTTTTTGATTATCGTTTTGGCAACGTTTGTTAATAAGGGATATAATATTTGTAGCAATTGTTTGAGGGATTATATTAGTTGTGCAAATCTTTGATTTCTGAGGGATTACAGTCGTGGCAAACTTTGTTTATAAGTTATATAGTAGTTGTAGCAACTGTCTATGAGGGATTATATTAATTGTGGCATTGAATGATTGAGGGCTTATAGTAGTTGTGGAAACATTTGATTATAAGGAATTATAGTAGTTAATTTTAGTGGGATTATAGTAGTTGTGGCAACCATTAGTTTTTGAGGGATGGTAATCTTGGAAACTGTTGTTCAAGGGATTACATAAAATTTCTGTTCCTCTGTTGTTTTTTTAATCTGTATCAGACGTTTGGAAGTAAGAACTTCCTACAAGTAGGAACAATTCTGCAGAGAGGAATTCTGATACTGCTGCTTTTCTGTCTGCCATGCTGGGCCTTACTCATAAACACTCAGCCTATCCTACTCTGTCTGGGACAGGACCCTGATGTGGCCAGGTAATTAAAAAAAAATATATTTGTTTCCAACCATCCAACCATTATCTTCCGCTTTATCCTCTATTAGGGTCGGGGGGGGGGGGGGGGGGTTCCCATGCCCATCCAGGGGAGAATGTCTCGGGCGCTGGGCAGATACACCCAGGACAGGGTGCCAATCTATCACTGTGCTCACACTTACTGGCACAGACATAAACACTCTATATGGGACAATTTAGAGAACTCAATTGACTTGATCCATGTTTTTGGACTGTGGGAGGAAACCGGAAAACCCGGAGGAAACTCACGCGGACACAGGGAGAACATGGAAACTCCACCCAGATAGGGATTCAACCTGGAAATCCCTAGCCCTGAGAGGCGAACGTGCTAACCACTCAGCCACTGTACTGCCCTAATATTTGTTTCATCTTAAATAAAACTTTATAATTAGTAGTGTTTTATATGTCAATATAAAAGATAATAAAATGTGATCACTGTCACGATAGTCTACCTCGGGCAGAAGCGGCGTGCGCATACGAGCGCAAAGCCGCCGTAAACACGCGCTGAAGGGAGCCAGGCACGCAGGTAACAGAAACCAGGTTTATTTAAAGGTGCAGTAACACCAAAAACATGAGGTACGTAAAAGACTATGTGACATCAAACAACAACGACCAGCACCAAAGACACAAAACAATGGACCTATATACAAAAAGACACCCGATCACGTGCAAAAGACAAACCAATTACAGACAAGAGTTAATTAACTACACTAATGAACCATGGAACGTTAATTAACTAAAACGAACGGGACGAAACACGAAACAGATGACAGGTGCCCTAGGCACCTGTTACAATCACAGTATGGGATTTTACTCTTTTTCACCTTATTTGCACAACAGAAATGATAGTGGTATTGTTCCTCAGGGTAGCGCAGCTTTATGTTGTGGCATACATCCCTGCTGTTCCAGTAAGTACCATTTTTAATTACAGTTTCAAATCTGTTCTGTGAATAAATCCGTCCTGTTTCACGTTGACACCGTCCTTTTGTTCAGGCTATTTTTCTGTACCAGCTGCAGCTGTCTTATCTGCAAAACCAGGTTTGTTGAATGAGATGACATTCTTGGTTCTTGTGTAAACATTGATTTATTTATCAGTTTCTTCTGTTAATACTATGGTGGTGGTGTTTTTTTTGTCAGGGTATCATTATTCCACAGATGTTTGCATCTTTGGCGGCCAATATCATGAATGTGTTTGTTAATGTAGCTTTGCTGTACTGGTTGGATCTTGGAGTAGAGTAAGTAATCAATTTGCATATTAATTTTGCAATGTGTATAATACATATATGTATGTATGTAATATATATATATATATATATATATATATATATATATATATAAATATACAGTTGTGATCAAATTTATTCAACCCCCCACTGAAATAAAGTGTTTTGGCCAGTTTGACATTGATTTGGATCATTTCAGTCATCTTATTTACAATTATATCAAAGAGGCACTTATAAATTAGACAAATATAACATAATATTTATGATGGAATAACCACAAATGTCTTTACTGTGCTCACATCATTATCAGTTTTATTCAACCCCCTAGTGACATTATTTTTTAGTACTTAGTACAACATCCTTTTCCAGTTATGACAGCTTTCAAGCGTGAAGCATAGCTTGACACAAGTGTCTTGCAGCGACCTATGGGTATCTTAGCCCATTCTTCATGGGCAAAAGCCTCCAGTTCAGTCACATTCTTAGGCTTGCGCACTGCAACTGCCTTCTTTAGGTCCCACCAGAGGTTCTCAATTGGATTTAAGTCTGGTGATTGCGATGGCCACTCTAGAATGTTCCAGGCTTTTAATGTTCAACCATGCTCTAGTGGACTTGGATGTGTGCTTCGGATCATTGTCCTGTTGGAAGGTCCAACGTCTCCCAAGCCGCAGGTTTGTGACTGACTCCATCACATTTTCCTCCAAGATCTCCTGGTACTGAAGGGAATTCATGGTACCCTGCACACGTTGAAGCTTTCCTGTACCATTAGAAGCAAAACAGCCCAAAGCATAATTGACCCCCCGCCATGCTTCACAGTAGGCAAGGTGTTCTTTTGTTCATAAGCCTGGTTCTTCCTCCTCCAAACATAGCGCTGGTCCATTGTCCCAAACAGTTCTAATTTAGTTTCATCTGACCACAGTACACTGTCCCAAAACCTTTGTGGCTTGTCCACATGACTTTTGGCATACTGCAGTCGACTTTTCTTGTTCTTTGGAGTCAGCAAGGGGGTGTGCCTGGGAGTTCTGGCATGGAGGTCTTCGTTATGCAGTGCGCGCCTTATTGTCTGAGCTGAAACTTCAGTGCCCACATCTGACAGGTCTTTTTTCAGTTCCTTAGCAGTCACGCGGGGATTTTTCTCCACATTACGCTTCAGGTAGTGCACAGCAGTCGCGGTCAGGATCTTCTTTCTGCCACGACCAGGTAACGTTTCCACTGTGGCCTTTAACTTGAACTTGCGAATGATACTTCCGATAGTGTCTCTTGGAATATTTAACAACTTCGCAATCTTTTTATATCCATTGCCATTCTTGTGAAGAGCAATAACCTCTTCTCTTGTCTTCTGGGACCATTCTCTTGCCTTCACCATGCTTGTAAACACACCAGTAGATGTCTAGAAGGAGCTGAGTATCACAGTCCTTTTAAATCTGCCTAATTGGTGCTTATCATGCTTGATTGCTGCTCGTTGACATCCACAGGTGTTTTCAATACCTGATTGAAAACACTGGAATGAACCTCTGTTCTTATGAGTGGTAGTTGTAAAGGGGTTGAATAATTGTGTCAATGAAGAAATCACAAAAAGGCCATTTAATACTTTATGACAAAAACAATTGATGCTATCTTAGTTGCATTTAGTTCTTTAACAAGTCCTTGTAAGATTTCATTATGAACACAATTACAAATGTGCACTGAATTCCATAAAACCCTTCGCAGCATTGGGGGTTGAATAAATTTGATCACATCTAGTCTATTTTATCCATCCAACCATCCAAATTTGCTGTCTCTTCAGGCTGGTCCTCTGATTCGCTGCAGGAGTGGGGTTCGTACATGAAGCTGGCTATTCCTAGTACACTAATGGTATGCTTTGAATGGTGGATCTATGAGATCGGAGGATTCTTAGCAGGTGGCCTTTGCTAAAAATAACCAGAAAGCCAATATGTTCAGTTCTCAGTGTTAAAAAAACTGTTTATTTTGCTTCCTCGCAGGAATGTTGGGAGAGGTGGACTTGGCTGCTCAGCACGTAGTGATCATGCTGGCTTATATAAATTACATGGTAATCCATAACTGTAATTTTTTATATTCATATTCATTCACTTTTTCACAGTAATATGTGACTCATTAATGAGGCGTCTATACTTTAACATCAGCAGAGGGACTAGTTTAGCAGTGTTCATGCACAAGGTTCATTCTCTGTGGGATTTTTGCTGACATGTACATTAATAATGCCGTAATGTCATAATTTAGAGGGAAAGTAATTTCGGCTGATTATACTTATCAGACTTAAGGCCAAGGCATAAATATGATGTTTTCTAATAAAAATGGTAAAGTTTTAGTGAGCATTGCATACTCTTTCATGATGGAAACTTTAAAAAACATGTAAATTACTGTATTAGGGTTACATTGTCAAGGTTTTACAAATGCACTTATGTTTTTGCTTTATTATAGAACTCAAATAAAGAAACATGCTTTATTTGTAATAGTGCATGTGTGACTCTGATGTGTGTTCAGATCCCTGCAGGGTTGCACATTGCAGCATGTGTGCGTGTTGGTAATGCGTTAGGAGCTGGAGATACAGCTGGAGCCATCCTCACCAGCAAAGTTTCACTCATCTGTGCAGGTCTTGGAAGTTTAAATTTCTCTCTTTTCTTCTTATTATTTCATAAAATGTATTATAATGTCCTCTTATGTAAATGTAATAGCATTAATTATAATATGGAAATGTAATAAATGATTGGAACATAGATTTTGCATCTTTTAAAACACTGGGGCAAGTGTTCACACTGCACCCTGATATATCCTGCAGTTATTTATATATGATTTAAAGAAGGGATTAAAGCATACAGCCACAATTCTCATTTATAACAGTATGGGTTGTTTTGCATACGTATACGCCTCCTTCCATCTGTGCAGATTTAGAAGTCCAAGTTTCTCTTCATGAAATTTATGATAATGTCCACTTTAATTTAACAGCATTAAATATAACATCTAGCATATTTTGCAACATGTATATGTATACATATACATATATATATATATATATATATATATATATATATATATATATATATATATATATATATATATATATATATATATATACACACACATTACATAGTCATTTAGCAGACGCTTTATCATATTTATATTGTGTTATATTACAAATGAGAACATTGGAAGTCAGTAGTTATGAAGAAAAAATCTACACTGTAGATTTATCAGTTATGTATATGTACTAAGCCACTATGCCGCCCTATATATATATATATATATATATATATATATATATATATATATATATATATATATATATATATATATATATATATATATATATATATATATATATATGTGTGTGTGTGTATATATATATATATATATATATATATATATATATATATATATACACACACACATATATATATATATATATATATATATATATATATATATATATATATATATATATATATATATATATATATATATATATATACACACACACACATATATATATATATATATATATATATATATATATATATATATATATATATATATATATATATAAGCACTAGCATTTTAATCTAACCAGGCATGTCTTCCATTTACAGCTGCATTGGGAGTTATTCAGGGGTTCACAATCGGTGCTCCAAAATCAGTCATTGGCTTCATCTTCACTGCAGATGAGTAAGGAACTAATTACTGGTTATTACTTAACATTTGCTGGTAATTTCCTTCATAGTTTACTTTAAAAAAATTATAAGTATAATGGCTCTTTGATCTTCATGTTTAGGAGCATAGCAGCGTTGGTTTCTGATCTCTTAAGCATCTACTGCCCCCTTCAGTTCTTTATTGGAATCTTGGTAATATTGTTTTATCATTTCTGACATTATACAAAACCAGTTTAAAGCTTTGAGATTATATAATATCAACGTTATTATCCATCATGTCTGTAAGATGAATTAATTTTAGAATTTCTTTCTCCAGTGTGTCTCTATGGGCATTCTTAGAGGCGCTGGACAGCAGAAGATTGGTGCAGGTGCTAATTTTTTGGGATATTATTGCATAGGACTCCCACTGGCCATTGCTCTAACCTTTCCGGCAAATCTACGAGTTGCAGGTTTGTATTTCTAATAATTAAAACCCTTCTTTTAAGATTAGCAGAGTTTTAACCCTGCAAAATCTTAACTGGATATTAATTAGTGTTTTTTTTTTTTCTTTCTTGTCACCAGGATTTTGGTGGGGCCTTTTGATTGCTGTTTTCTTGATGACATTCTTTTTCATCGTCATTATCCTTAAATTAAACTGGAAGAAAATAACAAAGGAGGTACAGTTTTTTAAGTCTAGGTTATAAATTGTACAAAGATTTATTTAGGTTTCAAAAGAGTTATTTAATAATAAACTCACACCTTTTCTTTAAAAGGCTGTTGAACGAGCTCGAGGAAAAAATCCCGTCCAAAATCCAGGGTTTCGATCCAGTCGTCGACTCTCTGATTCCTTTTTTCCTGCAGTCAGTAGCGGACAGGTAAATGTCTCCAACGTTGATTCGTTTTTGAAGTTACCAGGATTATGTAATTATTATGGTTCTGCACTTGTATTCCAGATTCAGAGTAGTAATGGCTACAGGGCTGTGAGCTCTCAAGATGGAGATGAGGAAATGAGCACGTTAGAGACTCCAGAAAAATTAAATGTGGCTCAGGATGGAGAAAAAGAAAGCACTAAAAAATTATCCCAATCTCAGCTCATCCTTCGGAGAGGACTAACTCTGATCATTGTCGTTATCATTCTTGGTGTAGGGACAGCTGTCCATCTTATTTTACCTTTGCCTGACGTTATGTCCACCAGCAACAACACTTTGCTCTGGGAAAACTCCACTTCATCACCATCACCATCTCCATCTCCAGTCACCCCACGAGTGCCCTCTTTTGAAGACATGTACTAGTATTTGTAAAGAACAAACTCTGCCTTGAGCAAAAACCTATCGGGCGGCACGGTGGCTTAGTGGTTAGCACGTTCTCCTCTCAGCACTAGGGATTCCCGGTTCAAATCCCAATCTGGGTGGAGTTTCCATGTTCTCCCCGTGTCCATGTGGGTTTCCTACGCGTTCTCCGGTTTCCCACAGTCCAAAAACATGGATCAAGGTCAATTGTATTCTCCAAATTGCCCCATATAGAGTGTGTCTGTGTGAGTGAGTGTGTGCCCAGTGATAGAGTGGCGCCCTGTCCAGGGTGTATCTGCCCAGCGCCCGAAACGTTCTCCCCTGGATGGGCATGGGGAACCCCCCCGGGACCTTAGTAGAGGGATGGATGAATGCTTAAATGTTAGTTTATTAAATTCCACTAAACTTACCATAGTTTATGGTATGTTGCATGTAATTTTACACATTTAGTTATTGTAGTAGTTATTTAACAAAAACATCCAATATGAGGCTAACTGCAGATTTAAAGACTGGCACAAACAGTAAAAATGTTTTGTGTTTATTAACAGATTTCTTAAATTTGCAGCAAGACACAATTTCTAACATTCATTATGAATTAACAAACACATTAGACAGAAATCATTAATAAAAAACATTTCTTAAATATTAACCCTTTATTATAGCATTTATAATAAGTCCCGAAGCCAGAATCAAGAGCATAACCAGTAATGTTAGTCCTCTGCGTACCACTACTACCCTCAGTGGCAAAATCTCCCCCACTGTAAATGAATGCTCGTTCAGTGGCTTGTCATTTGAACCCTGTGTGTCTGAGTCAGGAGTTACACCCGAAGGCTCTGAAGGTGGCGTATGCTCAAGTGCATCTGTCAGCAAAAAAAACCTCTGTTAACATTTTATTTTCCATCTTTTATTCAATTTCAAGATTTTAAAGTGTATACAAATTTCTTAATGTCTTAAGATTTGCTTAAAAATCTCAATTTCTTACATTTTCATTTGAATATGTATCACAATAAACACAATAAATGTTAATGTCCAATCCAAAAAGTAAAAAATTATTATTTTTTTTTTTCCAGAACTTTACCCTGAATATCAGGTCAGATGAACATCTTACATGCAGTGTACATTATCCATCCATCCATCCTTTATCTTCTGGGGGGGTTTCCCATGCCCATCCAGGGGAGAACGTCTCGGGTGCTGGGCAGATACACCCAGGACAGGGTGCCGATCTATCACCGGGCACACACTCACTCACACAGACACACTCTATATCGGGCCATTTGGAGAATTCAATTGACTTGATCTGTGTTTTGGACTGTGGGAGGAAACCGGAGAACCCGGAGGAAACCCACACGGACACGGGGAGAACATGGAAACTCCACCTAGATTGGGATTCGAACCAGGAATCCCTAGTGCTGAGAGGAGAACATGCTAACCACTGAACAAAATATGTTGACTGGGAAACTGTTAATTTCTCTCTCTAACTGATTTTCTTATGAGGTGACACCAGCTTCTTTTTCACAACACTGCCTGAGCGCTACAGTGATGACCTTTAATCTTCATTAAGGATCCATCCATCCATGCATTATCTCCTGCTTTATCCTCTATTAGGGTCGTGGGGGTGTTCCCCATGCCCATCTAGGGGAGAATGTCTCGGGCGCTGGGCAGATACACCCAGGACAGGGCGCCAATCTATCGCTGGGCACTCACTCACTCATACAGACACACTCTATATGGGGCAATTTGGAGAACTCAATTGACTAGATCCATGTTTTTTGACTGTGGGAGGAAACCAGAGAACCCGGAGGAAACTCACGCGGACACGGGGAGAACATGGAAACTCCACCCAGATTGGGATTCGAACCGGGAATCCCTAGTGCTGAGAGGAGAACATGCTAACCACTAAGCCACCATGTCACTAATATACATCCATCCATCCATCACCTTATGCTTTATCCTCTATTAGGGTCGCGGTGGGGTTCCCCATGCCCATCTAGGGGAGAATGTCTCGGGCGCTGGGCAGATACACCCAGGACAGGGCGCCAATCTATCGCTGGGCACTCACTCACTCACACAGACACACTCTATATGGGGCAATTTGGAGAATTCAATTGACTTGATCCATGTTTTTGGACTGTGGGAGGAAACCGGAGTCCTCGGATGAAACCCACGCAGACACTGGGAGAACATGGAAACTCCACCCAGATTGGGATTCGAACCGGGAATCCCTAGTGCTGAGAGGAGAACATGCTAACCACATGCCACCCAACATGGAACTATCTACCATAAATAAAAAAATACAGCTGACTTAACCAGAAAAAAATCTATATATTACTGATGTAATTCTTACCGTACTTTTTTCCTTTCGGTTTCACTCCAGCTCTGATCTTTGCCTGTAAATCAGTTCGTGGCATCCATGTTAAAGAATGTCAAATGTTTACGTTGAAAAATTAAGTTATCTGTACTTCTAACCTCTTCAGTGGCTTTCATCCAGTTCAATTTGATTAAAATGGTTATAAAAACAACTGATTTAATGAAGGCTGCAAATAAATAGCCAATCCAAAGCCCTTTGAAAAAGCAGAACATTAAGAATGGGTTAGGAACATCTTTTAGAAATTATTCTACATATGCAAATTATACATAATATAAATAATGCTATCATCTCACCAAATATGCCCAGTTTGGCAGCAAACATTAGAGATACTCCAATAGGTAAACCGATACCATAACATCCAACCACATTTCCAACGGCCCCAAATGTGTGCTTTCCTAATGCCCTGAGAAGTGCTCCAGCAGCTGCCTGATCAATCAGAAAACATTACATTGACATTTTCATTTACATTTAGTCATTTAGCAGACGCTTTTATCCAAAGCGACTTACAAATGAGAACAACAACAAAGTCAGAAAACCAACTATACTCTAAATTCATCAAAACTGATTGTTATTTGATGCTTCGCTCCCCCCTTTTTTTTATTTACTTATTTATTTTATTTATTCATTTATTTTCTACAACAGGTATTTGTTAAAGAGATGCGTCTTCAGTAGTTTCTTAAAACTGTTTAGTGATTCTGCCTTACGGACAGAGTTGGGAAGATCGTTCCACCATGTTGCAGTGGTGAACGCCACGGAGTGAGAATGAGCTCCTCGGTGAGGTGGAACCGCCAGGCGGCGATCATCACTGGAGCGAAGTGAACGAGTCGGAGTGGATTATGAAAAGATAGAGTGAAGGTAAGAGGGGGAAGATCCAGAGATGGTTCTGTAGGCCAGAGTCAGTGACTTGTACTGAATGCAGCAGCTACAGGGAGCCAATAGAGAGAACTGAGTAATGGAGTGACATGAGTTCTTGGGCTGGTTGAACAAAAGTCGGGCTGCAGAGTTCTGAATCCATTGAAGAGGTCTTATTTTGGAAGCTGTGAGACCGGCAAGTAGCTCATTACAATAATCAAGGGATAGGACTAGGGCTTGAACTAACAGCTGAGTAGCATGTTCAGTCAAGAAGGGTCTGATCTTCCTTATGTTGTAAAGAAGGAATCTGTAGGAACGGGCAGTTTTGATAACACGTTATATTTCATGTTACTCTTTGATTAGAATTTGATGATGCTTACAACTGTATATTTAGCTTAATGTGCAGTTATGAAAAACAACATACAACATGTCAGTAAATAGGAACGTGGAGCTGACAACAACAAACGAATGTAGCGGCTAGATCATAAAGGTGTCATATGAAAGCTATAAAGAAAGCAAACAAATTCACAAAACCTCATTCCAGCACTCTCGCCAAGTAAGCAAACCTAACTTACCTGCAACTAGACAAACATAAAGAGTCCCTAAAATACACAAGGATGACAAACAGAAGTCTGTCACAACTGTATTTAATAAAGCAATGAATAAACAGAGGCAGGGCTAAAAACACATGAGAAGTAACGGTAGCATATATTTAAAACCAAACCATTTACCCAATGGATACATTCCATCCATCCATTATACTCCACTTGTCCTCAACTAGGGTGGTTCCCCATGCCCATCCAGTGGAGAACGTTTCGGGCGCTGGGCAGATACACCCAGGACAGGGCGCCAATCTATCGCTGGGCACACACTCACTCACTCACACGGACACACTCTATATGGGGCAATTTAGAGAATTCAATTGAACTTTATCCGGGCGGCACGGTGGCTTAGTGGTTGCACGTTCGCCTCTCAGCACTAGGGATTCCCGGTTCAAATCCCCATCTGGGTGGAGTTTCCATGTTCTCCCCGTGTCTGTGTGGATTTCCTCCGGGTTCTCCGGTTTCCTCCCACTGTCCAAAAACATGGATCATGTGAGTGTGTGCCCAGAGAGAAATTGGCGCCCTGTCCTGGGTGTATCTGCCCAGCGCCCAAGACGTTCACCACCCAAACCCACACGGACACGGGGAGAACATGGAAACTCCACCCAGATTGGGATTCAAACTGGGAATCCCTAGTGCTGAGAGTAGAACATGCTAACAACTAAGCCACCATGCCGCCGTAAAGCCTTATGACTTGTTTTTAAAAATCTAGAGAATATACAAGTATATTTTTTGACTTTTTAAGTTACAAACATTATTACTTACAGCTGTTCCAACAAATAAATAGAAAGCAGCATAGATGATCATTGTAGAACTGATTCTTTCACCAATTTGTCTGTGATAAAGGAAAAAAAAAAGTCACTGTGGGTTTTAGTGTGCTAGACTAATACAGTAAATCAAATGCAAATTCCAGGCTTCCGGAATAATAATAATAATAATAATATACAAGTGAATTAAAGAGAAATATTTTTTCTTAAACAAAAGTCAGGCTTGACAAAAAAACAAAGTCAGATTAAATAACCTGTATGAAAATAAAGTTAAAATTGGTGCCCTGGTGGCAGGTTTAGTTTCATTCATTCATTCATCATCTTCCGCTTTATCCTCTATTAGAGTCGCGGTGGGGTTCCCCATGCCCATCCAGGGGAGAACGTTTCGGGCGCTGGGCAGATACACCCAGGACAGGGCGCCAATCCATCGCTGGGCACACACTCACTCACACAGACACACTCTATATGGGGCAATTTTGAGAATTCATTTGACTTGATCCATGTTTTTGGACTGTGGGAGGAAACCGGAGAACCCGGAGGAAACCCACGCAGACACGGGGAGAACATGGAAACTCCACCCAGATGGGGATTCGAACCGGGAATCCCTAGCGCTGAGAGGCGAACGTGCTAACCACTAACCCACCATGCCTCCCGTTTAGTTTGATAAAAAAAATATAATAATAAATAAAATAAACTTACTTATCATTTGTAAAGATATATGAGATGTAATTTTTTAAACATCCTATGAAGAGTGTCAAGACCGCCGTGTTTGTGACTGTAAAATGAATTCAAAAATCAAATTTATCATTAAAAAAAATATATATATATTTAAATTGAGATTAAAATAGACAATAGCACATCAAAAGACACATCTGCCCTCCGCAGGTACCTGCACAAGCAATGGTGAGTTTGGTTAAAAATTTGGCTTTCGTCGTGTCACCAGCTCCCAGAGCATTTCCAACTTTCACAGCTCCTGCAAAACCCCAACCTGAAGGAAACTGACAAACAATTCACAATTCTGTAGACTGTTATATAACACACGTGAATAATCATCCATCCAACCATTATCTTCCGTTTTATCCTATATTAGGGTTGCGCAGGGGAGTGGTTCCCCATGCCCATCCAGGGGAGACCGTTTCGGGCGCTGGGCAGATACACCCAGGACAGGATGCCAGTCTATCTTTGGGCACACACACACTCACTCAGACAGACACACTCTATATGGGGCAATTTGGAGAACTCAATTGACTTGAGCCATGTTTTTGGACTGTGGGAGGAAACCGGAGAACCTGGAGAAAACCCACGCAGACACGGGGAGAACATGGAAACTCCACCCAGATGGGTATTCGAACCGGGAATCCCTAGCGCTGAGAGGAGAACATGCTAACCACTAAGTCACCGTGCCACGTGAATAATCCATCCATCCATCCATTATCTTCGGCTTTATCCTCTATTAGGGTCGCGGGGGGTTCCCCGTGCCCATCCAGGGGAGAACGTTTTGGACGCTGGGCAGACACACCCAGGACAGGACACCAATCCATCGCTGGGCACACACTCACTCACACAGACACACTCTATATGGGGCAATTTGGAGAACTCAATTGACTTGATCCATGTTTTTGGACTGTGGGAGGAATCCCGGAGAACCCGGAGGAAACCCACACGGACACGGGGAGAACATGGAAACTCCACCCAGATGGAGATTCGGACCGGGAATCCCTAGCGCTGAGAGGAGAACATGCTAACCACTAAGCCACCGTGCCGCCCCACGTGAATAATCAGAATTGAATTATTAATACAAATGTTAAAACCATTATAATATAAGAACTTACACCAAATATTTACCATATATGTAAGAGTAGACAATTGAAAGATAATTGACTGGGCTGCTAACTCAGCATTATTTATCAAACCTGTAATAGAAATCAAAAGAGCACCCCATCAATCTAAGGTACAAATACCTTGCTAAATTATTTATGCAACAATAATAACACAATGTTGCATCGGTAACAGCACAAAACTTTACCTGCTAAAAATGTTCCAAACTCAAAAATCCACCATTCTGCACACATCATTATTATTCCAGGAATGCCCAGTTTAACGATGGTGTCCCACTCCTGTAGACATTCAATGGACCAACCTGCAGCAGGGCAGTAAGTGATTTTTACATCATAAACCACACCAACACCAGGTACCATGTCATGCCATGTATGAAATAGTATTTCGAGCTCAATAGATGCTAAATCATGCTAACTAGTTACTACATCTTGTTCAACAAATAGTATCTCGTGTTCACCAGATACTGTTATTCTCTCCAGATAGTATTTTGTGTTCATCAGATACAGTCATGTTCACCAGATACTATGTCATAATCACCAGATACTATGTCATGCTCACCAGGACACTATTATTTTCACTAGATAGTATGTTGTGTTCACCATATATATATACATATATATATAATATGTCATGCTTACCACATAATGTCATTACCACATAATGTCATGCTCACCAGATACTATGTAATGCTCACCAGATAATATGTCATGCTTACTAGCTAGTATGTGTTCACCAGATACTATGTCATGCTCACTAGATAGTACTGTATGTATTCAACGGATACAATGTCATGCTCACTAGATAGTATGTGTTCACCAGATACTATGTCATGCTCAATAGCTAATATGTGTTCACCAGATATGATGTCATGCTCACTAGATAGTATGTGTTCACCAGATACTATGTCATGCTCACTAGATAGTATGTGTTCACCAGATACTGTCATGCTCACTAGACACTATGTCATGCTCACTAGATAGTATGGGTTCACCAGATACTATGTCATGCTCACTAGATAGTATGTGTTCATCAGATACTATGTGATGCTTATCAGATACTATGTCATGCTCACTAGATACTGTCATGCTCACTAGATAGTATGGGTTCACCAGATACTATGTCATGCTCACTAGATATTATGTCATGCTCACTAGAGACTATGTCATGCTCACTAGATACTATGTCATGCTCACTAGATACTGTCATGCTCACTAGATAGTATGTGTTCACCAGATACTATGTGATGCTCATCAGATACTATGTGATGCTCATCAGATACTATGTCATGCTCACTAGATACTATGTCATGCTCACTAAATAGTATGTGTTCACCAGATACTATGTGATGCTTACCAGGATACTATTATTCTCAACAGATAGTATGATGTGTTCACCAGATAGTATGTAATGCTCACTAGTTAGTATGAGTTTACCAGATACAATGTCATGCTTACTAGATAGTATGAGTTTACCAGATACTATGTCTTGCTCACTAGATAGTATGTGTTCACCAGATACTATGTAATGCTTACCAGGATACTATTATTCTTAACAGTATGATGTGTTCACCAGATACTATGTCATGCTCACCAGATACTATGTCATGCTCACCAGATACTATGTCATGCTCACCAGATGTATGTGTTTATTATGTTGTTCTCATCTGATACTAGCATTTTGACTAGCATACTTAACCCTGAGTGTTGCAGTTGCACATTATCAGTTAATATTTAACTCTCTCTTCTCATGTTGTTCATGCTGCCAGAATTACAAAAATTCCTTTAGGACATCAGTTTCCACTTATGCTTCCAAAACATGATGGCAGATATATTGGTGAAATTGAATTGTGTAAACATCTTTCTGTCTGTCTGGTTACCCAGCCAGGGATTTCTTCTGCCTTTCTCCCTATTAATCTGATTTAGAAATGCAAATTAGAAAATGAATCCATATAAACTTACCATGCCAGGTACTTTTATGAAGTCCTTTCCAGTAGATGATGAAAAACAATAAAATCGCCATAGTATACTCAGTGGCAGTGTACGCTGCTGCTGACCCTCTGTAGTGTAACAGACAAAGCCATTACAATATCTGCTCATCAAAGGATTTTAAAACTTGTGATTTTGCTCGCCAACTGCTAAAAATAAAATAATGTACTGATATATACTAATAAAAATTACAATAATGATACACATAAATATAACTGTACTTACTGAACACCAAAATCGAAAACAAAGATAAAAATATAGTTCATTAAGGCATTTAGCAGGTTGCCTGTCACTCCACTGATAACCACAGGCCACATGATGCCCTGGAAGTAATAATAATAATAATAATAATAATAATAATAATTATATATATATATATATATATATATATATATATATATATATATATATATATATATATATATATATATATATATATATATATATATATATATATATATATATATATATATATATATATATATATATATATATATATATATATATATATATATATATATATATTATATATATATATATATATATATATATATATATATATATATATATATATATATATATATATATATATTTAATTAGTTTACTTGATTTCGTAGATATGCAGACTGAAGGAGAAACATAAACATAGCCTATAAAAACACACATATAGGATTATTTTCTAAATCAACTACAAATACAGTCATAAGAATATAACAAACACCACATTATATGATTAATGTCAATAATAATAAGGGTTTAGTTTAAGATCAAATTGTTATTTTCTATTAATATATGTTTAACATACAGGAATAGCAGGCATAGAAATCTCCACATATCCCTGAGATATTCTGAAACAAATAATCAGATTTATTTGAGACACTCTAATACTTAATCATAAATATATAATACATAACATAAACTATAATTATAATCATAAATGTTTAACACGGGACGGCATGGTGGTTTAGGGCTTAGCACATTCGCCTTTCAGTACTTCATTCCAGGTTCGAATCTCAATCGAGTTTCCATGTTCTCCTCGTGTCCGCATGGGTTTCCTCTGGGTTCTCCGGTTTCCTCCCACAGTCCAAAAACATGGATGCAAGGTAAATTGAATGCTCTAAATTGTCCCATATAGTGTGTGTTTGTGTGTGTCTGTCTCTTTGAGTGTGTGTGATAGATTAGCATTCTGTTCTTGGTGTATCTTCCCTGTTCCCAAAACGTTCTCCCCATCTCTGGATGGGCATGGGGAACCCATCCTAACAATCCTAGCAGAAGATTAAGTGGAAGATGATGACTGAATGGGGGCGGCACAGTGGCTTAGTGGTTAGCATGTTCTCCTCTCAGCACTAGGGATTCCCGGTTCGAATCCCAATCTGGGTGGAGTTTCCATGTTCTCCCTATGTCTGTGTGAGTTTCCTCCGGGTTCTCCGGTTTCCTCCCACTGTCCAAAAACATGGATCAAGGTCAATTGAATTCACCAAATTGCCCCATATAGAGTGTGTTTGTGTGAGTGAGTGTGTGTCCAGTGATGGATTGGCGCCCTGTCCTGGGTGTTTCTGCCCTGAAACGTTCTCCCGTGGATGGGCATGGGGAACCCCCCGCGACCCTAGTAGAGGATAAAACGCAAGATAATGAATGGATGGATAATGAATGAATGAATGTTTAACGCCTACAAACCTGACAACTTTTGGGCTCTGCTTTACTGCCAGCAGTATTGACTTGGTGTTGATTAAAATTGCCCAGCATGGAAAACATGCTAACAAATATATGAGAATGCTCCTTTGTACGATCACACCAACTCGTTTTAGGTTTCCACTCCCAAAGGTCTGTTGCGGAAAACAAATAAAGTGGTTAACAATTAAATCAAATCACTGGAAGCATGGTTTTAAAAAGTAATCTTAGCTGGGGAGGGCATTTATTTTTCCTCTGTCTATTAGACCAAACGGACAAAAATACAAAACTAAAATTGACAATTGATGTACTGCTCTTCAGGGGGATGTGTACAACCTGAATACTGTTTTCACTTTGTAGTTGCTGAGTCAATCGTATGCACATAACTTCTTTATTCTTCGTTAAATGTGGTCGTTAAAGACGTCTAATACATTACATTTGGTAGACGCTTTTATCCAAAGCGACTTATAAGGTGACCACAGGGTTAATCACATCATCCCTGGAGCAATGAAGGTTTAGGGCTCAAGGACCCAAAATGGTAACTCCAGTGGAGCTGGGATTTCAACCCCCAACCTTCAGATTGATAGCCCAACACCCTAACCACTGAGCTACCTTGCCCACTTACCAACTTAGCAAACTTTACAATTAATTTATTCATAATTCCTTTTATAAGTCCTTTATTCTGATTAGGGTCACTGTCTGGGCAGCCTTGCAAACTGAAGTTCCCCGGTTCGATTACAGGTCCCACCACGTTTAATGGTTGAAGTGCCATTAGGCAAGGCATCTAATCCCCAATTGTTCCCCGCTACTGGAGCGGTGGGTAGCCCTGTAGCGGGGAACAATTGGGGATTATGTAATAATGTGGAGGACCATTTCTCCTGTATGTAAACACAGATCACAGGTGATCAAGGCAAATAGATCACCATGACAGGTGCTGCCTCCTAACCCGGTGCTGATGGGGTAAGAAAACACCCTGGACTTCTTGCCAGATCAGAGCAGAGCAGAAAGACATTTTCATGCCAGGGGGCAATCTCCAGTATAACTACTAGCATGATTTAAGAGAAGTGGAGAATATGCAAATTTCACACAGAAAGCACCTTGTTCACCCTACCTGGGAATCAAACCCATTTACATCTCCATCAACATGTTTTGTAAAATACCAGCCACTTCAAATCAACTGGAAATCTCCCGCATGTCTGTATGAGTGACGTCTTACCTGAGATATCAATGTAGAACATGCTGTTAACAAACCAGTGCCGACTGCAGATGCTGTAATATTATTCACCTGTTAAATGAGCATAACAGAACCGGCATTAAGAATGATATCACTCATGATTACACCTCATCACCATCCATCCATCCATTATCTCCTGCTTTAGCCTTTATTAGGGTCACGGGGGGGTTCCCCATGCCCATCCAGGGGAGAACGTATCTCATGTTCAGGGCGGCATGGTGGCTTAGTGGTTAGCACGTTCTCCTCTCAGCACTAGGGATTCCCGGTTCTAATCCCAATCTGTGTGGGTTTCCTCTGGGTTCTCCGGTTTCCTCCCACAGTCCAAAAACATGCAATTCTCCAAACTGCCCCATATAGAGTGTGTGTATGTGTGTGTGTTTGTGTGAGTGAGTGTGTGCCAAGTGATAGATTGGCGTCCTGTCCTGGTTGTATCTGCCCAACGCCCGAAACGTTCTCCCCTGGATGGGCATGGGGAACCCCCCCGCGAACCTAGTAGAGGATGAAGTGGGAGATAATGGATGGATGGATCCCTCATGATTACACCTCATCATGTCGTATTTAACCATGCTAAACCAAAATATAATAAATATCTTCCTATATTATGTTCAGGGTGGCATGGTGGCTTAGTGGTTAGCATGTTCTCCTCTCAGCGCTAGGGACTCCCGGGTCGAATCCCAATCTGGGTGGAGTTTCCATGTTCTCCCCGTGTCCGCGTGGGTTTCCTCCGGGTTCTCCGGTTTCCTCCAAATGTCCAAAAACATGGATCAAGTTCAATTGAATTCTCCAAATTGCCCCATATAGAGTGTGTTTGTGTGAGTGAGTGTATGCCCACTGATAGATTGGCGCCCTGTCCTGGGTCTATCTGCCCATTTCCCGAAACGTTCTCCTCTGGATGGGCATGGGGAACCCCCCGACCCTAGTAGAGGATAAAGCGGAAGATAATGAATGGATGGATATTATGTTCAACTTAAAAACAGGTGAAGCATTAGTTAATTGGTTAGTTAATAAACGTGTGCTTAAATGACTCACTGATATGGCTAGAGCCACACCATCCAACTCTGTACTGCCCAAATGTCCACAGAACACTGTACTGATTACACCAGTCAAATAGACCATGAAGTGGGACAAAAACTAAAGAGGAAAGACAACATTATTACAAAAAACAAATACAATAAAAAAGAATTGAAACAGATATAGTAAGGATTTTATTTAAATTCATATTCAACTTTTCATTCATTCATTCATTATCTCCCACTTTATCCTCTATTAGGGTCGCGGTGGGGTTCCCCATGCCCATCCAGGGGAGAACATCTCGGGCGCTGGGCAGATACACCCAGAAGAGGGCGCCAATTCATCGCTGGGCACACACTCACTCACACAGACACACTCTATATGGGGCAATTTTGAGAATTCAATTGACTTGATCCATGTTTTTGGACTGTGGGAGGAAACCGGAGAACCCGGAGGAAACCCACGCAGACACAGGGAGAACATGGAAACTCCACCCAGATGGGGATTCGAACCGGGAATCCCTAGCGCTAAGAGGCGAACGTGCTAAGCACTAAGCCACCGTGCCGCCCCATATTGAACTTGTTTACATTTTATTAAGGGTTCTATAGAAAACTGTTCCTTGACTATAAACATCTGACGGTGCAGGTCGAGTTTCCATGTTCTCACCGTGTCTGTGTGGGTTTCCTCCGGGTTCTCCGGTTTACTACCACAGTCCAAAAACATGGATTGAAGGTAAAATCGAATGCTAAATTGTCCCATATAGTGTTTTTTTGTGTTGGTTTCTGTGTGAATTAGTGTGTCCCCTGCCCCCTGTCCTGTGTGCATCTGCCCAGTACCTGAAATGTTCTCCCCTGGATGGGCAAGGGGCAACCCCCCCCCACCCGACCACAATATAAGACTAAGTGGATTATGACTGAATGAATTTCATATTCTTAACTGTCAGTAAATACAGGCAATCCTTCACTTTAGGTTTTTGTTTTGCAGGCATGAGGTGCTGAACTTTTCTTTCTCTTGTAAATGGTATTATATAATATTAATTTACAAATACAATTTAAAAAATATTTGAAACATAGATATAACAATGGGGATTTTGCACATCATAAATGTCATTAAATTATTATTCCTGGTGACTGTTAACATACTATTAACATTATAAAAGTTAATGTTATAAATACAGGAAATCATTTACTTTAGATTTTTATTTTGCAGGCATTAGAAGCTGACCTTTTTATTTTTATATAATATATAAAAATATATTATATAATATTATTTTGCTATCATGACAAACTTATCTCAGACTCTTTATCTTGAATACACAACATATTCTTCTGTCAGTTATTATCCCAATATTATGGGATAATAACTGACAGAAGCTTATAGGACATGACGCAAAGCAAAGACAAATATAAAATTCTCACAAGAAAACAAAATAAAAGGAATGTTAAATATTCATACCATGGGCAAAGCGAGAGCAGCAAGTTCCTTTAGTTCTGTTTTCAATCCAACGGGAACTAAACTGCGAACTTGTCTCAGGCAGACGCTGCAGCAGCTCAGCTCAGCAGACATTGTTCAGTCTTAAGTTCCACAGTTTAACAGCAGCACTCACCAGAAACCTGTACTGAGCTTTGCATATGCTTAGCACTGAAATATGACACGTGCTAATAAGACAAAATGTGGCAGCACTGTGGCTTAGTGGTTAGCACGTTCACCTCTCACTGCTGGGGTTGCAGGTTTGAATCCCAATCTGGGTTTCCATGTTCTTACTCACACACACTATATGGGGTAATTTAGAGCAGCAAATTTACCTTAATTCCATATTTTTGGACTGGGGGGGGGGGGGGGCGGACAAACCAAAGGAAACCCACCTGGACAAGGGAAGAACATGGGAACTCCACAGTCAGCTCTGACAGTGCTGGGCTGATTAACTTATTGAATTAATTAACTTGATGAATTAATTGATTAACTTATTAAAATGTATTTATTTTTCCTTGAACACACACACACTCTGATTTATTCATTCATTATCTTCCGCTTTATCCTCTATTAGGGTCGCGGTGGGGTTCCCCATGCCCATCCAGGGGAGAACGTCTCGGGCGCTGGGCAGATAAACCCAGGACAGGGCGCCAATCCATCGCTGGGCACACACTCACTCACACAGACACACTCTATATGGGGCAATTTGGAGAATTCAATTGACTTGATCCATGTTTTTGGACTGTGGGAGGAAACCGGAGAACCCGGAGGACACGGGGAGAACATGGAAACTCCACCCAGATGGGGATTCGAACCGGGAATCCCTAGCGTTGAGAGGCGAACGTGCTAACCACTAAGCCACCGTGCCGCCACTCTGATTTAATGGGTTTTTATTGGACTAGTGCTTTGCAATCCTGTTAGGTTGTAACAAGACTTGTTTTCTGTTTTTGGAAAGATAGACACCTGATCATTTTACAAACTGTACATTGGTGTCCTACCCGGCCGCTCAAAAAGGTCCTCAACTGAGCCTTGGTCCTCACAAGGTTTCTTCCAACAACAGCAGGGAGTTGGTGAGTTGTGATGAAGGTGGAGAATGTTGAAATCCAGGATTTCACATGTCTTCAATGTATATTTGTGTGAGTGTGTGTGTGTGTGTGTGTGTGTGTGTGTGTGTGTGTGTGTGTGGACACTCACGGTTATTCATCGTTCATTCACTATGTTATGCTTAAGCCTCTACTGCGCTTGCAGTGGGGGGGGGTTATGCCCATCCAGGATAGAACATTTTGAGCGCTGGGTAGATACACCCAGGACGGGGTCACAAACACACACTATATGGGCCAATTAATAGCATTCTACTTTACCTTAAATCCATATTTTTGGACTGTGGGGGGGGGGGGAGCGGACAACCCAAAGAAAACCCACATGGACAAGGGAAGAACATGGGAACTCCACACAGATTAGTCGGCTCTGACAGGCTACCTTCACCACAGTGCTGGGCTGATTAACTTATTAAAATGTATTTATTTTTCCTTGAACACACACACTCTGATTTAATGGGTTTTTATTGGACTAGTGCTTTGCAATCCTGCTAGGTTGTAACAACACTGTTAGGGACATTCAGATCTTTTTTTTTTTACTAAATTTAATCAAATTCTCTGTTTTTGGAAAGATAGACACCTGATCATTTTACAAACTGTACATTGGTGTCCTACCAGGCCGCTCAAAAAGGTCCTCAACTGAGCCTTGGTCCTCACAAGGTTTCTTCCAACAACAGCAGGGAGTTGGTGAGTTGTGATGAAGGTGGAGAATGTTGAAATCCAGGATTTCACATGTCTTCAATGTATACGTGTGTGTGTGTGTGTGTGTGTGTGTGTGTGTGTGTGTGTGTGTGTGTGTGTGTGTGTGTGTGGACGCTCACGGTTATTCATCATTCATTCATTATGTTATGCTTAAGCCTCTACTATGCTTGCGAGTGGGGTGGGGGGGTTGTTTATGCCCATCCAGGGAAGAACATTTTGGGCGCTGGGTAGATACACCCAGGACGGGGCCAATCTCACATACACGAACACAGACTATATGGGGCAATTAAGAGCATTCAACTTGTGAGAGGAAACCAGTGAACCCAGAGGAAATCCATGCGGAGCTTCCAAGTACTCAGTGAGTACTTGGAAGCTCCACCCAGATTGGGATTCTAACCTGGATCCCCGACGCTGAGAGCCATTGTGCGGTCTGCTCATGGTTAATGAGAGATTAATTAAATCTGATTCAGGATTCCCCTCTGAACCACAGTGTGAGCAGTATTATACATTGGTGCATTCTGCTTCCTAGTGGCAGATATAAGAACAACGTTCACACACTAAGACGTAGCTACACTTACTAGAGAACTGAGAACAACTAAATAATAATCCTTTGTACAACAAGCACTATCAGAGACTGTGTGTTTACCCAGTGGGGACTGTCGGGAGGCATTTTAGGTGTTTACACCTCCAAATTTAGCATTTTTTTCACCGTCTAGGTAAAGACTGGGGTAATTAATGTGGTTAATAGATGTATGTACTAATATCTATACTATGCTATTTCAGGACTTCAACTCTACACCCCTCTGTTGTGACACTGCCTCACTGGCTATTTTAGAACACCTGAAGGTAACAGCCTATACCACACAAATGCCTTTTATTTCAATACTTATGTATAAAATGCTTATTTCACTTACATATTTAATAAAATATTTGAGTATTTAATTTGTAAATGTTTTAAAAAATGGTTAAAAGATTTCTTGAGTTTGTAAAATTGTGCTATTCTTGCTTTGTGATTCATGTATGATGTTATATTCATGATTCATGAAAATAATGTTATATAATATATTTTTATATATTATATAAAAATAAAAGGCGGCACGGTGGCTTAGTGGTTAGCACGTTCTCCTCTCAGCACTAGGGATTCCCGGTTCGAATCCCCATCTGGGTGGAGTTTCCATGTTCTCCCCGTGTCCGCGTGGGTTTCCTCCGGATTCTCCGGTTTCCTCCCACAGTCCAAAAACATGGTTCAAGTCAATTGAGTTCTCCAAATTGCCCCATATAGTGTGTGTATGTGTGCGTGTCTGTGTGAGTGTCTGCCCAGTGATGGATTGGCACCCTGTCCTGGGTGTATCTGCCCAGCACCCGAAACGTTCTCCCCTGGATGGGCATGGGGAACCCCACCGCGACCCTAATAGAGGATAAAGCGGAAGATAATGAATGAATGAATGAATGCCTTAAACACAATAAAAAGTAATTGTCATTAGTACTAAACTAATCCAACCCTTAATGAAGGTGTATTGCCCCTCCCCCAACAGTGAGTTGATTAATGTCTTTTTTTTAGTCCTTTGGTCAAATAAAATAAAGGCAAGAAGTAAACTATTCATTCATTCATTATCTCCCGCTTTATCCTCTATTAGGGTCGCGGTGGGGTTCCCCATGCCCATCCATGGGAGAACGTCTCGGGCGCTGGGCAGACCCAGGACAGGGTGCCAATCCATCACTGGGCACACACTCACTCACACAGACACACTCTATATGGGGCAATTTTGGAGAATTCAATTGACTTGATCCATGTTTTTGGACTGTGGGAGGAAACCGGAGAACCCGGAGGAAACCCACGCGGACACGGGGACAGAACATGGAAACTCCACCCAGATGGGGATTCGAACCGGGAATCCCTAGCGCTGAGAGCGGAACGTGCTAACCACTAAGCCACCGTGCCGCCAGAGGTAAACTACTTATTGTTAATTACTTTTATTTTCCAAATTGTCCTCTAACCTTTTTTAGAGATGTGGATTGTACATATTTACCATCGTTTTATTTAAAGTTGCATAAGATTTCACCCAATTATTCAAGTTATTTAACAGAAACATCCAAATTTTTCAGAGGTAAAAACATTATAATATTTGGTTGTATTTATTAACAGATTTCTGATTAGAAATATGCAGCAATTTACAGAATTTCCAACATACATTTCCTTTTAACAAAGGTATTAGACTGAATCATTAATAAATTTACATTTTTAAGCTTGTGATCCTCAAATATTAACCCTTTATGATAGCATTTATAATAAGTCCCGAAGCCAGAATAAAGAGCATAACCAGTAATGTTAGTCCTCTGCGTACCACTACTACCCTCAGTGGCAAAATCTCCCCCACTGTAAATGAATGCTCGTTGACGGAGTCAGGATTTACATCCGAAGTCTCTGAAGGTGAAGTATGTTCAAGTGCATCTGTCAGCAAAAAAAATTAACTTTAAAAACTTTTTTTTTAAATTAGGCAGAAGATAATGAGTGGTAGTGGCAGCTATCAATCTGTAGGTTGGGGGTTCAAATCCCAGGTCCACTGAAGTTACCAATGTGAGTCCTTGAGCAAGACCCTTAACCTTTATTGCTCCAGGGATGATATATGTCCAATCCCAACAAAGTTATGATATCTGTAAGTCACTTTGGATAAAAGCGTCTGCTAAATGACCAAATGTAAATGTATAATGATGATGATAATGAAATAAGATGAGCCTAAAAACTGAGAAACTTTTAGAGATCAGCACTGACTGACATAATAAATAAGCATTGCTCATAGTGCGACAATAGATGGGACAATTGACTATTCCGAGATGACCCCGAATTAAATCTTTTTATATGTATAAGTGTATTTTTTTTTCATTTGGCTTGTTCTATCGGTTAGTCTGTCAGATTTAAAATGAACTATGCAGTTTATACAGTATACAGTGCATGGCCTAAACATCCATTCATCCATTATCTTCCGCTTTATCCTCTACTTGGGTTGCGGGGGGGTTCCCCATGCCCATCCAGGGGAGACATTTCGGGTGCTGGGCAGATACACCCAGGACAGGGCGCCAATCTATTGCTGGGCACACACTCACTCACACAAACACACTCTATATGGGTTAATTTGGAGAATTCAATTGACCTTAATCCATGTTTTTGGACTGTGGGAGGAAACCGGAGAACCCAGGGGAAACTGGACACGGAGAACATGGACCCAAATTGGGATTCGAACTGGGAATCCCTAGAGCTGAGAGGCGAACGTGCTAACCACTAAGCCACCATGGTATGGCCCAAACATCCATCCATCCATCCATTATCTTCCGCTTTATCCTCTACTAGGGTCTCGGGGGGGTTCCCCATGCCCATCCAGGGGAGAACGTTTCGGGCGCTGGGCAGATACACCCAGGACAGGGCGCCAATCTCTCACACAAATACACTCTATATGGGGCAATTTGGAGAACTCAATTGACCTTGATCCATGTTTTTGGACTGTGTGAGGAAACCGGAGAACCCGGAGGAAACCCACACATTCGGATTCGAACCGGGAATCCCTAGCGCTGAGAGGAGAACATGCTAACCACTAAGCCATCGTGGCATGGCCCAAACAGTTTACTTTAAATAAAATGATAACAATAATACTTTCAAAGTATGAATGTAATTGTAAGTAATTCATACCGTACTTCTGTCCTTTCGGTTTCACTCCAGCTCTGATCTTTGCCTGCAAATCAGGTCGAGGCATCCATGTTAAAGAATGTATAAAGTTAATGTAAAAATTTAAGTTATCTGTACTTCTAACCTCTTCAGTGGCTTTCATCCAGTTCAATTTGATTAAAAGAGTTATAAAAACAACTGATATGATGAATGCAGAAAATAAATAGCCAATCCAAAGCCCTTTGGAAAAGCAGAACATTAAGAATGGGTTAGAAAATCTTTTTTGGGTGGGTTAGGAATGGGTTAGGAATATATTTTAGAAATTATTCTACATATGCAAATTATACATAATAGAAATAATGCTATCATCTCACCAAATATGCCCAGTTTGGCAGCAAACATTAGAGATACTCCAATAGGTAAACCGATACCATAAAATCCAACCACATTTCCAACGGCCCCAAAAGTGTGCTTTCCTAATGCCCTGAGAAGTGCTCCAGCAGCTGCCTGATCAATCAGAAAACATTCTATATGTTATATTACATTTTGATTAGAATCTGATCATGCTTACAACGGTAAAGTCAGATTAATGTGCAGTTCTGAACAAAAAAAGACATGGGTCAGTAAATACGAATATGTCTAATAAATGAGCCGACAACCATCCAATTATTATATAACTGCTAGATCATATGGGCGTCAATAGAAAGTTATAAAGAAAGCAAACAAATTCACAAAACCTCATTCCAGCACTCTCACTAAGCAAACCTAACTTACCTGCAACTAAACAAACATTAAGAGTCACTAAAATACACAAGGATTGCAAACAGAAATCTGGCACAACTATAATATATTAATAAAATGAGGTGTGTTCAAGGGGGTGACACTGTGGCTTAGTGGTTAGCACGTTCTCCTCTCAGCGCTAGGGATTCCCGGTTCGAATCCCCATCTGGGTGGAGTTTCCATGTTCTCCCCATGTCCGCGTGGGTTTCCTCCGGGTTCTCCGGTTTCCTCCCACAGTCCAAAAACATGGATCAAGTCAAATGAGTTCTCCAAATTGCCCCATATAGAGTGTGTTAGTGTCTGTGTGAGTGAGTGAGTGTGTGCCCAGTGATAGATTGGCACCCTGTCCTGGGTGTATCTGCCCAGCACCAGAAACATTCTCCCCTGGATGGGCATGGAGAACCCCCCAATGACCCTAGTAGAGGATGAAGCAGAAAATAATGGATGGATGGATGGATGGATATTGAAATCAAATATTGAAAATAAATTAATAATGTAATCTCATAAAATAATAATCTTAAGATTGTAACTTTAGGAAGTTCAAAGTAAGACTTACAGCTGTTCCATCAAATAAATGGAAAGGAGCATAGAAGACCAGTACTGAACTGACTCTTTCACAAATTTGTCTGTTAGCAAAAAAAAAAAAGACAAAGTCATTGTGGGTTTCAGTGTGCTTAATTATTATAGTATATCAAATGTAATTTCCAGACTTTTGGAATAATATTAATATATGAGTGATTTAACAAGAAAATTATTTCCTAAAAGTGAAAAAAAAAGTCAGGCTTGACAACAACAAAAAAAATTAAAATTAACAAAGATTAAACAACCTGTGCGGCACGGTGGCTTAGTGGTTAGCACGTTCGCCTCTCAGCGCTAGGGATTCCCGGTTCGAATCCCCATCTGGGTGGAGTTTCCATGTTCTCCCCGTGTCTGCGTGGGTTTCCTCCGGGTTCTCCGGTTACCTCCCACAGTCCAAAAACATGGATCAAGTTAATTGAGTTCTCTAAATTGCCCCATATAGAGTGTGTTTGTGTGAGTGAGTGTGTGCCCAGCGATGGATTGGCGCCCTGTCCTGGGTGTATCTGCCCAGCGCCCGAGACGTTCTCCCCTGGATGGGCATGGGGAACCCCACCGCGACCCTAATAGAGGATAAAGCGGGAGATAATGAATGAATGAATAAACAACCTGTAGGTTGGAAAAGTTCGCCTCTCAGCACTAGGGACTCCCGGTTCAAATCCCAATCTGGGTGGAGTTTCCCATGTTCTCTGGTTTCCTCCGGGTTCTCTTGTGTCCTCCCACAGTCCAAAAACATGGATCAAGGTCAATTGAATTCCCCAAATTGCCCCATATAGGGTGTTTGTGTGAGTGAGTGTGTGCCCAGCGATAGATTGTGCCCAGCGCCCTGTCCTGGGTGTATCTGCCCAGCGCCCGAAATGTTCTCCCCTGGATGGGCATGGGGAACCCCCCACGACCCTAGAAGAGGATGAAGCAGAAGATAATGGATGGATGGAAGATAATGGATAGATGGACTTCCACTCTAATTCTTATTACCATTTGTTCATGGGCTCTGGAAGAGGGTCATACTTACACGTTAAAACAGCTGAAATATTTTAGCATAAACAGGCCAGAAACTCTCAAAATATTACATCTGACTCCGTGAAAGGTATAATAATAATAATTGGTCCGTGTCAATTTATAATTGTGGGACTGTTTGGGAAAAAATACTTACTCATCATTTGCAAAGATATAAGAGATGACGTTTTTGAAACTTCCTATGAAGAGTGCCAAGACCGCTGCATTAGTGGCTGTAAAATAAGTTCATAAATCAAATTTCTCATTAGCAAACAATATCAATCAAAGGTTTGGCCATAACTGCTTTTTGTCCTACTTATTGTATATATTCTCAATTCCACTTTTTCCTGTAAAGATGGACTTTAGTTCAACAAATCCAGACTGTAGTCCATCTGTTTGTATTCTACAGTACATACTGTGTACGTCCCCTTCACTCTGTTCTAATGGTCAGAACCCCAATAGTACCACCACAGAGCAGGGATTATTTGGTGGGTGCATTATTCCTATCCCAGCAGTGTCACTGAGGTGGAGAAATGAAACTCCAGCAGCACTGCTGCACTAAACCCCCCTCACCACATCAGTGTCACTGCAGAACTGACAATAAACAATCCACCACCCAAATGATACCTGTTCTGTGATGCTCCTGACCAACAGAGAACAGAGAACAAACAGAGGACTAACAACAAACAAAGAACACAGATGGACTACAGTCTGTAAATGTAAAACTACAAAGTCCATCTATATGGTGGTTATAAGTATTATAATTTATGTAGGTACATGTATAATGTATGAAATAATAAATAAATAACGTTCGCCTCTCAGCACTAGGGATTCCCGGTTCGAATCCCAATCTGGGTGGAGTTTCCATGTTCTCCCCGTGTCCGCGTGGGTTTCCGCCGGGTTCTCCGGTTTCCTCCCACAGTCCAAAAACATGGATCAAGTCAATTGAGTTCTCCAAATTGCCCCATATAGAGTGTGAGTGAGTGTGTGCCCAGCGATAGATTGGCGTCCTGTCCTAAGTGTATCTGCCCAGCGCCTGAAACGTCCTCCCCTGGACCCCCTCATGACCCTAGTAGAGAATAAAGCGAAAGAAGATGGGTGGATTATAAAAACTCTCCAAAGGTACCTGCACAAGCAACTGTGAGTTTGGTTAAAAATTTGGCTTTTGTCGTGTCACCAGCTCCCAAAACATTTCCAACTTTCACAGCTCCTGCAAAACCCCAACCTGAAGGAAACTGACAAACAATTCACAATTCTGTAGACTGTTTTATATATTTATATTAACAAATAATTAGAATTTAGTTGTTAATACAAATTTTAATAACATTGTAGTATAAGAACCTCATATATTATTTATAATATTTACCATATATGCAAAACTAGACAATTGAAAGATAATTGACTGGGCTCCTAACTCGACATTACTTATCAAACCTGTAATAGAAATCAAAAGAGCACTTTATGAATCAACGGTACAAATACCTTGGTAAATTATTTATGCAACAATAATAACACAATGTTGCATCAGTAATGGCACAAAACTTTACCTGCTAAAAATGTTCCAAGCTCAAAAATCCACCAATCTGCGCACATCATTAAAATCCCAGGAATGCCTAATTTGATGATGGTGTCCCACTCCTGTAGACATTCAATGGACCAACCTGCAGCATGGTAGATTTTTCAGTGATTTTCACATCATAAACCACACCAACACCACAACACACTTTGTTCGTATCCAGTTTTTCAATCTTGCTACTTTATATCATGTCAAAATATTTAAACAAGAAAGTGATGTGCATTTTTTTATGTATAATAGGACCATCAGATATTAAGATATGTCCTTAAGAGAACTCTTATGGTCCCAAAACCTGATAGCGAATACATTGCTGAGACTATCCATCCATTCATCCATCCATTATCTTCCGCTTTATCCTCTATTAGGGTCGCGGAGGGGGGGGAGGTGTTCCCCATGCCCATCCAGGGGAGAACGTCTCGGGCGCTGGGTGCCAATCTATCGCTGGGCACACATTCACTCTCGAAGACACACTCTATATGGGGCAATTTTGGAGAATTCAATTGACTTGATCCATGTTTTTGGACTGTGGAAGGAAACCGGAGAACCCGGAGGAAACCCACACGGACACGGGGAGAACATGGAAACTCCACCCAGATTGGGATTCGATCCGGGAATCCATAGCGCTGAGAGGAGAACGTGCCAACCACTAAGCCACCGTGCCGCCCTTGTTCATTCATTCATTCATTATCTTCCGCTTTATCCTATATTAGGGTTGTGGTGAGGTTCCCCATGCCCATCCAGGGGAGAACGTTTCGGGCGCTGGGCAGATACACCCAAGACAGGATGCCAATCTATTGCTGGGCACACACACACTCACACAGACACACTCTATATGGGGCAATTTGGAGAATTCATTTGACCTTAATCCATGTTTTTGGACTGTGGGAGGAAACCGGAGAACCCGGAGGTAACCAATGCAGACATGGGGAGGACATGGAAACTCCACCCAGATTGAGATTAGAACCGGGAATCCCTAGCGCTGAGAGGAGAACATGCTAACCATTAAGCCACCGTGCAATAAAAGCAAATAAAAGAATGAATAATTTTAAACTTACCATGCCAGGTATTTTTATGAAGTCCTTTCCAGTAGATGATGAAAAACAATAAAATTGCCATAGTATACTCAGTGACAGTGTACGCTGCTGCTGACCCTCTGTAGTGTAACAGACAAAGCCATTACAATATCTGCTCATCAAAAGAATTTTAAAACTGTTTTATGATTCCTTCATTCATTCATTCATTCATTATCTTCCGCTTTATCCTCTATTAGGGTCGTGGTGGGGTTCCCCATGCCCATCCAGGGGAGAACGTTTCGGGCGCTGGGCAGATAGACCCAGGACAGGGCGCCAATCCATCGCTGGGCTGTTTTATGATTGTGCTTGCCAATTAATTATAGTAATAATAATAATTAATATCAATTATAATAATAATAAAAATGAATGAATTGTACGTGGGTGGCACGGTGGCTTAGTGGTTGGCACGTTCTCTTAGCTCTAGGAATTCCCGGTTCGAATCCCCATCTGGATGAAGTTTCCATGTTCTCCCCGTGTTCGCGTGGGTTTCCTCCGGGTTCTCCGGTTTCCTCCCACAGTCCAAAACCATGGATCAAGTCAACTGAGTTCTCCAAATTGCCCCATATAGAGTGTGTTTGTGTGAGTGAGTGTGTGCCCAGCGATAGATTGGCACCCTGTCCTGGGTGTATCTGCCCAGCACCCGAGACGTTCTCCCCTGGATTGGCATGGGGAACCCCACCGCGACCCTAATAGAGGATGAAGCAGAAGATAATGGATGGATGGCTGAATTGTACTTACTGAACACCAAAGTCCAAAACAAAGATAAGTATATAATTAAATAAGGCATTTAGCAGGTTGCCCAATCCTCCACTGATGACCACAGGCCACACGATGCCCTAAAAGTATGTTTGATTAATTCTCTTTCAAAACGGCTTCAAACTATTAAAGTGTGATATTTAATTAGCTTACTTGACATTGCAGATATGCAGACTGGAGGAGAAACATAAACATAGCCTATAAAATATATATATAATATGAATCAACAGTCATGAGAATATAATAACAAACACCACATTATATAATTGATGTCATTAATAATAAAGGCTTAATTTAAGATTAAATAGTAATTTTTATTAATATATTTTATTTTACATACAGGAATAGCAGGCATAGAAACCATCACATATCCCTGAGATATTCTGAAACAAATAATCAGATTTATTATAGACACATTATAGCTTAGAAAACATCCTTTAATATGTGCAATATCTACAAACCTGGCAACTTTTGGGTTCTGCTTTACTGCCAGCAGTATTGACTCGGTGTTGATTAAAATGGCCCAGCATGGAAAACATGCTAAAAACAATATGAGAATGCTTCTTTGTACTATCACACCAACTCGCTTTAGGTTTCCACTCCCAAAGGTCTGTGAACAAAACATGACAGGGTTATTTTATAAAATAAGTTTAAAAGTGGAGGCACGGTGGCTTAGTGGTTAGCACGTTCTCCTCTCAGCTCTAGGGATTCCCCGTTCAAATCCCCATCTGGGTGGAGTTTCCATGTTCTCCCCATGTCTGCGTGGGTTTCCTCCGGGTTCTCCGGTTTCCTCTCACAGTCCAAAAACATGGATCAAGTCAATTGAGTTCTCCAAATTGCCCCATATAGAGTGTGTCTGTGTGAGTGAGTGAGTGTGTGCCCAGCGATAGATTGGCGCCCTGTCCTGGGTGTATTTGCCCAACGCCCAAAACTTTCTCCCCTGGATGGACATGGGGAACCCCCCCACGACTCTAATAGAGGACAAAGCGGAAGAAAATGAATGAAAAAGTTTAAAAGTGAGTGTATATGTGTGGGTGGCTTAGTGGTTTGCATGTTCTCCTCTCAGCGCTAGGGATTCCCGGTTCCAATCCCAATCTGGGTGGAGTTTCCATGTTCTCCCCGTGTCCGCATGGGTTTCCTCTGGGTTCTCCAGTTTCCTTCCACAGTCCAAAAACATGGATCAAGATTAATTGAATTCTCCAAATTGCCCCTTAGAGAGTGTGTTTGTGTGAGTGAGTGTGTGCCCAGCGATAGATTAGCGCCCTGTCCTGGGTGTATCTGCCAAGCTCCCAAAACGTTCTCCCCATGTCCCCTGGATGGGCATGGTGACCCCCCCACCGCGACCCTTGGAAGATCGTGATGACGTACATCATCACGATAGTAATTAAAAATGTAATTGTAAAAGTTATCAAATCATTATCTTTAGGCAGCTGACCATACCACCTGCTTTAAAGACCAATCTCAGTGTCTGTATGAGTGACATCTTACCTGAGATATCATTGTAGCACACGCTGTTAACAAACCAGTGCCGACTGCAGATGCTGTAACATTGTTCACCTGTTAAATGAGCACAACAGAACCGGCATTAAGAATATCGCTCATGATTACACCTGAATGCGGCACGGTGTCTTAGTGGTTAGCACGTTCTCCTCTCAGCACTAGGGATTCCCGGTTCGAATCCCCATCTGGGTGGAGTTTCCATGTTCTCCCCATGTCTGCGTGGGTTTCCTCCGGGTTCTCCGGTTACCTCCCACAGTCCAAAAACATGGAGCAAGTCAATTGAATTCTCAAAATTGCCCCATATAGAGTGTGTCTGTGTGAGTGAGTTTGTGCCCAGCGATGGATTGGCGCCCTGTCCTGGGTGTGTCTGCCCGGCGCCCGGGACGTTCTCCCCTGGATGGGCATGGGGAACCCCACCGCGACCCTAATAGAGGATAAAGGCGGGAGATAATGAATGAATGAATGAATGAATAAATGATTACACCTCATCACGTCTTATTTAACCATGCAACTAAAATATAATAGCACACATTATATACAGTACCCCATTATATAATGTTTAACTTAAAACAGATAGGCGGCACGGTGGCTTAGGGGTTAGCACGTTCTCCTCTCAGCACTAGGGATTCCCGTTTCGAATCCCCATCTGGGTGGAGTTTCCATGTTCTCCCCATGTCTGCGTGGGTTTCCTCCGGGTTCTCCGGTTTCCTCCCACAGTCCAAAAACATGGAGCAAGTCAATTGAATTCTCAAAATTGCCCCATATAGAGTGTGTCTGTGTGAGTGAGTGTGTGTCCAGCGATGGATTGGCGCCCTGTCCTGGGTGTATCTGCCCAGCGCCCGAGACGTTCTCCCCTGGATGGGCATGGGGTACCCCACCGCGACCCTAATAGAGGATAAAGCGGGAGATAATGAATGAATGAATAAACTTAAAACAGGTGAAGCATTAGTTAATTGGTTAGTTAATAAACGTTAGTCAAATAACGACTCACTGATATGGATAGAGCCACACCATCCAGCTCTGTCCTGCCCAAATGTCCACAGAATACAATACTGATGAGACCAATCAAAAAGACCATGAGATAGGACAGAAACTAAAAAAAACAAAAAACAAATGGAATTTTTAAAAAATATATTTGAAACATAGATATCAATGGGGATTTTTCTTTAAATTCTATTTAACGTCATAAATGTGATCAAATTATTGCTCCTGGTGACTGTATACATTTTAATGACATTATAAAAGTTTAGGTTCTATTAAAGAATTGTTACTGAACTATAAACATTTGACATTGCAGGTATTGGAAAGGAATAATAATTTCATATTAATAACTGTCAGTAAATACAGGAAATCCTTCACTTTAGGTTTTTATTTTGCAGGCATTAGGTGCTGGACTTTTCTTTCTCCTGTAAATGGTATTATATTATATTATTTTACAAATACAATTTTAAAAATATTTGAAAGATATATATAACAATAGGGATTTTGCTTAAAATTCTATTAAACGTCATAAATGTGATTAAATTCGTACTCCTGGTGACTGTTAACATGCTATTATCATTATAAAAGTTAATGGTTCCATAAAAACTGTTACTAGACTATAAACACATGATGTTGCAGGTATTGCAAATGAAATAAATTTTATATTATTAATTATTAGTAAATACAGGCAATCCTTCACTTTAGGTTTTCATTTTGCAGGCATTAGGTGCTGAACTTTTTATTTTTATTCATTCATTCATTATCTCCTGCTTTATCCTCTATTAGGGTCGCGGTGGGGTTCCCCATGCCCATCCAGGGGAGAACGTCTCGGGCGCTGGGCAGATAGACCCAGGACAGGACGCCAATCCATCCCGGAGGAAACCCACGCAGACACGGGGAGAACATGGAAATTCCACCCAGATGGGGATTCGAACCGGGAATCCGTATCGCTGAGAGGCGAACATGCTAACCACTAAGCCACCGTGCCGCCTTTTATTTTTATATAATATATAAAAACATATTATATAACATGGCGGCACGGTGGCTTAGTGGTTAGCATGTTCCATGTTCTCCCCGTGTCTGTGTGGGTTTCCTCCGGGTTCTCCGGTTTCCTTCCACAGTCCAAAAACATGGATCAAGTCAATTGAATTCTCCAAAATTGCGTGTGTCTGTGTGAGTGAGTGTGTGCCCAGCGATGGACTGGCGCCCTGTCCTGGGTCTTTCTGCCCAGCGCCCGAGACGTTCTCCCCTGGATGGGCATGGGGAACCCAACCACGACCCTAATAGAGGATAAAGGGGGAGATAAGAAATGAATGAATATTATATAACATTATTTTGCTATCATGACAAACTTGTTTTGAGTCACTTGAGTCATTATCTTGAATACACAACATATTATGGGATAATAACTGACAGAAGCTTATAGGACATGACGCAAAGCAAAGACAAATATCAAATTCTCACAAGAAACCAAAATAAAAGGAATGTTAAATATTCATACCATGGGCAAAGCGAGAGCAGCAAGTTCCTTTAGTTCTGTTTTCAATCCAACGGGAACTAAACTGCGAACTCGTCTCAGGCAGACGCTGCAGCAGCTCAGCTCAGCAGACATTGTTCAGTCTTAAGTTCCACAGTTTAACAGCAGCACTCACCAGAAACCTGTACTGAGCTTTGCATATGCTTAGCACTGAAATATGACACGTGTTGATTTAAAAAAAAAAAAAAGTCAAAAAATAGTGCAAGATCCTGTGCACCTGTCTTTAGCTGGACCTGAAGATGATTCAATTCAATCCTAAGTTCGGCTTAGTTGGAAAAAGCATATGCAATGTATAAACACCATAATACTTCGTTTTGAATTTACTGAGGTAAGGTAAAAATTATTGTCCAGTATAACAAACACAATGGCGGCACGGTGGTTTAGTGGTTAGCATGTTCTCCTCTCAGTGCTAGGGATTCCCGGTTCGAAACCCAATCTGATAAAGTTTCCATGTTCTCCCCGTGTCCGCGTGGGTTTCCTCCGGGTTCTCCGGTTTCCTCCCACAGTCCAAAAAACATGGATCAAGTCAATTGAGTTCTCCAAATTGCCCCATATAGAGTGTGTCTGTGTGAGTGAGTGTGTGCTCAGTGATAGATGGCGCCCTGTCCTGGGTCTATCTGCCCAGCGCCCAAAACGGGTCGAATTCCCGGGTCGAATCCCAATCTGGGTGGAGTTTCCATGTTCTCCCAGTGGGTTTCCTCCGGGTTCTCCGGTTTCCTCCCACAGTCCAAAAACATGGATCAAGACAATTGAATTCTCAAAAATTGCCCCATATAGAGTGTGTGTGTGTGAGTGAGTGTGTGCCCAGGGATGGATTGCCGCCCTGTCCTGGGTGTATCTGCCCAGCGCCCGAAACGTTCTCCCCTAGATGGGCATGGGGAACCCCCCCGCCACCCTAATAGAGGATAAAGTGGAAGATAATGAATGAATGAATGTTTGATCTGTTAAGCTTCACTGCTTAGAATTTAGCAGCCGCTCAAACTGAAGTTCATTTTCTGACCAGATGAGGGAGCTGCTACCTCAGAAATTGTAAAACTCAAAAACTAAAAAGCAAAAAAAAATAAAAAATTTAAAAACCAGCCCTATATCGTGTTAAATTACCTTTATCCTGTATTTTTATCTATCTATCTAATATATTATCTATATTAATTCTGCTTATGAAATATAAAATTTAGTACAAAATGGTCAATTTATTCATAGAAAAAAAATAATTACCACAAATTAGTTAATTATTTTGGTTAATTTGCTTAATCGGATAACGGGAAGTGGGCGAAATAGCATTTGCAAGCTTTTTACCAGACACACAGACAAACAGATAAAGCTAATATATGGGAAATAATAATAATAATAATAATAATAATAATAATAATAATAATAATAATAATAATAAATAAATAAATGTATGTTAAGATAAAAGTTTATATAATGCAGTTATTTCTGTGATTTATACAGAAATGTGTTGTGTATTTTAGTATAAGTAGATGCACAATCAATGATCACATTATTTAAATGTATTATTAATATTTAATTTTATATGTATTATTAATATTTAATTTTATATGTATTATTAATATTTTTGATTACAAACTTACGAACAAATACAAAGTAAAAACAAAAAAAATTCATAAAGTAATACATGCAGTACCAGTCAAAAGTTTGGACCCACCCCCTGCCTGCTCCATTGTGTATGTTCTTCTCTCACCATATAGATGGACTTTGTAGTTTTACAATTCCAGACTGTAGTCCATCTGTGTTCTGTTGGTTCTCTGTTCTCTGTTGGTCAGGAGCATTACAGAACAGGTATCATTTGGGTGGTGGATTGTTTATTGTCAGTTCTGCAGTGACACTGATGTGGTGAGGGGGTTTTAGTGCAGCAGTGCTGCTGTAGTTCCATTACTCCACCTCAGTGACACTGCCGGGATAGGAATAATGCACCCACCAAATAATCCCTGCTCTGTGGTGCTACTATTGGGGTCCTGACCATAAAGGGGGACAAATAGATGGACTACAGTCTGGAATTGTAAAACTACAAAGACAATCTTTACAGTAAGTAACTGAGAACATGGACATTAAGTGGAATAACATTTGTTTTTAAGTTTTTTTTTGCATTTCAATGCGAATTTCTTTGCTAAATTAATACAGCAATCCATGTTTAAGGCACGTATTTTGAAGTGTTGTATGTCTGATGTGTGATAACTTGGCTTCTGCTATTTCGGTTCTATATTTATAAGTTTGTTGTATATAGTTTGTGTATGTTGTAGCTCTTGGCTTGCTTTGCTTTTGTAATTGTGATGTGTGGGAACAGAAGGCAGCAATTTCGAAGAACTGCTTCTGATGCAGGAGCTTGAGTCATCAGTTTAGAGCCGGCTGTGTAGGTTAGAAGTCCAATCTGAGGCTAGCAACTCAGATTTGTTCCCCTGTTGAGAGAATTTAAACCATAATATCTAAACTGTTGGCTTAGTGGTTGGCATGTTCTCCTCTCAGCACTAGGGATTCCCGGTTCGAATCCCAATCTGGGTGGAGTTTCCATGTTATCCCCGTGTCCGCATGGGTTTCCTCCGGGTTCTCCGGTTTCTTCCCACAGTCCAAAAACATGGATCAAGGTCAAATGAATTCTCCAAATCGCCCCATATAGAGTGTGTCTGTGTGAGTGAGTGTGTGTCCAGTGATAGATTGGCGCCCTGTCCTGGGTGTATCTGCCCAGCGCCCAAAATGTTCCCCCCTGGATGGGCATGGGGAACCCCCCGCGACCCTAATAGAGGATAAAGCAGAGAATAATGGATGGATGGATGGATGGATGGATGTCATATAGAGTGTGTCTGTGTGAGTGAGTAACCATAATATCTGAACTGTAGGCTTAGTGGTTAGCATGTTCTCCTCTCAGCACTAGGGATTCCCGGTTCGAATCCCAATCTGGGTGGAGTTTCCATGTTATCCCCGTGTCCGCATGGGTTTCCTCCGGGTTCTCTGGTTTCTTCCCACAGTCTAAAAACATGGATAAAGTCACTTGAGTTCTCCAAATTGCCCCATATAGAGTGTGTCTGTGTGAGTGAGTGTGTGCCCAGCGATAACTTGGCGTCCTGTCCTGGGTGCATCTGCCCAGAGCACAAAATGTTCTCCCCTGGATGGGCATGGGGAACCCCCTCCCCCCCTCGCGTCCCTAATATAGGATAAAGCAGAAGATAATGGATGGATGGATCTCATATAGAGTGTGTCTGTGTGAGTGAGTGTGTGCCCAGTGATAGATTGGAGCCCTGTCCTGGGTGTATCTGCCCAGCGCCCAAAATGTTCTCCCCTGGATGGGCATGGATGTCGTCGTCCCCCCCCGCGACCCTAATATAGGATAAAGCGGAAGATAATGGATGGATGGATCTCATATAGAGTGTGTCTGTGTGAGTGAGTGTGTGCCCAGTGATAGATTGGAACCCTGTCCTGGGTGTGTCTGCCCAGCGCCCAAAATGTTCCCCCCTGGATGGGCATGGGGAACCCCCCCCCACCCCCCCCGACCCTAATATAGTATAAAGCGGAAGATAATGGATGGATGGATTGATGAATCTAAACTGTATACTTTTTTTAGGGGTTTACATTAATTGCCTTTAAATGTCAAATTGGATCAAATGACATTTGGATTTTAGCCCCACAATTTATCAAAATCTTAAGATTTAAACAACCTGCAGTAGTACCTCATTACTGTGACAAGTGATGTATCACATTCGGATATACAAATACACTTACATGGGCTGCTTCGGGGTGAAATGACATTGCTGTCCCACTGCCGGCACAGTGCATATATATACCCCATCCAATTATTCAGAAACGGGACATCGGCGATCAACCCCAGGAACAATGCACTTCGGTCCACAGTAGAACCGTGAGGTTAAACCTATTTATTCATAGATCTGCGATAAAGTTTACAGCTCAGCGACGAACTTTCCACCCTTTAGTTTAAAGCTGCTCTCAAAGAAAACCCACAGTTATAGGAAGGATGCGCACACTCAGCACTAAAAAAAGACTTTTGTCTTCTCTACCCAGGAATCAAACCTGGGACCTTTTTTGCTCGGCGAGCACCAGCATCTGCACCACAATGTCTCCCACTATAAACAATGCACCAGGAACCTTTATATATATAATCATATATAATCTTCATACTCTGAGCTGACTGTAAACGTCATGCCTTCAATCACTCAAGCTATAAAACCTAAAACTTAAGACTTCGCAGTTTGACTGTAAAACAAAATTTAGGTTAAACTATAGAGAACTTCAGAACTATACAGTCCAAATGATTTAACACCGGTGGAGCTGACTATGGACCTCACAGTAAAACAAGTTTTACTTTTAACATTTAGGGCCCTGTTTTAGTGAATTTTCTCAAGCTGTCTCTCTTACAGCTTGATTTGGGGTGTGTCAGTGTGTCTTTGCTCTCATCCATCCATCCATTATCATCCTCTTTATCCTCTAATAGGGTCGCGGGGGGGGGGTTCCACATGCCCATCCCGGGGAGAACGTTTCAGGCACTGGGCGGATACACCCAGGACAGGGCGTCAACCCCTCGCTGGGCACACACTCACTTACACAGACACACAAACACACACAGAAACACTCTATATGGGGCAATTTGGAGAATTCAATTGACCTTGATCCATGTTTTTGGACTGTGGGAGGAAACTGGAGAACCCGAAGGAAACCCACCCGGACACGGGGAGAACATGGAAATTCCACCCAGATGGGGATTCGAACCTGGGATCATGGCGCCCGTCTTTGCTGTCATAACGAAGGCAAAGTTATGTCTTCTGCTAAATTACCGCATGTACTGAATCTCTTATTCATTATTCATGGGTGTGTTTTGGGCGTAATGTGCAAAAGGCCAATCAGCATGTCGCTTGCCATTCCCTTTAAGAGCCAGGTGCAGATTGACTTTGTCGGAGTGCTATTTTAACTGCCCAATTTTGTTTTATTCATTCATTCATTATCTCCCGCTTTATCCTCTATTAGGGTCGCGGTGGGGTTCCCCATGCCCATCCAGGGGAGAACGTCTCGTGCGCTGGGCAGATAGACCCAGGACAGGGCGCCAATCCATCGCTGGGCACACACTCACTCACACAGACACACTCTATATGGGGCAATTTTGAGAATTCAATTGACTTGATCCATGTTTTTGGACTGTGGGAGGAAACCATAGAACCCGGAGTAAACCCACGCAGACACGGGGAGAACATGGAAACTCCACCCAGATGGGGATTCGAACCGGGAATCCCTAGCGCTGAGAGGCGAACTTACTAACCACTAAGCCACCGTGCCGCCGGTATTTAATTTAGTATTTGTTTATTGTTGATATTAAGGTTGCTTCTATGGTTGTATCTATGGGTTTGTTGACTGCTGCTTGTCCATTTGTGTTTAACAAGCAAGGATGTTCATTCGTGTGTTGAAAATTGCTACTTCCTACTTTATTCAGTAACAGTCTAAAGTTTGGACACACCCATGTGTCCCTGTTTCTTCCACTTACCATATAGATGGATTTGTCATTTTATAATTACAGACTGTGGTCCATCTGTGTTCTTTGTTTTTGTTAGTCCCCTGTTGGTTCTCTGTTCTCTGTTGGTCAGGAGCATCACAGAACAGGTATCATTTGGGTGGTGGATTGTTTCTGGTCAGTTCTGCAGTGTCACTGATGTGGTGAGGGGGTTTTAGTGCAGCAGTGCTGCTGGAGTTTCATTTAAACACCTCAGTGACACTGCTGGGATAGGAATAATGCACCCACCCAAATAACCCCTGCTCTGTGGTGGTACTATTGGTGTCCTGACCATTAGAACAGAGTGAAGGGGATGTACACAGTATGTACTGTAGTCCACAAACCTAATTGTAGAACTACATCTTTACGGTGAGTGGAACTAAGAACATGGATAATACATGAAAAAGGTGCTGAGAGGAGAACGGCATGGAGAGGAGGCGGCATGGTGGCTTAGTGGTTGGCATGTTCTCCTCTCAGCACTAGGGATTCCCGGTTTGAGTTTCCATGTTCTCCCCAGTTCCTCTGGGTTCTCTGGTTTCCTCCCACAGTCCAAAAACATGGATCAAGTGAATTGAATTCTGCAAATTGCCCCATATAGAGTGTGTTTGTGTGAGTGAGTGTGTGCCCAGCGATAGATTGGCGCCCTGTCCTGGGTGTATCTGCCCAGCGCCTGAAACGTTCTCCCCTGGATGGTCATGGGGAACCCCCCCGCGACCCTAATATAGGATAAAGCGGAAGATAATGGATGGATGGATGGACGATATAAAAGTGATTATCATTTTAACAGCATTCAATATTGTAACACTGGAATGTTAATTAAAGTGTCCTGGTCGAACAGCTGTTGTCTTATTTCATTGTTCCTGCTTGTTATTGAGTCACTGTGTTCTAATAAATGGCTTTTCTTTAATTATTTCATAATCTTTTGCTATTTGGGTCATTATGCAATAAAGAAAGGTTCTATTTCTCGTGCGCGGGTCGTTAAAATGGCTGTAACCAGAACGGCAGCGTTTTTATGTCACCTCACTAAAGTGAATTCTGTGCTTTCTTTAATTTGGACGCATACTTTCAAGTATAAATAACCTTAACGGCTACGCAGCGTACACGGTTCTCCCGGATAATGAATGGGTGTTAAAGAAACAGAAAATGAGAGAAAGGCACTGTAATTACATCTGCTGATGTTCACAAAGGCTCATGATCATAGTGATCAGAGCAGCAGCGCACATCCAACCGCTTGTTAACTGCTTTATTTGTTATGCGCATGACCTCTTAATAGGAAAATGGAATTCTGCGGTCAAGGGCGAGGCATTTCACCTTGGGTAGAATCTTCTAGTCTGCTGTATGAGCAGATATTCATTCTGCTTGGTGCTCAGGATTTGAGCATGATCAACCCATCCAGACTGAAGAAGTAGTGAGTAGGTGAGGACAGCTAGCAGCTGGGTGGCCAAACAGCAGGTGATTATAATGTTTGTGAAATCTGTCTTTGAGGTGTTATTATTTCAATGCCTCTCACCTTCCTATGTCTATGAAGTCAGTGGGGATAATTACAGTGATGTAAGGTAACCACCACAGCCAAATGTTGGTTGGATTAGTTTACTTAAGCTGTCTTTATCGATCTGGAAAACAAAAACAACCTAAAACAAATCGGATAATCATTTTTTAACCGTATATTTCTTGGATATTTCGATTGGCGGGCGAGCAAAACATGGATCAAGGTCGATTGAGTTCTCCAAATTGCCCCATATAGAGTGTGTCTGTGTGAGTGAGTGTGTGCCCAGTGATAGATTGGTGCCCTGTCCTGGGTGTTTCTGCCCAGCGACCGAGACGTTCTCCCCTGGATGGGCATGGGGAACCCCACCGCGACCCTAATAGAGGATAAAGCGGAAGATGATGGATGGATAGATGGATGTTTTTGTCTGTTCACATGTCTGTACTGTAATCGAGTAGCATCCACACATGGGCAGGGATAGGCTTTAGCACGTCTCGTGAGCTTAACGATAAGCGGCAAAAAATATGAAAAAACATTTTATGAAATAATCTCGGCACGGTGGCTTAGTGGTTACCATGTTCTCCTCTCAGCACTAGGGATTCCCGGTTCGAATCCCCATCTGAGTGGAGTTTCCATGTTCTCCCCGTGTCCGCGTGGGTTTCCTCTTTTTTTCCGGTTTCCTCCCACAGTCCAAAACATGGATCAAGTCAATTAAGTTCTCCAAATTGCCCCATATATAGTGTGTTTGTGTGAGTGAGTGTGTGCCCAGCGATGGATTGGCGCCCTGTCCTGGGTCTATCTGCCCAGCGCCCAAAACGTTCTCCCCTGAATGGGCATGGGGAACCCCACCGCGACCCTAATAGAGGATAAAGCGGAAGATAATGAATGAATGAATTTTGATTGGCTGTGAGCCTCTGCATAATATTTGTAGTAATTAGTCTTTTTACTGATAAAATATCATAATACTGACCAAAATTCTCTCTTCTTATTCTCTTTACATCATCTTCTTTACAAATGAGTAATTAGCTTAAATTGGGGCGGCACGGTGGCTTAGTGGTTAGCATGTTCTCCTCTCAGCGCTAGGGATTCCCGGTTCGGATCCCAATCTGGGTGGAGTTTCCATGTTCTCCCCGTGTCTGCGTGGGTTTCCTCCGGGTTCTCCGGTTTCCTCCCACAGTCCAAAAACATGGATCAAGTCAATTGAATTCTCCAAATTGCCCCATGTAGAGTGTGTGTGAGTGTGTTCCCAGCGATAACTTGGTGTCCTGTCCTGGGTGTATCTGCCCAGCGCCCGAGACGTTCTCCCCTGGATGGGCATGGGGAACCCCCCCCCCCACGTTCTCCCCTGGATGGGCATGGGGAACCCCCCCCCCCCCCCCGTGACCCTAGTAGAGCATAAAGTGGAATATAATTATTTGAAATCGATGACATTACATTACAAGGTCATTTATTCATTCATTGATTCATCATCTACCATGTAATCCTTTACTAGATTCGCAGAGGGGGGGTGTCCCATGTCAACCCATCACTGGGCTCACACTCACTCACACAGACACACACACACATGCAAACACACACTATATGGGGCATTTTGGAGCATTCATTTTACATTGAATTACATTACAAAGAACCCAGAGGAAGCCCACATGGATACAGGGAGAACATGAAAACACCAAAATTGGGATTCGAACCTGGATCCCCATCGCTGAGAAGCAAATGTGCTAACCACTAGGGGCGCGGTAGCTCAGTGGTAAGGGTATTGGGCTGTCAATCTGAAGGTTGGGGGTTCAAATCCCAGGGCCACTGAAGTTACCAATGTGGGTCCTTGAGCAAGACCCTTAACCCTCATTGCTCCAGGGATGTTGTGATGAACCCTGTGCTCACCTTGTAAGTCGCTTTGGATAAAAGCGTCCAATAAATGACCAAATGTAAATGTAAATGTAAACCACTAAGGTACCCATGACCCATGAGGTCAATAAAATAAGTTTTTATCTGAAGCCACTTACAAGTATCCCCAATTGATGGTTGGGGCCGCCATGGAGCAATGAAGTTTAAGGGCCCTCCCTAGTGACCCACATTGGTAACTTTAGTGGACTTGGGATTTAAACCCACCAACTTTCCGTCTGATAGCCCAACACCCTAACCACTGAACCACCACACCCTGATGGGTGTATTTCTGTCTGGCAGGTCTTGGTTAAAATTAACTAGCACATCTTGTGTTTAAACTAGACTAAAACTAGACTTCTGAAAGGTTTTTGCAATCAGGGTTGAGTTAACACTTCAGTTTAAGCCTAAATTGAGGTCATGTTCAAGAAAAAAAACTAGATTTAAAGTTTCTTTGGGACGTGGGCCGATTTTAAAGCCACAGTTTGGAAGAAACAGAGAGCAGTGTAACTTCAAATGAAAAAGTGTGTGAGGAAACCGTATTTATAGTTTGCTTTGTGCTTTTTACATTCTTAATGTTCTTGGCTACTGTGGGACATCGGTCACTTATGTTCCAGGTCATTATCCCAGCATGAGCTTGGCCCAAAACTGAGTCTTTATTTTAACCACAGCTGTTTGAAGCTGAAACACTGAGACAATTAACTAAAAGGGCGCTTTCTGTTTTAATGTTTTATTTATATAATATTTTCTTCATTTAGCTGTTGGAGAACCGTTTAAATATTTTTATGGTAGGTGATATTTGCTTAGCGGCACATTGGCTTAGTGGTTAGCACGTTCGCCTCTCAGCGCTAGGGATTCCCGGTTCGAATCCCAATCTGGGTGGAGTTTCCATGTTCTCCCCGTGTCCGCGTGGGTTTCCTCCGGGTTCTCCCGTTTCCTCCCACAGTCCAAAAACATGGATCAAGTCAATTGAATTCTCCAAATTGCCTCATGTACAGTGTGTTTGTGTGAGTGAGTGAGTGCCCAGTGATAGATTGGCACCCTGTCCTGGGTGTATCTGCCCAGCGCCCTTATCGTTAAGCTTACGAGACGTGCTAAAGCCTATCCCTGCCCATGTGTGGATGCTACTCGATTAAAGTACAGACATGTGAACAGACAAAAACATCCATCCATACTTCCATCCATTATCTTCCGCTTTATCCTCTATTAGGGTCGCGGTGGGGTTCCCCATGCCCATCCAGGGGAGAATGTTTTGGGCTCTGGGCAGATACACCCAGGACAGGGCGCCAATCTATTGCTGGGCACACACTCACTCACACAGACACACTCTATATGGGGCAATTTGGAATATTCAATGGAAACTCCACCCAGATGGGGATTCGAACTAGGAATCCCTAGCACTAAGAAGAGAACATGCAAAACACTAAGCCACCGTGCCGCCCCGACAAAAACAGTTTTTAATGCAAGAGTAATCAAGCATCAGATTCAAGGCAAGTGTTTTAATAAAGAACCATTAAAACAGTTCAAAGTGTCCAGAGCAAAAATAAAAAACGTAAAATCCTTTATAAATAATCAAAATAGAGCAATAAATGAAAAAACATAAATCCTCAAACAGGAATGTGGTCAGTCTTGAGTCCAAAGTGTATGAGGTTGGGACTCTTTTAATGTTCTCGGTCAGCTGGTTCCATAATAGCTTAACGTTCTCCGTGTTCAGATGTCACCTGATGCGGGATGAATTCACTAGTTCCTAAAGATCTAAGAGTTCTGCTTGGCTTATATGTATATCTATATTCCGTGTGGCTTTCCTCTGGGTTCTCCAGCTTCCTCCCACAGTCCAAAAACATGGATCAAGGTCAATTGAATTCTCCAAATTGCCCCATATAGAGTGTGTCTGTGTGAGTGAGTGTGTGCCCAGTGATAGATTGGCACCCTGTCCTGGGTGTATCTGCCCAGCTCCCGAAATGTTCTCCACTGGATGGGCATGGGGAACCCACCTGCGACCCTAATAGAGGATAAAGCGGAAGATGGATGGATGGATGGATGGATATTTGCTTAAAGTCCAAATAGATTACATCATTGTGTTCATTGTGATTCAGTAACAGCTGTCCAGAATGTATTTGTATAGAATAGAATAGAATAGAATAGAATAGAATAGAATAGAATAGAATAGAATAGAATAAAATAGAATAGAATAAAATAGAATAGAATAGAATAGAATAGAAAGACTTTATTATCATTATACTGTACACCGCATACACAGTATACATCGTACAATGAGATTTAAGCTGCTCCTTAAAGTGCACATGGCGTAATATATAAATAGAAAAAATAACATTAAAAAAACTGCAAAAATGTATTGTGCATTGACAGACATGTAATATCTTAATTTAGTGTATAGTTAATTAGCTCCTGTTCCTTATTTAGGTCTTATTTGGTTAGTTAATGAACTGTATGTTTTTATTGGGGCATTTGGTTTTCATGTGTTTGGGTTGTTTTGTTATTTATTCTTTTATTTTGTCTTAATTTTCTAACATTATTTCATTAAATGTTTTTTCATATTTTTTGCCGCTTATCGTTAAGCTCACGAGATGTGCTAAAGCCTATCCCTGCCCATGTGAGGATGCTACTCGATTAAAGTACAGACATGTGAACAGACAAAAACATCCGTCTAGCCTTCCATCCATCACCTTCCGCTTTATCCTCTACTAGGGTCGCGGTGGGGTTCCCCATGCCCATCCAGGAGAGAAAGTTTCGGGCGCTGGGCAGATAGACCCAGGACAGGGCGCCAATCTATCGCTGGGCACACACTCACTCACACAGACACACACTATATGGGGCAATTTGGAGAATTCAATTGAGCTTGATCCATGTTTTTGGACTGTGGGAGGAAGCCAGAGAACCCGGAGGAAACCCACGCGGACACGGAGAACATGGAAACTCCACCCAGATAACCACTAAGCCACCGTGCCGCCCCAGACAAAAATAAATAGTTTTTAATACAAGAATTAAGCATCAGATTCAAGGCAAAACAAGTGTATTTATAAATTCATTCATTATCTTCCACTTTATCCTCTATTAGGGTCGCAGTTGGGTTCCCCATGCCCATCCAGGGGAGAACGTTTCAGGCGCTGGGCAGATACACCCAGGACAGGGCGCCAATCCATCGCTGGGCACACACTCACTCACACAAACACACTCTATATGGGGCAATTTGGAGAACTTAATCCATGTTTTTGGACTGTGGGAGGAAACTGGAGAACCCGGAGGAAACCCACGCAGACACGGGGAGAACATGGAAACTCCACCCAGATGGGGATTCGAACCGGGAATCCCTAGCGCTGAGAGGAGAACGTGCTAACCACTAAACCACCGTGCCGCTGTTTTTTATAAAGAACCATTAAAACAATTCAAAGTGTCCATAACAAAAATAAAAAACATAAAATCCCTTATGAATAATCAAAATAGAGCAATAAATGAAAATACATAAATCCTCAAACAGGAATGTGGTCAGTCTTGAGTCCAGTTGGAACGCTTCTAATGTTCTCGGTCAGCTGGTTCCATTTAAAAGCAGCATAATTGCTTAACGTCCTCCATGTTCAGATGTCACCTGAGGCAGGACGAATTCCTAAAGATCTAAGAGGTCTGCTTGGCTCATATCCCTGTAGCAGATCTAATTATTACACTGGTCTTACACTATTAAGACATTTATAGACCAATAAGAACTTAAAGTTCATTCAGTAACAGATTGTTATCCAGTGTCAGGTTTTTAGAATAGGGGGGGATGTGATCTCTCCTACTGATATTCTCATAATGGGAAAATGCTGATCTAGCAACTGTTTCAACATGACTACCAAACAGAGATGCGAGTCCATTAATACATCAAAGTCGTGAGCCAATTCTTTAGATTCAGGACTGTTCCAGGAAATCCAACCCAGGTTGCGAATCTAATAAGAATTTAATGGTCAATGGCATCAAAGGCAGCAGCAAGAGTAAGAACTAATAAAAGAGGTATCTTTCCAGCCTCAGTATTCATGCAAATGCCTTTAATGGTCTTTATTAGAGCTGTCTCATTGCTGTGGTCAATTATGACAATTACTGAATAGAACCTGGATTCTTATTGGACTGACAGTCCTGCAGGACGTCCTCAATGGACTTATATAGTTTTCCAATTGTTAAATACGGGTCACCTGCTCATCCCACAATCTGTACATCAGTGTCCTACACTGTTGATGCTGCCCGGCCACTCAAGTCTTGGTCCTCCCAAGGTTTCTTCCTTAAGATAACAACACAACAGGGAGTTTTTTCTTGCCACTGTCACTTCGGCTTGCTCTTTGGGGGTTCAAAAGCTTATAAAACTGTAAAGCTGCTTCGTGACAATGTACTATTGTAAAAACGCTATATAAATAAATTACTTGAAACTTGATTGGTCCGGAATCCAGACTGGAATGTTGTCTAGGTTGGTGTTTATTGGCAAAAAGCTAGTGATTTGTGTGAAAAGAAGTTGATTCGATAATTTTACCCATGAATGGTTGATTAGAAATGGGTTTGTAGTTATAATTATAAGTTATAATCTGAGATTATTTCAATGTTATTTATTTTTAGAAAAGGCTAATAACATCTTGGGCGGCACGGTGGCGGAGTGGTTAACATGTTCGCCTCTCAGCGCTAGGGATTCCCGGTTGGGTAGAGTTTTCATGTTCTCCCCGTGTCTGCGTGGGTTTCCTCCAGGTTCTCCGGTTTCCTCCCACAGTCCAAAAACATGGACCAAGTCAATAGAGTTCTCCAAATTGCCCCATATAGAGTGTGTGTGTGTGAGTGTGCCCAGGGATAGATTGGTGCCCTGTCTTGGGTGTATCTGACTAGCGCCCGAAATGTTCTCCCCCTAGATGGGCATGGGGAACCCACCCCACCCCCGTAGAGGCTCAGTGGAAGATAATGAATGAATGGATGGATAAAGGATCAGGATATTCAGAATTATGAGTGAGTTATTATGAATGAGTAACATTTTCACCTAATTTATTCACAATAATGCCCAGCCAGTCATACATTTTTCCTTTATTAAACTTTCATTGTTAACAGTGATCAGTGAACTATGATATATGTGATTTATGAGGTGATGGAGAAGGTACTTGTTGTTGGATATGAATATACCTATTGCATGTCTTATATTCTAAATTTTAATGTTACTGAATCTTTTTAAGTTATAAATTCTTAAAAAGAATGCAAACTCATTGCAGTTCTCAGTTGGTACCAGTTCAGGGGCCATTTGGCTGGATGAGTTTAAAAGTCTGTCAGAAAAGGATGTTTCTGTTGTTAATATTGTTGCTGATAATGCTGGAGAAATAGTTTTGCGGTGTTTTGCAAGTTATTGTGTTGTATTTATGTAGCCTATCTTTGGAGATGTATTTGAGGATTTCAGATGGTTTTGAACTATGGAAATAAATCTATGGATTGGCGCCCTGTCCTGGGTCTGTCTGCCCAGCGCCCGTGACGTTCTCCCCTGGATGGGCATGGGGAACCCCACCGCGACCCTAATAGAGGATAAAGCGGGAGATAATGAATGAATGAATGAATGAAATCTAAGCTCCTAAAGGAAATCCAGTCAGCGAGAACATGCATCATCCCCTTGCTTTGACGTAATGCCACTGGTATATATTTCAAGTAATTGTCGATGTCTAAAACAGGTGATGAAATCATTCAGTCAGTTAGGTCTGTATGACAATAAAATAAGAAAATAAAGCAACCAGATCGTAATGGGAACATATATCATTTTATTATTTAATAAGGATTTATTGCAGCTTTTCATAACAATAAACGGTAACACTTTATATGCATCCAGTATTCATAATGCACCATTAACACATTCATAAAGCTTTATAAAGTTTGTATAATACTTTCTAACACTTAGGCTTTGTAACACAATGTGACAAAATGCATTAAACAATGTATATTTTGTTTTCTAAGTACTTGTGCTTGTGAAAACCTACAGATCCTCTTATAAGCTCTTATAGAGTGTTGTCATTTATTATCTCTATGAAGGAGATCAATATTTACACATACCAACTTATTAAAGACATAAACGCTCCATACAGCCTTCAGTTAATATTACGTCAATTTGTGTTATAAAGCCATATGTCATATTGTTATAACACTCTATGTGGTTATACCATGACTACAATGATGTATATCAATTTAGAGATCTATATACTATAAGAGAGGTACATATAAAATGTTATAAAGTGTTATGAAGCTTTATGAATGCACTTATTTTGCATTATATATCGGATTTATGGAAAGTGTTACCAAATAAGCATTTATTACAGCAGATCAGTACAGTACAGTACAGCAGTACAGAAAATCAGCTTCCATCACTATAAAGTTTTTACAGAAATAAAAGAAACTACAGGGTTTTATTGAAGCAGATACTTTACATCATTTACAGTATTTCACTTTGTGCATTTTAACAATAATATCAATGTTTTTATGAATACATTTACATGACCTTAAATAACATTAAATGAGTTCTAACCATATTTCTTTATTGAAACAAGTAAACAATAAAGTACCTGTCTACATCTGTCAAACATTGCCGGGAATATTGCAACTTATATTGTGTAAACAAATATACAGATTTATTATGTGTATAGGTTAAAAAAAGGCAAATGACACAGCACAGTGTTTGGATTCATGAACAGTTCAACTGAATGACCATCTATTGTGTTCGGATTATCGATTAAGCTTATACAGTATGTCTTGGAAATTCTGTTGCACTAATGCAATTAATCCTAAACTACCATATAACCACTATATCAATTTGTATATAAATTTAATTATGCAGACTATTGATCAGGTTCCGTGTTGGAACCTCTGCACGTTCCAGTTTTTAGGAAACTCACTAAAACAGATATTTCAAGTATAAATAATTGAGCAAAAATTGCATTAGAATGTGTGCATGATCATATATAGAATAAAATAAAATGCCCATTATTTAAATACACCTGAGTTGTGTGTGTATAATGCACACTGGTGCCCAAGAATTTGTAAACCAATACGAATAAAAAAATTAAAATAAAAAAAATAACAAATGAGACAATGATGAGAGATTGTAATAAAATTTGAAATCAAATACAGTGTAATTAAAATCAGTGGGGTTTGTGAAAGTGTATCATGGCACTTAAAGAGAGTTCGAACTGGAAAACATGGTAGTGGAAGTGGAATGGACACATGGTTTGGACATTTTTTGCTACATATGGGCCAAGACAACTTGCCAGCATTTATAGAACTAACCTTAAAGGTTCATCAAACTTCGCCACTCACAAATATGCAATATTGGGTGTTATTCCATCATAAATGAATGACTACGTGTCTTTATCTACTTTAAGGACGCTGACAAAATGGTGTATGAAACTTACATATATAAGTATAAACCTTTTCTTTATCAAAAAGTAAACAATTATAAAAATACAATTAAAAGCATAGCATTACATATCTCCTATGTAATCTATGTAAGTTTTGAAATAAACAGATGACGGTATATGCTATACATACTGTAAATGTTTCTTGGTGAAGCTTCTTTATTGATGAAAGGAGCTCATCTGGGTTATGCGGAGAGCTGAAATCGGACAGATTTACCTTAAGACTCTGCTGTCTAGAGCTAAATGTGCAAAGGTATTTCGAGAGGGAAGAAAAACTTGCTACGTCTGTCGTTGCACATCACAAACTTGTCCTGTTGGCCCATGTGGGTAATGAGTCCAAATTGAACATTGCTTTACCCCAGGTGTTGATGGCCAATGTGATGCAAAAGATCCCTATAATATTCATCACTATGCCTGCCTTTGCCTGGAAGAAACACATATATGTATATAAGGTAAAGGTATTCAGAGGTAGATTCATTCATTCATTCATCCATCCATTATCTTCTGCTTTATCCTCTATTAGGGTTGCGGGGGGGTTCCCCATGCCCATCCAGGGGAGAACGTTTCAGGCGCTGGGCAGATACACCCAGGACAGGGCGCCAATCTATCGCTGGGCACACACACACACACACACACACACAGACACGCACACAAACACAATCTACATGGGGCAATTTGGAGAACTCACTTGACTTGATCCATGTTTTTTGGACTGTGGGAGGAAACCGCAGAACCCAGAGGAAACCCACGCGGACACGGGGAGAACATGGAAACTCCACCCAGATGGGGATTCGAACTGGGAATCCCTAGTGCTGAGAGGAGAACGTGCTAACCACTAAGCCACCGTGACGCCCCAGAGGTAGATTATCATTGTTATTTAGACAATTACATTAATGTTAACTCAGCAGTCACAAGGGGTAAATATAAGGGCCATGATTTTACCTCATCTCATTATCTTGACTGTTTACTAGGGCCCTCTACTTGGTCTGGATTCCCATGCCTATCCAGGAGAGAATTTTCTAGGGGCTGGGCAGATACACCCAGGACAGGGCACCAATCCATCATTGGGCACACATTTACTCATTTACAAATATTATATAGAAGCAATTCGGATAGGGGCAATTGAGAGCTTCCAATTCACCTTGAATCCCTGTTTTGCACTTCGGTAGAAAACCCTTGCAGTCACGGGGGAGAAAAAAAAATTCACCCAAATTGGGATTCGAGCATGGATCTCCAGTGCTGAGAAGCAGCCTTGAAATCTCCTGGGACACCGACTTAATTTTATAAGATTTATAATTAGTTTGGACATTTGTCTAATTATTCTGTATCGACTAAATAATCGGATTAAAATTCATCCATCCATCCATTATCTTCCGCTTTATCCTCTATTAGGATCCCCATGCCCATCCAGGGGAGAACGTTTCGGGCACTGCATAGATACACCCAGGACAGGGCGCCAATCTATCATTGGGCACACATTCACTCACACAGACACTCTATATGGGGCAATTTGGAGAAGTCAATTGACTTCATCCATATTTTTGGACTGTGGGAGGAAACCGGAGAACCCGAAGGAAACCCACGCAGACATGGGGAGAACATGGAAACTCCACCCAGATTGGGATTCAAACCGGGAATACCTAGTGCTGAGAGGCGAACATGCTAACCACTAAGCCACCTTGCCACCAATGAAAATTCATTCATTATCTTCTGCTTTATCCTATATTAGTGTCGCAGGGGCGTTCACCACTATGCGTTTCGGGCACTGGGCAGATACACCCACGACAGGGCGCCAATCTATCACTGGGCACACACTCACTCACTCAGACACGCACACAAACACACTCTATATGGGGCAATTTGGAGAATTCAATTGACTTGATCCATGTTTTTGGACTGTGGGAGGAAACCAGAGAACCAGAAGGAAACCCACGCAGACACGGGGAGAACATGGAAACTCCACCCAGATTGGGATTCGAACCGGGAATCCCTAGCAGAGGCGAACATGCTAACCACTATGCCACCTTGCCGCCAATTAAAATTCAGTATAAAGATATTTATTTACAAGGATACAGCTTTATGTAATACAAAAACTATTATGATATTGTCGTTTGTGAGGTTAACGGGGGTTAACCAAATCCTTTTTTGATTTATTAAACAAATCTGTTTAATTAGTTTAAATAGTTTAAATAGATTAAAATGTTTTATTATAACCTCTTACTTATTTTTCAGAAATCTTTTAAAAGCAACCTAAAGTGTGAGTTGCAAGCTTACCATGTCTGAGACCTTCAGGTATCCATAGGAGAACACAATAGCATTAGGGGGTGTTGCCACAGGTAACATGAAGGCTAAAGAAGCACTGAGTGTGCAGGGCACCATGACGTATAAGGGGTTCATCCCAATGGACTGTGACTGAAACAGAGAAACAAAATATTTTAACGATGACAGTTGCAGTAAATTAAAATGATTTCCCTTTGTTACTCTGACCCAGATCCCGTATTTAATTGGTGTTTTTAGTTCCGTCAGTCCTCATATTGTGTGTGTAATTAAAGCTGGCCTTCTTTACAATAATATACCCCTGCTGACTCATGTCTGCAGTAAAACGGTCACTCCTTAGAACTATTGCAGAGCTTTGTTGTAATCCATATTATAATATCATGGCTAATCCATCGTAATCGTGGTTCTTTAAATACGGCTTAAATCTTCTGGGTGTAAATGAAAAAGGCTAGCTGAAGGGGTTTTGTCTGTATGAGGAAAACAATAATGGATATAAAGATGTGCTGGAACTTGCTGTTACAAGCTTGGTCCTGGTTTAAAGAAGGCAGATTTTCTAAGACGAAATACATGTTTTTATAGGGATTAAAAATTAAATCGGGATCACTTTCTATGAATTTTGTATTTATTATGCTTTGTAATAAATAAATTCATAAAACTTTATAGATATATGTATGCTCATACTTTCATAACACTTGCTATAAGTAGCTGGTAATCTTTATAACCTTATAAACACAAACACCTTTATAAACTTATCAATTTTTTAAGTCTATGCCATAGGGCTTCATAACACAATGTGATGTAATGTTTATTAGCTTATTATATTGTTTATTAGCTTATTATAGAGCTTCATAACATTTTTGTAAAACAATTACCTCCAATGAAAATGACTTTGAGCGTTCATAAATTTTTATGAAATTTTATGGGTAACGCAAACATTTGTGTCATAACATAAATTTTATGACACTGGTAATGAAGAGTTAATATAAACATTTTATAATGCATTATGTCACATTGTGTTAAAACCGTATGGCCTGTTCTTATAACACAAGCATGTACAATTACAAAGGCTTATGGCAAGTGTTATAAATATTTTTTTTAATAAGCTTTATTAATGTGTTTATAATGCAATTGGAATACCAGATTCATGTTTTAGTATTCTGATTTAGATTTTGATTTGAATTCTGATTTTGTAGGTCAAAATTCTGAGATTAAAAGTCATAATTTTGATTTAGTAGGTCAGAATTCTGAGATTAAAAGTCATAATTCTGAGATAAATAGTCATAATTCTGAGATAAATAGTCATAATTCTGATTTAGTAGGTCAGAATTCTGAGATTAAAAGTTAGAATTCTGAGATAAAAGTCATAATTCTGATTTAGTAGATCAGAATTCTGAGATTTAAAGTCATAATTCTGAGATAAAAAGTCATAATTCTGATTTAGTAGGTCAGAATTCTGAGATACTTTTGAGATACTTTGTTTTTGTTTTTCTTCTTAGTGGCGGAAACGGGCTTCCATATGTATTATAATGCATTATGTATCGTTGTGTTATAAAGCCTTATATCATTGTTTTAACACTATAGGATTGTGATTTTGAAGATCTATGTACATTTAACACAAGCCTTTTTTATAAATGTTATTAAGCATTATGAATACATTATAAAGCTTTTTAAATGCAGTTGCATTACGAATACCAATTTTTTAGAAAGGGTTACCCAGAAAAGCTATTATTATTATTATTATTATTATTATTATTATTATTATTATTATTATTATTATATGCACTAGACACTAGCAGCAGAAGCGTAGTATTTTTTGTGGCTTGCAAGTGTTTCTTTATGTGTTCAGACATTCTGTTCCTAGAAACCTCCAGTCTGGTCCATTCTGATCGCTGTCTCTTTGTGCATCTTTGTAAGTTAGCTAAGAAAGAGTAGTGTGATTCACACAGCATGGGGAGGGGAAAGCAGATGGGGGAGGGCAGGCTGACAATTCAGCAGCCTGTGAACATGGAGAGGAAGCTAAAGTGGGTTGTTTGAGAACTTGGCTGACTGTCTGAGGGGCCTCCGAAGGGTCCGAAAATAATTCAGTGAAACTGAAAGGACAATTAGATCTGTGAATCTAAGCCAGGGAATGCTTTAGTTCCTTTTCTCAAGCCGTCGTGTATGAATTCGACTCAAAAAGCGACTGCCTCTACTACTACTACTACTGTTTAAATAAACTTACCATAGAGGCCAGGACGGGGAGGAATAGGGTAGCCGTTGCCACATTGCTCGTGCACTCTGTGAATGTGGATATCAAAAGACAGAGGACAATGGCAATGGCCCAAGGAGGAATACTATGCAGGGGAGTCAACTGGTTTCCCAGCCAAGTGGACAGACCAGACTCCTGAAACATTAAAGACATGGTTTAGGAATAATTTTGTCCTACTGTTATAAAATAGACAATCCAGCCTCCATTACATTACATTACATTACATTACATTTGGTCATTTGGCAGACACTATTATTCAAAGCAAGGACGGCACAGTGGTCAGCACGTTCTCCTCTCAGCACTAGGGAGTCCCGGTTCGAATCCCAATCTGGGTGGCGTTTCCATGTTCTCCCCGTGTCCACGTGGGTTTCCTCCGGGTTCTCCGGTTTCCTCCCACACTCCAAAAACCTGGAACTAGGTCAATTGAATTCTCCAAATTGCCCCATATAGAGAGTGTCTGTGTGTGAGTGAGTGAGTGTGCCCCGAGTGTGTCCAGCAATAGATTGACGCCCTGTCCTGGGTGTATCTGCCCAGCTCCCGAATTGTTCTCCCCTTGATGGGCATGGGGAACCCCCCTCCCCAGGGCTGTTGTTTGAACACCTTAGAGACACTGCTGGGATAGGACTAATGCAACAACCAACTAATTGTGGTGGTACTAGTGGTAATGGGTAATGGGGTCCAGACCATAGAGAACAGAGTAAAGAAGACGTACTCAGTATGTACTGTAGTCCACAAACTGATGGAACTATGAAGTCCATCTTTACAGAACATGGACAGTAAGTGAAGCAAAAAGGAGGCATGTCCAAACTTATGACTGGATCTGTACATTAAATCAGAAAAAAACGTAAATGTTGTGCAGAAAAGGCCATGAGTCAATTTTACCTCGCTCCCTTTAGCCAAAGCAAACCCTCCACCAAGCAGCAGCACTATGTTCCATGGCAGTTTCCTTTGGGCCACTTTCCAGGTGAGCAGTGCTGACATGAAATCACAACAGAGGAAGATGAAAATCGGAATATCGTTCTGTTTACACTGTTTTGAGCTTAACTCTTTCCTACCTGGGCTGGAGCTCACTTGTGGCCAAGAGGAGAGCACTGGTACACGTGATGGGAGGACGAATAGAAGGACGGCGATGAACACAGCCACAGTAGCATCGGTCACGTACCTACAAAATTAGACTAGGATAAATTTAAGTCATTCAAAAGGCTACTTTCATTGGAAAGGAACATTCATGACCCTCCAACTGTTTCGGCTTAGATGTATATGATCCTATTTTCTTGTAGGAGAGCCAAAAACAACAACAGTATGAGCTACGAACAAATATCTCTACCAATCAGGGATGCATTTCCCAATAATGTTCAATCTTAGTAGTTGAGAGAGAACATTGTGATCAATGTAAAAGGAACCTAGAGTTTGCAATCTTTCCCAAAAGCCATCTTACTCTCCAATATTTACGTGTTTGTTGACAAAAACGACATATTAATAAATCAATTAGTGTTCAGTGGGCGGCATGGTGGCTTAGTGGTTAGCACGTTTGCCTCTCAGCGCTAGGGATTCCCGGTTCGAATCGCCATCTGGGTGGAGTTTCCATGTTCTCCCCGTGTCTGCGTGAGTTTCCTCCGGGTTCTCCGGTTTCCTCCCACAGTCCAAAAACATGGATGAAGTCAATTGAATTCTCAAAATTGCCCCATATAGAGTGTGTATGTGTGAGTGAGTGTGTACCCAGCGATGGATTGGCGCCCTGTCCTGGGTCTATCTGCCCAGCGCCCGAGACGTTCTCCCCTGGATGGGCATGGGGAACCCCACCGCGACCCTAATAGAGGATAAAGCGGGAGATAATGAATGAATGATGAATTAGTGCTCGCATGTTCGCGCTGGGGATCCAGGTTCAAATCCCAATCTGGGTGAAGTTTCCATGTTCTTTGTGTGTCTCTGTCTATGTGGGTTTCCTTGGGGTTCAATGGTTCCCTCCCACAGTCCAAAAACATGGATTCAAGTAAATTGGCTGCTCTAAATGTCCCCTCTATTGTGTGTCTTTCTTTGTTTGAGTAAGTTCCCAATGATTGATTGACGCCTCGTCCTGGGTGTCTTCCCACAAATTTAATAAAATGAATATGATGTTACTTTTCACATTAAAGGAAACAAGACTTTCAACTAATATCATCCATCCATCCATCCATTATCTTCCGCTTTATCCTCTACCAGGGGCGTGGGGGGGTTCCCCATGCCCATCCAGTGGAGTACCATTCGGGCGCTGGGCAAAATAAACCCAGAACAGGGCGCCAATCTAGCACAAACACATAACACATACTATATGGGGCAATTTGGAGAATTCAATTGACCTTGATCCATGTTTTTTAGACTGTGGGAGGAAAACAGAGAACCCAGAGGAAACCCACGCAGACACAGGGAGAACATGGAAACTCCACCCAGATTGGGATTCGAACCGGAAATCCCTAACGCTGAGAGGAGAACGTGCTAACCACTAAGCCACCGTGCCGCTTTAAGTAATATCAGATTTAAGAAATGGATTCACGGTGCTCACTAATCTAAGTCTTTGGAAGGTTGTCGTTATGATTAGATGAGTCTGACATGCTGGACATGTTTGTCCAGCACTTACACTCGGTTTTCCGCATAATGTAAAAGAAAGTACGCCTTATTAGATTAGTCCACCTTCCTTCATTGCTGTTTTATCCAGTTCTGATGCTAACGTGCCTATTGTTTGTGATTTTTCTGGTGGACAGGGGTCAGCATGGACACTCTGCAGACCCCATACGCAACAAACTGTGATTCACTGTGTGTTCTAAGACATTTCAGAACCAGCATTAGCTTCTGCAGCAATTTGATCTATTTGTTGGTTCAGACCACATGGGCCACTGTTATTGCATGTGGGGAGCCACATGCATCAATAAGCCCTGGCTGCTCATGACCCTGTTGCCAGTTTACCATTGTTCCTTTCTTGGACCACTTTGAATAGCTACTGACCTCTGCAGATCTGAACGACCCACATGATCTGCAGTTTTGGATTTGCTCTGAGCCAAACTTCCAACCATCACAATTATCCATTAAACTCACCCAAATCCCTACACTTGCCTCTTAAACTTCCACGTTAACTTCAAGGATTAAATATTCACTTGGTGTCCAATTAATCCCACCTACTAACAGATGCTGGGATATAAACATAATCAGCGTTGTTCAGTTCATCAAATTACAAGTTAGTGGGTCAGAGTACTGGTCATTTTTACATTTCCTAACGTAATACATAAATTGCAAAGATATGAAGTGAAAATGAATTCCAAATAAATTTTAAATATGAAGTCACAAATTGGCACCCTGTCCTGGGTGTATCTGCCCAGCGCCTGAAACGTTCTCCCATGGGCATGGGGAACCCCCCCCCCAACCCTAGTAGAGAGAAAGCGGAAGATAATGAATGGATGGACACCCCTGTTCTACAGTACAAACTGTGTGTGTCCCCTTTACTCTGTTCTAATGGTCAGGACACCAATAGTAGCACCACAGAGCAGGGATTATTTGGTGGGTGCATTATTCCTATCCCAGCAGTGTCACTGAGGTGGAGAAATGAAACTCCAGCAGCACTGCTGCACTAAAACTCCCCTCACCACATCAGTGTCACTACAGAACTGACAATAAACAATCCACCACCCAAATGATACCTGTTCTGAGATGCTCCTGACCAACAGAGAACAGAGAACCAACAGAACACAGATGGACTACAGTCTGTAATTGTAAAACTACAAAGTCCATCTATGTGATAAGTTGAGGAAATAGACAATTTGTGTCCAAACGTCTGATTCTTAATGTATAGTAGGACTAATAGGAGTAGGGAGCTAGGACTAGGGTGTGGTAGCTCAGTGGTTAGGGTGTTGGGCTATCAATCTGAAGGTTGGGGGTTCAAATCCCAGGTCCACTGAAGTTACCAATGTGGGTCCTTGAGCAAGACCCTTAACCCTCATTGCTCCAGGGATGTTGTGATTAACCCTGTGCTCACCTTGTAAGTCGCTTTGGATAAAAGCGTCCAATAAATGACCAAATGACCAAATGTAATAGCATGCAGGACCTTAAAATGCTTTAGAAAGATTAAATTACAGTAATAGGCTTGGGAACGTAGCTTAAACACTGCCATAGTTAAATTGCTGAGTCACTTTGAAATTGGCAGCTTCAAGATTTTTTCCTTTGTCCGTCTTCCAGTTTTAAATTCCCAGGCTCGTTTTCCGAAGAAACACGAACTCCAAACCTCGCGTGTGACTGCAGCTTAAGCACCGTGTTTAGTGTCTGTGATCTCGAAAGATATGATTAAACATGTGAGCAAGTGAAAGGAAGTTTGGCAGTTTCAAGTGGTGGAGCGTAACCCATACTCTTGTTTCGAGTTGAACGTGTGTGTTGCCCAGCCAGCCACAAATCCCGGATCCCGTGTGAACCACAGTGCCACTAGTAGAATGAAAAGGGCCAACACGTTAATCTCGCCGTATGACATGGGTCCCAGCAGTCGGTGCTGTTCTCGGATGACATTATAGGCAGCGATCTCCTTTTCTGTCTTGACTTCCATGCACCCCCATGTTTTCCTAAAGCTGGGAAGTGGAGGGCAAACAGAAGCTGTGTTATTAAAGAGAACTTGGCAGTTCCTGTTAAAGAAACATTGAGGTTAACAACACCTACTTGAAGCCCATGAAAAGGAACTGCAGCCACAGCCAGGCTAAGGCTAACATCAAGACCATGTTTGGGAATGCAAAGCCGAACCAGGAGGCGAAATTAATGACGTCGCCATTTTCGGGAAACAATCTAAGAAAAAAAAAATTGGTGATTTTATTAAATTAAGTATGAAATGGCACGGTGACTTAGTGGTTAGCACGTTCGCCTCTCAGCAATAGGGATTCCCTGTTCGAATCCCCATCTGGGTGGAGTTTCCATGTTCTCCCCGTGTCTGCGTGGGTTTCCTCCGGGTTCTCCGGTTTCCTCCCACAGTCCAAAAACATGGATCAAGTCAATTGAATTCTCCAAATTGCCCCATATAGAGTGTGTCTGTGTGAGTGAGTGTGTGCCCAGCGATGGATTGGCGCCCTGTCCCGGGTCTATCTGCCCAGCGCCCGAGACGTTCTCCCCTGGATGGGCATGGGGAACCCCACCGCGACCCTAATAGAGGATAAAGCTGGAGATAATGAATGAATGAATGTTCGCCTCTCAGCGCTAGGGATTCCAAGTTCGAATCCCAATCTGGGTGGACTTTCCATGTTCTCTCCGTGTCCGCGTGGGTTTCCTCCGGGTTCTCCGGTTTCCTCTCACAGTCCAAAAACATGGATCAAGTCAATGGAATTCTCCAAATTGCCCCATATAGAGTGTGTTTGTGTGAGTGAGTGTGTGCCCAGCGATAGATTGGCGCCCTGTTCTGGGTGTATCTGCCCAGTGCCTGAAACGTTCTCCCCTGGATGGGCATGGGGAACCCCGCCGCGACCGTAATATAGGATAAAGCGGAAGATAATGGATGGATGGATGGAAGTATACAATAAAAGTAAACGGGAGATTTTAAGGTTAAAAGAACTTTTAATGTGTGGCTTTGGTCTATTATCACATTGCTGTAAATATGATTGCAGGCAGCTTTCAGCCTTTCAGCGCTGGGGATCCAGCTTCAAATCCAAATCTGGGTGGAGTTTCCATGTTTCCTCCATGTCCGCATGGATTTCCTCTGGGTTCTCCAGTCCAAAAACATGAATTCAAGATAAATTGGCTGCTCTAAATTCCCCCTATATAGTGAGTGGATTAGTGGTGGCTTAGTGGTTAGCACGTTCTCCTCTCAGCTCTTGGGATTCCCGGTTCGAATCCCAAAATGGATTGACTTTCCATGTTCTCCCTGTGTCCTCGTGGGTTTACTCCGGGTTCTCCGGTTTCCCCCCACAGTCCAAAACATGGATCAAGTCAATTGAGTTCTCCAAATTGCCCTATATAGAGTGTGTTTGTGTGTGTGAGAGTGTGCCCAGAGATAGATTGGTGCCCTGTTCTGGGTGTATCTGCCCATTGCCTGAAGCATTCTCCCCTGGATGGGCATTGAAAACCCCCACACAACCCTAAGATAGGATTAAGCTGATGGATGGATACAAACATAATAACATAATAGAAACTAACTGTAATATGCATTTAGATGAGGCACCTACTGATTCATTTGTCCCTTTAGCACCAGGTTGGGGCCTGTCCCTGTGAGGGTGGCTGTGCCCCCGATACTGGCAGCATAACACACACATAGTGTCATTCCTTTGCATATCTGCTTTCTCTTTGCCGCTTCCTGAAGCATTGGGGTCTCAGCTGATGACACATCCAATCCACTGACCCCTGCTGCTGAAGATATGAACACAGCGGGCCAAAAATATTGGTTTAGTAAACCAGTATGAATTAATATGACGGTACATTTACATTACATTACATTTACATTTGGATGTTTAGAAGATGCGGCACGGTGGCTTAGTGGTTAGCACGTTCGCCTCTCAGCGCTAGGGAGTCCCGGTTCGAATCCCAATCTGGGTGGAGTTTCCATGTTGCCCCCGTGTCTGTGTGGGTTTTCTCCAGGTTCTCCGGTTTCCTCCCACAGTCCAAAAACATGGATCAAGTCAATTGAATTCTCCAAATTGCCCCATATAGTGTGTCTGTGTGATTGAGTGTGTGCCCAGCGATAGATTGGCGCCCTGTCCTGGGTCTATCTGCCCAGCGCCCGAAACGTTCTCCCCTGGATGGGCATGGGGAACCCCACTGCGACCCTAATAAAGCAGGAGATAATGAATGAATGAATATATATATATATACAGTATATAATGGTAATTTCCCTCAATTGAATTCTCAATTAGTGGCTTAGTGGTTAGCATGTTCTCCTCTCAGCACTAGGGGTTCCCGGTTCGAATCCCCATCTGGGTGGAGTTTCCATGTTCTCCACATGTCCGCGTGAGTTTCCTCCGGGTTCTCCGGTTTCCTCCCACAGTCCAAAAACATGGATCAAGTCAATTGAGTTCTTCAAAATTGCCCCATATAGAGTGTGTTTAGGTGTCTGTGTGAGTGAGTGTGTGCCCAGCGATAGATTGGCGCCCTGTCCTGGGTGTGTCTGCCCAGCGCCCGAAACGTTCTCCCCTGGATGGGCATGGGGAACCCCCCGTGACCCTAATATAGGATAAAGCGGAATATAATGGATGGATGGATGGTAATTTCCCCATTGTGGGACCAATAAAAGCTTATCTTAACTCATCTTACATTAAATTGGTAATAACATTGGACCTGGGATTCAAACCAACAACCGTTATATTGCTAGCCCAACACCCTAACCCCACTGAGCTACCACACCCCGGTCTTTTTTACTCCTCAATTGTGAATGCATGTGTTCAGCATATACTAAATAAATGGGGTCAGACCTTCTTTTCCTTTCATTGCCTCCTGATACTGTGAATCGGACACCTGGTTGGGTTCTTCAATGTTGCTGATCGGGGCTGGGTCAGTTTCTTGGTCGTTAAGCTGCTCCAGCATGGCCTGCACAATGGGCACCATCATCGCTGTGGTGGCTGTATTGCTGATCCACATGGAGAGGAAAGCTGTTACGCCCATGAAACCTAGCATTAGACTAGATGTCCGGTGGGAAGCAGAGAAGAAGAGAGAGAGAGAGAGAGAGAGCGGGGGAGAGATCAACAAACTTAACAACACAGGACACAAGCAGAATCAGTGTATTGTTTACTTACAGAGCTGGACGTACTCCAACAAGAAGCAGCACTCGAAGAGCAATGCGCTTGTGCAGGTTCCAGTGCTCCACAGCTACTGCCACCATCAGACCGCTCACAAATAACATGTTGGTGTCTTTTAGATATTGTATACATACCTTAAGAGGAAACAATACATTTATTTATTTATTATCCATCCACTTTATCTTCCACTTCACTAGGGTCGCCCATTCAGGGATACATCCACAACAGGGCGCCAATCCATCATACTGGGATTCGAACAGATTGGGATTCGAACCTAGATCTCCATTCCACGTGCCACCCAATAACAATGCATCCATCCATCCAATATCTTCTGCTTTATCCTCTACTAGGGTTGTGGGGGTTCCCCATGCCCATCCAGGGGAGAACGTCTCGGGCGCTGGGCAGATACATTCAGGACAAGGTGCCAATCTATCGCTGGGCACACACTCACTCACACAGACACACTCTATATGGGGCAATTTGAAGAATTCAATTGAGCTTGATCCATGTTTTTGGACTGTGGGAGGAAACTGGAGAACCCGGAGGAAACCCACACGAACATGGGGGAGAACATGGGAACTCGAAATGGGAATACCTAGCGCTGAGAGGAGAACATTCTAACCACCATGCCACTCAATAACAATACATTCATCCATCATTATCTTCCGCTTTATCCTCTATTAGGGTCGCGGGGAGGTGGGGTTCCCCATGCCCATCCAGGTGAGAATGCCTCGGGCGCTGGGCAGATACACCCAGGACAGGGCGCCAACCCATCGCCGGGCACACACTCACCCACTCATACACACTCTACATGGGGCATTTTGGAGAATTCAATTGAGCTTGATCCATGTTTTTGGACTGTGGGAGGAAATTGGAGAACCCGGAGGAAACCCACACAAACATGGGGGAGAACATGGGAACTCCACCCAGATTGGGATTCGAAACAGGAATCCCTAGCGCTGAGAGGAGAACATGCTAACCACCAAGCCACCATGCCACTCAATAACAATACATTCATCCATCCATTATCTTCCGCTTTATACTATATTAGGTTCACGGGGGGTTCCCCATGCCCATCCAGGGGAGAACGTCTCGGGTGCTGGGCAGATACACCCAGGACAGGGTGCCAACCCATCGCCGGGCTCACACTCACTCACACAGACACACTCTACATGGGGCGATTTGGAGAATTCAATTGAGCTTGATCCATGTTTTTGGATTATGGGAGGAAACCACAGAACCCGGAGGAAACACACGCAGACACGGGGAGAACATGGAAACTACACCCAGATTGGGATTCGAAACGGGAATCCCTAGCGCTGAGAGGAGAACATGCTAACCACCAAGCCACCATGCCACTCAATAACAATACATTCATCCATCCATTATCTTCCGCTTTATACTATATTAGGGTCGTGGGGGGGTTCCCCATGCCCATCCAGGGGAGAACGTCTCGGGTGCTGGGCAGATACATCCAGGACAGGGTGCCAACCCATCGCCGGGCTCACACTCACCCACACATACACACTCTACATGGGGCAATTTGGAGAATTCAATTGAGCTTGATGTATGTTTTTGGACTGTGGGAGGAAACCGGAGAACCCGGAGGAAACACACGCAGACACGGGGAGAACATGGAAACTACACCCAGATTGGGATTCGAAACAGGAATCCCTAGCGCTGAGAGGAGAACATGCTAACCACCAAGCCACTATGCCACTCATTAACAATAGAGTAAACAGTGTTATTCATTCATTCATTATCTTCCGCTTTATCCTATATTATGGTGGCGGTGGGGTTCCCCATGCCCATCCAGGGGAGAACGTTTCGGGCGCTGGGCAGATACACCCAGGACAGTGTGCCAATCTATCGCACTCACAGACACACTCTATATGGGGCAATTTGGAGAACTCAATTGACTTGATCCATGTTTTTGGACTGTGGGAGGAAACCGGAGGACCCGGAGAAAACACATGCAGACACGGGGAGAACACGGAAACTCAGATGGGGATTCGAACCGGAGTGCTGTTATTTTACTATTAATTTTACTAAAGTTATTTCACTCATGCTGTCATTGTGGCCACGTTTTCAGAGGATCGAGAAAGACGAAACTCAACATCTATGGTCATTATGCCAATAAACTAAAGAGATGCTTAAAGTACAGTATGTTTTCTGCAGCAACTTTAGCTTCAAAACTAAAAAAATACCTGTTTGGATTTCATGATGCCAAAGAGAGGAAAGAGAAGAGCAGGCAGCAGCGAGGTCACAGCCAGAGGAATAGCCTCTGTACACCAGTACACCGCCATCAGTAAGATCACATATGCACAGCTGGCCTCCTAGAACACACATTACACAACACACATAGTACAATACACCGTGCACATCCCAAAACCATATTCAACTAATGGGAACTAACAGAAGTATGGGAATCAACGTCATAATATAAATAATATATAATATATTTACGGCGGCACGGTGGCTTAGTGGTTAGCACAATCGCCTCTCAGCGCTTGGGATTCCCGGTTCGAATCCCCATCTGGGTGGAGTTTCCATGTTCTCCCCATGTCTGCGTGGGTTTCCTCCGGGTTCTCCGGTTTCCTCCCACAGTCCAAAAACATGGAGCAAGTCAATTGAGTTCTCAAAAATTGCCCCATATAGAGTGTGTCTGTGTGAGTGAGTGTGTGCCCAGCGATGGATTGGCGCCCTGTCCTGGGTCTATCTGCCCAGCGCCTGAGACGTTCTCCCCTGGATGGGCATGGGGAACCCCAGCGCGACCCTAATAAAGGATAAAGCGGGAGATAATGAATGAATGAATATATTTACAGCGGCACGGTGGCTTAGTGGTTAGCACATTCGCCTCTCAGCGCTAGGGATTCCCGGTTCGAATCCCCATCTGGGTGGAGTTTCCATGTTCTCCCCGTGTCTGCGTGGGTTTCCTCCGGGTTCTCCGGTTTCCTCCCACAGTCCAAAAACATGGAGCAAGTCAATTGAGTTCTCAAAAATTGCCCCATATAGAGTGTGTCTGTGTGAGTGAGTGTGTGCCCAGCGATGGATTGGCGCCCTGTCCTGGGTCTATCTGCCCAGCGCCCGAGACGTTCTCCCCTGGATGGGCATGGGGAACCCCAGCGCGAGAGGATAAAGCGGGAGATAATGAATGAATGAATGAATAATATATTTACATTTACATTTAGTCATTTAGCAGACACATTTATCCAAAGTGACTCACAAATATATTAATAAAATAATATAGAAATGTATAGTTTTAACATCAACATCATCACAAATTGAGCAGAGTGTTGAAGGCTTGACTCAAACCTATGCCGCTTGCAGGGTTTTATTCCTTTGTGGTAAAACGTTAAATGTAAAAAATAGTTTATTAAGTTGTATATTTGTATTTACATATAAATTTGTAACCTCCTAAACAGGTAAAGTATTGTTACAGTTTTTGTGCATTTTAAATTGAACAACAATAATAGTCTGCTAAAATGA